>SJYQ01003797.1:614894-646961 GCA_006410935.1 Redunca redunca
AAAACAGACACAGATATATAGAATAGTCTTTTGGACTCTGGGAGAGGGAGAGGGTGGGATGATTTGGGAGAATGGCATTGAAACATGTATAATATCATATGTGAAACAAATTGCCCGTCCAGGTTTGATGCAGGATACAGGATGCTTGGGGCTGGTGCACTGGAATGACCCAGAGGGATGGTATGGGGAGGGAGGAGGGAAGGGGGTTCAGGATAGGGAACACGTGTATACCTGTGGCAGATTCATGTTGATGTATGGCAAAACCAATACAATATTTTAAAGTAAAAAAATATATATATATGTTCCATATACCCATCTCTGTAGATATTTTAGTATTTTGTACTTAAGATTTTCTGAACATTGTTGTATCTGTTCCCAAAAGCCAATTAAATTTTAAATTGAGAAAAAAAAATGTTTTGAATTAATTAAACCTAGGTTACTTTTTATTTACTCATATCACAGGTCTATTGTTCAATTTTCCTATACTGGGTAGAAATTTCACTCCATAGCATTTGATGCTAGAAGAACCAATATTTGCTTTACTGTCTTCATTACTGAGACTTTTTAATTGCTTGCTTTCAAATGATCAGATTACTTTCTTTACTAGGCAATGTGGCTGTAATACTGAACAATATGTACACATTCCTTTATATTTTTATGGATGTTTTACATTCAGTCAGGATGCTCTATAGCATATTTTATCTTCATTTTTCAACACTTCTGCATTCTAACCTGAGTGATCTTTCAACAAATGTTTAGTGAGTACATACCATATGCCAGCTACTGTGCTAAACAGAGAAGAGACAAAGTTGTACAGAATAAATTTCACGTCATCCAGTCTGCAGGTGGGAGTGATGGGCATGGAGGTTACTTCAGCTTCAGTAAAACTGAAGTCTAGATCACATTATAAATGTCTTCATTTCCATGCTTTGGTTTAAGCCATGTTCTATGTCCTAATACCTTTTTCTCCCTATTTCTTTTCTTAACCTCATTCAATGAACTTTCTAGTTTCTAGACTTGAATAAGATCAAGATTTCTTTTTGAGGTTCATTGGTGAAGAAATATTTTTAAAATCCTTTCTTTAGTTAAAGGGCTTCCCAGGTGGTGCTGGTGGTAAAGAACCCATCTGTCAATGCTGGAGACACAGGAGACACAGGTTCCATCCTTGGGTTGGACAGATTCTCCGGAGAAGGGAATGGCAACTCGCTCCAGCATTCTTGCCTAGAAAATCCCATACACAGAGGAGCCTGATGGGTCACAGCCCATGGGGTCGTAAGAGTCAGACACAACTGAAGCAACATAAAGAATCACTAATCAATAGCAGAAAGAGAAGAAGAACTAAACAGCATCTTGATGAAAGTGAAAGAGGAGAGTGAAAAAGTTGGCTTAAAACTCAACATTCAGAAAACTAAGATCATGACATCTGGTCCCATCACTTCATGGCAAATAGATGGGAAAACAGTAGAAACAGTGACAGACTTTATTTTGGGGGCTCCAAAATCACTGCAGATGGTGACTGCAGCCATGAAATTAAAAGACATTTGCTCCTTGGAAGAAAAGTTATGACAAACCTACACAGCATGTTAAAAAGCAGAGACATTACTTTGCTGACAAAGGTCCATCTAGTCAAAGCTATGGTTTTTCCAGTAGCCATGTATGGAGTCAAAGCTATGGTTTTTCCAGTAGCCATGTATGGATGGTAGATTTGGACTATAAAGAAAGCTGAGTGCTGAGGAATTGATGCTTTTGAACTGTGGTGTTGGAGAAGACTCTTGAGAGTCCCTTGGATTGCAAGGAGATTCAACCAGTCAATCCTAAAGGAAATAAGCCCTGAATATTCATTAGAAAGACTGATGCTGAAGGTGAAACTCCAATACTTTGGCCACCTGATGTGAAAAAGTGACTCATTGGAAAAGACCCTGATGCTGGGAAAGATTGAAGGCAGGAGCTGAAGTGGTCAACAGAGGATGAGATGGTTGGAGGGGATCACCAATTCAATGGACATGAGTTTGAGTAAACTGGGAGTTGGTGTTCTGCAGTCCATGGGGTTGCAAAGAGTTGGACACAACTGAGTGACTGAACTGAACTGAATCAATGATTAATTCATGAAAAACAGGTTTCCTGTTGACCAAATATGTGATATTTTCTGAGTAAAATTACTAATCATCACTCCTGTAAGAATCATTTAGGGAACTTCCTGTTTAACAGTTGCCTATTCTGTTTCACATTGTCTATATAATGGTTATTTGAGCACTGTTTAGGTGTCTAGAACTGGATTGGGCACTATGTCACACAAGCACAGTAGTAAATGCCCCTACTAAACAGAAGGACAGTACTAAGCAATACAACATAGAGACACCAAGTAGAAAACAAATTATTGTGTGAAAAACACATGAAATAAAGAAACTGAATAATAAGTCATAAATAATAAGACATAATATTTATAATGTTCAAAAAGATGACAAAAACAGAGGATCAACATAGGACAAAATTCTCAGAGAGGCTGAATAAAGGTGGTAGAACACGATTCTTGTAGAATGAGTGGTGGTGGTGGTGGTGGTTTAGTTGATAAGTCATGTCCAACTCTTTGCCATCCCATGGACTATAACTTGCCAGGTTCCTCTGTCCATGGGATTTCCCACGCAAGAATTCTGGAGTGGATAGCCATGCCCTCCACCAGGGGATCTTCCCAATCCAGGGATTGAACCTGTGTCCCCTATGTCTCCTGATAGGAAGAAAGATTCTTCACCACTCAGCCACCTGGGAAGAATGAGTGTGCTGTGCTGTGCTTAGTTGCTCAGTCGTGTCTGACTCTTTGCACTCCATGGACTGAAGCCCACCAGGCTCCTCTGTCCACAGGATTCTCCAGGCAAGAATACTGGAGTGGGTTGTCATGCCCTCCTCCAGGAGATCTTCCCAACCCAGGGGTTAAACCCAGGTCTCCTGTACTGCAGGCAGATTCTTTACCATCTGAGCCACCAGGGAAAGGTGTCAATAGAGGAAAATGAATGAGGTGCATGGCTTTTGTGAAATAAGCATTTTGGACTAGGGTGTCAAGGTGGGACCATGTACAGTCCCACCTTGGCAGTGAGCACTGGCCTCCCGAGGACAGTTAGCACACATTAGAGTAGTCAACAATAAAATTGAAAAGTTAGGGAAGCATCCTGTTATCAGGGGAACTGAAATCTAGAGAAAGTTTAAACATTTTTATGGTCATAGCAGAGAATCACTTTAGGTTCTTGAGCAGGAAAGTTACAGGTACCCTCAGCCAGAGGCGCTGGTTCAGGAAGCAAAAATAGACAATTCTTGACACTGAACTGATAACTACCTTGGTCAGAGTGGGTACCCAGCCCAGGGATAGAGATCTATCCAGTGTGAATAATGAGGATTATTATAAGTTAAAGCAATCAGATCGATTTCATAAGGGACAGTTCAGTGGAGAGGAAGAGTTATAAAGAGGAAATCTGTAGCTGAATCACACCATGAAATCACAGTCCTAAGAGTGGACAATTGCCCCCAATAGTCTCCTTGTATGTAAGGCAATCAGAGCAAAACTCCATTCTTTGGCTCTGGAAGCCTAACTAACACAATGGCATCATGAAAGTGATACTTGAGGAATATTCATCAGACAGCACTGCTGAATCTTGGCCCAGGTAACAGAAAAGCAAAGAGAACCACTAGGAATATATTACAAAATGTAAGTGAGCTAGACTGGGGAGCAGGAGAGCTCGAGACTAAGGTAATACAGGTGAGGAATATAGAAATATGAATGTGATGAACTGACCATCATCAGAGCCAGTTCTCCAACTGATGCGTAGATAACTAGATAAACATTTGTGTGGGGGATAATAAGTAAGGCTTATGTTCCAATTGTTAAAAAGTGAGAGAGAGTTTTCTTTGGTTTCCTCTTTTGATTCCCTTCCTCCCTCCCTCCCTTCCTTCTTTTTTCCTTTCTTTCCTTTCTGTAATATAAAGAACATATTAGTTGAACCAGTAGCCTTCAATCAGGCAATCAAACTAACGGATAACTTTGCCTATTTGACCTGAGGAAAACAACAGTCAGTTTATCAGCAATGAAAGAAAGACTTTCTCATAAGCTTGAGAGTTTTTCAAAATTAACTCACAATGGACAACAACAACAAAAAGTGTATCACCCACAGTAACACTCAGGTTCTAAACACAGGCAACTGCAACAATGGCTTAAAATCTGAAGAGTAGCTTGGGGGCTTGTGCTTTTCTATTTTCAGTGCTGAATTTTCAGATCTGTGTACCGTTTGGCAGAGTGACTACCATGTAAATTCCCCTGTGACTCTAATGAGATGTAAACCTGCTCATTGCAGTTGGCTTTATGCTTAGGACTGTTACTAGGGAGCTTTGGTAGGGGTGGGGGGTGGATGGTGAGGGGGAATATATATATACACACACACTACCTATATTCCCTGACACAAAAACTCTCTCCATCCTTTACCACATATTCACATGGTCCACGCCCTCATGTTCATGGCTTCATTTGGAACTTGCAACTGCCTACCTTAAGAGCATTCCTCATCTCCTTTTTCCCTGCTGTACTTGTCTCTCATTTCTCACCTTCAAACACAGTAAAAATTTCTGTTTTTATAGCTCACTTTCATATTATAAAATTCACATTTATATTATAGTAGATTTCCTTTTAAGAACCAAATAAGGTAATTAATATGAACAGAGCATATCACAATGTAAATGCTCAATAAATGTCAGCTAGTTGCCAGGCTTCCCAGATGTCAGTGCTAAAGAATCCATTTTCCAACCAGGCGATGAAGGCCTGGTTCCTGGTTGGGGAAGATCCCCTGGAGAGGCAAATGACAACCCACTCCAGTATTCCAGTATTCTTGCCTGGGAAATCCCACGGACAGAGGAACCTGGCAGGCTACAGTCCTTAGAATTGCCAAGAGTTGAACACGACTTAGCAACTGAACAGCAGCAGCAGTTTCTGCCTCCTCTGTAGTAGTCAAGACAGACTAGGTTTGCTGCAGTAACAAATAAACCTAATATCTCAACGGTTTATAGCAACAGAGGTTTCTTTGTCATTCACAGATCATGCTTCTTATGGATCAACAGACTCTGCTCCTCTTAAGCATTCAAGGACCAGGCTGAAAGAGAAATCACCTTCTCAAATAGTGCAAGTCACAATGATAAGAGGAAAAACAAGAGCCCTGGCTGGGGGGTGGGGAGGGGGGCGTCATACATTGGTGATTAAATATTTGGGCAAGAAATTACACACTTCACTTCCATGCAAAACTTTTTGTCTCAAATTAACCACATGACCCCACCCAACTACAGAAAGACAGAAAGGGCACTTAATGCATCTGGAAAGAGAAAGGAATGGAATTTTTTGACAAATAGTACTAATAACAGGGCTTACCTGGTGGCTCAGACGGTAAAGAATCTGCCTGTAGTGCGGGAGACCTGGGTTGGGAAGATCCCCTAGAGGAGGGCAAGGCAACCCACTCCAATATTTTTGCCTGGAGAATCCCCATGGAGAAAGGAGCCTGGCAGGCTACAGTCCACGGGTCACAAAGAGTCAGACACGACTGAGGGACTAAGCACAGCACACTAACAATAACCACATCTCCAAATTCAACCTATTTGAGTCCTTTAAGTTTACTTTTTATGTTACTTTTATATCCCATTCTCCCTGAACCACCATTTCTAGAGCTATGCTTTAACTGATAGTTTGCTTGGACTGTGGCAATAATCTAACTAGTTTTACCAGAGCGGTTTCACTTCCACTCTCTCACATCTTTAACGCATATGTCAAAGTGATGGTATGGTCCTAATCGTGTCACTTCCTCCTCCAAAAGCTTTTGACAAAAGTCAGCTTAATATAATAGTTAATAGTCTTGGCTCTGGAGTCATATCAAGATTCAGACAGATACGCTATCAGCCAGATAGGTGACTTTGGGAATATTACTGCAATTTTCTTCTAAGTCTCAGTGAGGTTTTGAGGATTAAGTAAGATAATGTTTGTAAATTGTATATTCACCCACTATTAAACTTGAGAACCATAGTTCAATAAATGTTAACTCTCATTTTCTCCACTGCCTAAGGAATAAAATACAAAATCCTTACCGCAACATTCGAGCCTTTTGTACCCTGACATCAGCTTCATTTCCAGTCTCGCTTCCTGTGTTTCACATTCCCCGTGTACTTTGTTGCAACCCTACCATCCCCCATTCCATCAGTACAGCATAAACTCTTCACTGTTATGTCTTTTGACAGATGGACTCTACACCCATAAGTGCATATTCCCTCTTTAACCTATAGAAAACACCCCCATAGTCCAAAGCCTATCTCAAACACTAGACTCCTCCATGAAGCCTCAGTGATTATCTCGTCAAAGAGAATCGCTTTCTTTCCTCCTTCTTTATACATTTATTATATCACTTATCTCCTATTCCTTCCATTGACAGTCTCAGGTTTACATCCCAGTCAGGTTCTAAGGCCCTTGATTCAATTCATCATATATGGACTGAAGTGCTACTTTGTACCCAGAATGAGGCAAAGAACCATGGATGTATTAATTAATGCAACAGACGTGGATCTCTTTGGACTGTGCTTTCCCTCTGGGGTTCCCTGCCCAGGAATGTTTGTCGAATTGCTTTCTTTTCTTGCACAAGGCAGACTGGAGAGTCTTTACGTTATCCTGGACTTCCTCCTCGGGATTCTCTCCAGGCTACACATATCTGCTTAAATTGCTTTGGTCAGCTCTAAACAGGAGGCTCTGAAGAAAGCTTTATAAATGCTGAGGATTGTGAGAGGATTAACTCATGTTTGCTATAGTTACACTCCTGTTTATCTGTCCCAGAATCAAACTTTGCTTCATGAACAGCAGGACTATATGGTGGCTGTTTGCTATATGCTAAAATATGCGTTGGGGAAGGACCAGATTCTCAGCCTGTATAGCTATAAACATTTTCTCCAAATTGCCTACAATGTGATCCACCCCACAAAGAATATACACCAAAAACAAAGCTTTGAAGTGAGGTATTTTCCCAACTTGAAATAGAATAAAATATAAACTACCTAGCAACAGTCCAACACTTTTTTTTAAAATTGACTAATGAAATGTGCCAAGAAAATATATTCCTCAGTCCCAAGAGAAGCCTTCTCTATGAAGTCTTACCTGTTTATCATGATCCGTGTTCCTGGAAGAAAATTTGCCTTGATCATGAGTATTCTGAAGAGAGAGAAATAGCAGGATGGGGAGAAAGACTTCAGCATCAGGAGTCTGATAATCCTGAGTTCAAATGTGTATGTGTGCATGTGTGTGTGGCTGTGTCTGTGTGGTGTGTTAACTGCTCAGTCATGTCCAATTCTTTGCCACCCCATGGACAGTAGCCCACCAGGTTCCTCTGTCTGTGGGATTCTCCAGGCAAGAATACTGGAGTGGGTTGCCATTTCCTTCTCCAGGGTTACTTCCCGACCTGGGATCGATCGAACCTGGGTCTCCTGCATTGCCAGGTGGATTCTTTACCACTGCACCACCTGGGAAGTCTGGATTCACATGATGTCACTAAATAAGGTACACTTAAGTCTGTGAGCCTCTTTCTGTTTTGCAAGTTCATTTGTGTCCTTTCTTTTAAATTCCACATATAAGGGATGCCCTACAATGTTTCGCCTTCTCTGTCTGACTTACTTCACTCAGTATGATTGCCTGGGGGAAGGGACAGTTAGGAGTTTGGGAAGGTCATGTATGGATGCACTGTATATTCAAAACGGATAGCCAACAAAGACCTATTGTATAGCCCCTGGAACTCTTCTCAATGTCATGTGCCAGCCTGAATGGGAACGGGGTTTGTGGGGAGAATGGCTACATGTATATTATGGCTGAGTTCCTTCACTGTTCACATGAAACTATCGCAATATTTTTAATCAGCTATGCCCCAATACAGAATAAAAAGTTTAAAGTTTGAAAACAGAATAAGGTACACTTTGGTCATCTAATATAATATTTTTGAGCCTTAATCATCTCTTTGGTAAAATTCAGATAATAATATATTCCATAAAGGGCTGTGAAGATTAGCAAGAAGATATGTATTCAGTGTCAAGATTGTATATTGTCACTCTGCTTATTTAATTTATATGCAGAGTACATCATGCAAAATGCTGGGCTAGATGAAGCACATGCTGGAATCAAGATTGAGGGGAGAAACATCAATAACAGATACGCAGATGACACCACCCTGATGGCAAAAAAGCAAAAAAGAACTATAGAGCCTCTTGATGAAAGTAAAAGAAGAAAAAGAAAGAAAAAGAAAGTAAAAGAAGAGTGTGAAAAATTTGGCTTAAAACTCAACATTCAGAAAACTAAGATCACAGCATCCAGTCCCATCACTTCATGGCAAATAGATGGGAAAACAATGGAAATAGTGAGAGACTTTTTAGGGGCTCCAAAATCACTGCAGATGATGACTGCAGCCATGAATTTAAAAGACACTTGCTCCTTGGAAGAAAAGCTATGACCAATCTATACAGTGCATTAAAAAGCAGAGACATTACTTTACTAACAAAGGTCCATCTAAACAAAGCTATGGTTTTTCCAGTAGTCATGTATGGATGTGAGAGTTGGACTATGAAGAAAGCTGAGCAAAGAAGGATTGATGCTTTTGAACTGTGGTATTGGAGAAGACTCTTGAGAGTCCCTCGGACTACAAGGAGATCAGTCAATCCTAAAGGGAAACAGTTCAGCTCAGTTCAGTTCAGTCTTTCAGTCGTGTCCGACTCTTGGCTACCCCTTGAATTGCAGCACACCAGGCCTCCCTGTCCATCACCAGCTCCCTGAGTTTACCCAAACCCATATCCATTGAGTCGGTGATGCCATCCAACCATCTCATCCTCTGTTGACCCCTTCTCATCCTGCCCTCGATCTTTCCCAGCATCAGAATCTTTTCAAATGAGTCAGCTCTTCACATCAGGTGGCCAAAATATTGGAGTTTCATCTTCAACATCAGTCCTTCCAGTGAACACCCAGGACAAATCTCCTTTAGGATGGACTGGTTGGATCTCCTGGAAGTCAGTGGGACTCTCAAGAGTCTTCTCCAACACCACAGTTCAAAAGCATCAATTCTTCTGTGCTCGGCTTTATAGTCCAACTCTCACATTCATACACGACCACTGGAAAAACCTTAGCCTTGACTAGATGAACCTTTGTTGACAAAGTAATGTCTCTGCTTTTTAATATGCTGTCTAGGTTGATTATAACTTTCCTTCCAAGGAGTAAACATCTTTTAATTTCATGGCTGCAGTCACCATCTGCAGTGATGTTGGAGCCCCCAAAAATAAAGTCAGCCACTGTTGCCACTGTTTCCCCATCTATTTGCCATGAAGTGATGGGACCAGATGCCATGATCTTAGTTTTCTGAATGTTGAGCTTTAAGGCAACTTTTTCAGTCTCCTCTTTCACTTTCATCAAGAGGCTCTTTAGCTCTTCACTTTCTGCCATAAGGAAATCAGTCCTGAATATTCATTGGAAGGACTGATGCTGAAGCTGAAACTCCAATACTTTGGTCACCTGATGCAAAGAACTGACTCATCTGAAAAAACCCTGTTGCTAGGAAAGATTGGAAGCAGGAGGAAAAGAGGACAACAGAGGATGAGATGGTTGGATGGCATCACTGACTTGATGGACATGAGTTTGACTAGGCTCTGGGAGTTGGTGATGGACAGGGAAGCCTGTCATGCTGCAGTCCATGGGGTCACAGAGTCAGGCATGACTGAGCGAATGAACTGAGCAGGTATGCCATGTTTAGAATCACCTTGTTTATGGCAGTTATTAGCTCCTGTAGTTTCCTTCATATCAGCCTGTCTTGCCAGACCATGAGTGTCTTGAGAACAGTGATTACTCTTAAGAATGGTGATTATCTGGCCACTGCCCCCATTGCCTTGCACAGTGCTCAGAAAATAATTGTGTAATAGATAATTTATAAACTCTGGCTATTTACGAGTCATGCAGACTTTCTTCAACATCTGTTACCCACCTGCCATTAAGTCCTCTGTTTTACTGCCTGTCACTTCTCATTGAACAGTGATCCAAAAGTTGAAGCTGGTAAGTGGACTGTTATTTTAATTGACGTTAGAGGTTCAAGGATTTAAATACGGTAAATGAGATATGAATGAAGGATCCTCTGCTAAAGAAATAATATTATATTCAACTTGGAAGAACTGACTTTGAATCAAACATTTTTAGCAATGACCTCAGAATGCTTCTTAAAATTAGAGTGCATTTATCTGTTGCTTTGAATTTTTCTTTGCATGTGGGTGTGTGTAAATATTCCTCAGCAAGGAATCTGCTAAGGGGTAGCATTTTTTTTTCCTTGTGAGTAACTGTGTATGCCCTTTCAGAAAACATGAAAGGGGTGGTAGTAAAAGTAATTGCAATATCAGATTGAATTCAAATTTAAAAGATGCAAGATCTTCATTTTATAGTCAATACTTTTAAAGGGACACAACCCAGTTTGGGTACGTTTATCTTTTAATCAATAAAATGCCTCTTTCCTCTATTAGGCAGTGTCAGTTGCAGTCAACCATTGTCAACAACCAATTTGCTCTATCAGTGAAGCAAATCATTACCAAATGCACGGTACCCATGTTAGAGTTCTCCATCCTGTCCTGAGCAAAAATAGAGAAGAAAAAGTATTTCCTTTTACACAAGGAATTAAAAAACAACAAGATATAAATGAGGGTGAGTTCTCAAGCTGACATAAAAGACTCATTTTTATCTTTTCCTAAAACCAGAGGTAATTATCTCTCCATAGCATACACTGTCTCTAATGATTTCTTTTAAAACCCACTCATTAAATACAAAAGGCCAGTATCTTTGTGACAGCTATCACCTTGGCAAATACAGCAAGCAGAGACAGGAAAGGTAGACATAGCCCACCTAGAAGAAGGAAAGAAAAAAGATATTTTACTTCAAAGCCAGGTAGTCAGAATCAAGAGGGTTGAAATATGGAAAAAGAATATTTCCCCTGTCCATCATATAATCAACATAAAATGGTCCTGGCCATATCATCAGTACTCAATAAATGTTGGCTGGTCAGCTCATCCAGTAACAGAACCTGAAGTCTCCCGCTACTGGAAGTATATTCTTGAGGACAGAAGAGCTTTTAACAAAGGCCAGAAAGCCTCTGAGACCATGGGAGGAAAGTAATGCAGTGGAATGGAGACCACACAGATTCTTCAAACGACTGAACTTACTATTAGTCATCGAGGCAAGGTGAAGCTCAGCAAAGCAGAGCTGGGGAAGACAGTCAGTTGAGAAAAAGACTGGCTGACTCTCTGCATTCCTCCAAGGAAGAGTTTCTTTCTTGGCACAGGAATCTTCTAGGTCTGTAAGGCAGAAGATCTCCCAGCTGTCAAAACCCTCTCTTCACTCTCCTGGTTCAGCGCCAAACCAGAAGTGTCAGTCAATAAGAGCTGGTGGCGGCAAAGCAGCTGACATTCCTCCTCTGCTCCCTGCGCCTGGAACATTCTGGAGAGAACCTACTTCTACAGGGTCACTGGGGACCAGCACAAATCCAGGTGCTGTTCTGAAGAGCCTGGGAGTCGCAGGTGCAAGAGAGACTGGGCATCCCTGCTGGGTGAGGCAGAAGTAGCCACAGAGATAAGCACTGGGAATGAGAAGAAAGCCTGGCTGCTTCTCATGTGTTCACACTGGCAAGGAAAGGAAGATATTTCTTCTTGGAAGCCAGACCCAGGAGCAACCTCTGCTACTATAGGAACAGCTGTGGTAGCTCTTTGGGAATGGCTGAGTTCCAGACTTGGGGTTGGCAATCCGAGAAACCTCTCTAGTTTTTGGCTCTGAATTGATCACTGCACTAAAACTGAATGTTTAACTGGAATAAATAACATTTCAAAGTCTGTTATTTCAGGTGCAGCTTATCCCTACTAAGTTTAAAGATATAAGACCAACTTCCACACTTTGAGTTTCTTCATAACTGAAAGCAATACAAATACAGAATTTAAAATCCTTTTGGAGATTTTCATCTCAATGCGCTGGGACTTGGGGATTTACACATATAATTCCCATTAATACTAATAGGTGTTAGAGTATGCACACCGATTCCCTTGTGTTGAAATGAGAACATAACCATATGGATACTAATAAATACATTTTTAATTCTGATTTTATGCAGATTTAACATAATATTTTATACAACACTTAGCAGCTCTTTGGAGACAAAAACTGTCTCAGTTAATTCTCCCCAGCAGAGACAAACACGTTCCTACACACTCCTATCATTTCTATAAGAATATTGATTTCTTTCATACAGATGAGGAAAAGGTTTGGCTAAATTATTGGTAGTAGTTTAAATGTATGCAAGGTTAAGATTTTTCAAGTGCAAAGTGTACTTTGTTTGCAACCATACGTTTTTTATATGTACCAACTTCATGACCCATCAGAAATTGTGTTGTTTTTTTTTTTTAGGTGATAGTTTTAAACTGGGAGCTGTGATTCTATCTTTTTACAGTGTTTTAGTGCCACCTGCTGGATAAAATTTTAAAAGCAAGAGATTCAGACATTGAACCTGCATTTTCCAAGCCAAGAAATGATTAGCTGAGAGTCTACTAATAGTCACAAAGGAAAATAAAAGATTTTTTTTTTAAATGAAGATGAATAAGAAAAGAGAACTGGTCGAAGAAAATAAAGGGAGTGACGGGGCTTGTATGGACCTGCAGAACACAACTAGGAACAACTCTTCACCTGTTCTTTGTTGCTGTGAAACACGCCCCTGTGTTTGTGAGTCACAAATTTCAGGGAGTGCTAGGCAGACAGTGAAGGTTCTAACACTAGAATAATCAGCAAAATCCTGTCAACTGGGATTATTTTAAACAGAACTCATTGCTGGAATGTATCCTCAATAACCATTCTTAAAGATACAAATGGAACACCTGGTTGGCTACTATGTAACTAAAATAGTTTACACTCAGAACATGGAGTAAATATGTATTTCCCATACTGAAAGATGCACAAATAGTAAAAGAAGAAAAAAAGAAGAAAATAAAGGTTTTTTATTTGTTGTTTGTAAGGATAAAGAGAGAACAAAATTGGAAGGAATCAATCATAGGAAGAATGAATAGATGTAAGTCTGATGCAAATGTGGTTTTTGTTGTTACATTTTAACATATTTTAATGCACATTTTTTATTTTACAAAATCTCCCCCCAAACTCCAGTTTATAGTGCATACATAAGAATGAAATATGTATTCAAGATGGGTTACCTTACAAATCACAGAAATATAAATGGACAAGGTCATTCATTTAGGATTTACTAAAGAGTTCCAATATAAGTAACCTGGAGTTGTAAAATTCAAATAGATTTTAAATAATAATAGGACTGACTTTTTAGAAACACAGTTCTCTCACAGAAACACAATCAAAAGAGCACATATGGTGTTTGAGAAAGAAAATTAAATTTTAAAAATTTAATTACCTTGAACTTGATATAGAGCAAAATGCAAAGACACAGTCCTCAGGAGAAGCAAGTGTTGATTTATCTAAATTTAACAATACAGCTGCTAACAAAGTGCATGGAGAATCTGAAGACACAATTGCTAAAAGGTCATGCTTCTCAGGTGAGTATTATAAAGTACCTGATAAGCTGTTCGGCCTCTAGACATTGTGGCTTATAAGGCCTCCCAGCCCCGCATCCCCATCCACCACCTCCTAAGACAAAAAAGAAGGGAAAACACCCTTTTTTATTCAGAGATCTCACCTAAGGAAACAGTCCACAGGAATGCAGTTCTACTCCAAACAAGAAGTGCTTATTGAATTTGAATCTTAGGATCTGGGACAGTCGATTTAAAAAATGTAATGGAGGCCAGTAAGCCTCATCACATGCAGCTTAATAATAATTGTGGAAAGATAATTACAACTTTTTAAATTTCCCCATTTTAATCAATCACAGGCTTATTAAGATGTTTTTTAATAAAGTATTTTTATCTTCTTATGACTGGAAAGAGGAAATTTAAGAAGAAATGCTGGAAGCATGCAGTGTTTTAAATCTTTTAAGCTAACAACCTTGAAAAGACAGTCTCTTTGAGCAAATCAACATTTAGAAAATGAAACATTTCTTATTTGAATTAGACCATTCATTGTTTTACTTCCATATCATAATGTGTATAGAATTGTTCCACACATACATGCACACATATATGCACAGAAACACACAAAAGAATCTTTTAATTCTGTCCTCAATTTAAAGCAAATTTTTAGGTAGGCTCTGTCGACTGCCTTCCAGATTCCAGCCAGATGATTATTTGTACTTCAATGTTACATGGAACAATTGTGGGCTAAGGGTTTATAGATTATACTGCATCATATTGAAATGACTTATTTTTTCCACCGTTAGGAAAGCTGTTGGAGAAGAATAAAAGCTGTTTCTATAAATACCACCAAAGAAGACAGTTAAAGTGAATACATTCTTTTCCTTAAACCAGGATTTCAATCATTTTTATGTCTATTGCACAAAAAAGCCCTAATATTATATAGCTCTTTCCACATTCTCAGGCACTATAATATTATCTTCCTGATGCACATGCCCAGCTCCTATTAAATACTAATGGTGGCTCCACATACACATCCTGAGTGCCCCGTAGCCCTGAGCAGCTTTTACACCACACATAGGAACAGGGGATACGATTTTCCTGATGTGCTTTAGCCGTGCATTAAAATGGATTATATTTTCACTAATGCACCTCATGAAAACAGATAGGTCTGTCTTCAGATTTTACGGATGAAGAACAAGGAGACGGCCTTCAAGCCATCACCAACTCAAATTGGTTTAAGAGAAGGTAAGAAACAGTAGTTTAACACCTAACGGATGTGTCTACATTATACAGCTCTATCATCAAACAACACATGTTGTCTTTTGTGTGTGTGAGAGCGTGTGATTATACGTTTTTGCCCAGCCTTATGAGCCAATGGATATGAACAAAACCACTTTAACAGATAAAGCCTAAATGATGTCTGAACTCCATCTCTGCTCCTCTTCCATGTCATCTAGCTGTAGCATGCCTTTCCAGTTCTCCCATAGTCATTTCTGAAATTGACTGGGAATGTGAAGATCCTAAGTAGATCCTCATCACCTTGTAAGCAAAGTCCCAAGAGGATATTATTATACTGAGTTAAATGAATGATTGATTTCTGCTCTTCTGTGCTGTATCACAAGAGCTTTCTACCTGTTTATGTCTTGACATTAAAAAAAAAAAAAAAAAAAACCTCTTCCAAAATGTGTTGGGTTTTATTTGGTCTTAAGTTATATTCTGCACCTTTTCTAAGGTGTATGAAAGACAATTAAATACTGAAAGATGGAATAGTCAGCATTTTTGACACTGTTACTCTCTTCACTTAGTTTCTGGAACACCATTACTCTTTTTCTCACTTCTCACACTGACCACTCTCTAGTTCTCTTCTTTGCTGGATCCCTCTTTTCATCAAGATTCCAGATTGATTCCCTGCTTGAGAAGCCAGGACACTGTGGGAGCTCAGTCTTTGAGCCTTTTCTCTATTAACATTCACTCATAGGTAATTTCATAAAATGACTCCCAAATTAATGTATCCATTGACACTTTCTTCTTTAATTTCCCAAATCATCTATCAAATTGCCTACCTAACATCTCCATTTTGATGTTAAATAGGTACTTCCAAAAAATTTCCACCCCTACAAACAAAGACAGCAACCACAAAACAATGACAGTCACCTCTGCCTCCTCTCTTCTCTGTCTCAGGAAATGTCAATACCATCCATGAATGTTTTTTAGGGCAAGTCTTTGAGTTAGCATTGACTCTTTTTTTCGGAAGACAAGTGTACAATGAAGCTGAAAAGGAGATATTGGATATACACACAAGATAATGGTAGACCACTTAAAACATTTTTAATTAAAGAGAAAGCCATTGTTGTAGAGTGAGTTAACATAATTGGATTTATGTGGAAACTATGCTGAGTGGGACAGTCACAAGCTAGAAGAAGGACGGGAGGAGGTTATGACAGAACAATATTCCCAGACAGAAATGTTGGTATCCTGGATTTGTGGAAATTGAAATTGATAGGATTTGATTATGTACAAGACTTGGAGCATTTCTAATGCATGCAACTAAACAGACGGGTTGTGTCACTGGAAGAGGACCTGTGATATACACAGTTTTGGTTGTTTTTCTGGGGAGATAGGTAGAAGCCATTGTTTAAATTTAGCCATATTTCTTTTAATGTGCTTTTACTATATCTAAAAGACACTATTAACTAGCATCTGCACATACTTGTAAGCAACTATGTGTGGGGACCCGAGAATGAAAGAGCAGATAAAAGTAAAGAGGGTCTTGGAGTGCAGGAACAGAAAAACCAGACTCTTATCGTCCTTCCCTTCCCGGTGTTGTAACTATTAATGTAACAGTATAACCTGTCTCCCCTCCTACCCCCACAAGGAGAAGGTATTTGCCCTACCCTTCCCCCACCTAGTATACATGCCTCATCCAATCAGCAAATGACCCACAGACCCTATCCCACTCCTTTACCCTGGGTATAAAAGTGGACTAAGGACCCCTATTCAACCTCAGTTCTCCCTTGAGCTGGCCCGCTATTCTAACGGCATCTCCCTTTCTAATAAACTTTATTTCCCTCTCATTCTGTCTCATGTCTGCAAAATCTATTCCAACCCACACCTGGACTGTGACACTGTGGAAGGTAGCTAAATCTAAAGACATATATTTCAGAATCATTCACATATTGAGAAAAATTTAACCATTGTTTTTAATAATATAGGTTTTGGACTTTCTGGGTGGTCCAGTGGCTCTAACCCCAGGCTCCCAACTCAGGGGACCTAGGTTCAGTTCCTGGGCAGGGAACAAGATCCCATATGTCATACTAAGAGTTTGCATGCCACAACTAAAGATCTTGGGCTCAAAAAGCATCTGCCTCCAATGTGGGAGAACTGGGTTTGATCCCTGGGTCGGGAAGATCCCCTGGAGAAGGAAATGGCAACCCACTCCAGTATTCTTGCCTGGAGAATCCCATGGACAGAGAAGCTTGGTGGGCTACACTCCACAGGGTCGCAAAGAGTTGGACACGACTGAGCGACTTCACTTTCACTTTCACTTTGATGTATAGTGTAATATTAGAGGAGTTTACTTAATACTGACCCTGGCAGTGTCAGTGTTCCTTGGGTAAGTAGAGAAGAATGAATCTCCTAAAAGAAATAGGATACGTGACCTGAGAAGAATGAAGTAAAGCATATTATGACATGGAAGAAGAAAAGAGAGAGAGAGAGAGTTATTTCAGGAAGAGTGAGTCCTAATGGAAGTTCAAGTAAATTACTGATAATTGTCTGAAAAATTTAGAAAGATTTGGATATTTGTAGTCTTAACATGTATTGTTTTGGTGGAAAGATGAGGTGAAAATGCTGACAGGACTAAATAAGTGAGTAAATTAGAGGGAAGGAAATGGAAAATTTTAGGCAATTATGTTGAGAAATTTAGATAATAAACTTTTAGGATGGTAAGTGGGAGAGGGCATGAAGCTAGAAGCAGGTAATGGCTAATGCAGTGAGAACAGGAAAAAATTAAACAGTCAGGCTGATATGAATTGGGGATATTTCCAGGTCAATGCGATAAGGAAAAAAACATAGAAAGAAGTTTAAGATGTTAGTTAAGAGTGTTGTTGAAATGATGGATCATAAAATTTACACTGGATGACAAGGTATGAAATGTATCTGACAAAGAAAGTAATGAATGGGTAAGAATGAATAAGTGATATAGACAGTGTACTGAATAGCTGAGAAAGAACTGGAATAAGTAAGCTGAACATATATGAGCACATGAGCTTCTGAGGTGTTGCAGTGGTAAAGAAAATGCCTGCCAATGCAGGAGATGCGAGAGACAGTGATTTGATCCCTGAATTGGGAATATCCCCTGAAATAGGAAATGGCAACCCAAGACAATATTCATGCCTGGAAAATTCCATGGACAGAGGAGCCTGGCAGGCTGCGGTCCATGAGGTCAAAAAGAGTTGGGCACAATTGGGTGACTGAGCACATAAAATGTCATAACAAAAAATGTGAGGTTTAGGTTACTTATTTTAGAGGAAAAGATATCAGAGATGATGGCGTGATGTTAGGGACAATCACAGGAGTAGATTGTTAAAGTGAAGTACAAGAAAAAGTCACTGGAGTTAAAAAGATCAAAGCACTGAGAAGCCAGGATACTGAAGGGTTCATCTTGTGAGCAGTGAAAAATATGCAAAGTGATGGCAGTAAACTGGGCAACAGTTTTCAATACATTGACTTGAGGAAAAAGAATTTATTACAAGAGACTAGCAGAGTAATGGGCAGGAGGTAATCGTGGATATAAAAAGGGACGTCAAAGCCTAATTCTTGGTCATGAATTATGTGGGAGGATGAAGAGTAAACAGCAAAGGGCAGAAGTGATGTCTGCAGGGAGGCAGTTCTCTGTTAAGACATGACACTGGAGTGGACATCAAGATGTCCATTGAGGATACAGTGCTTGCATGCCTACATGTCACTTCAGTCATGTCCAACTCTTTGTAACCCTATGGACTGTAGGCGCTAGTGGTAAAGAACCCATCTGCCAATGCAGGAGACATATGAAATGCAGGTTTGATACCTGGGTCAGGAAGATCCTCTGGAGGAGGGCATGGCAACCCACTCTATTATTCTTGCTCAAAGAATCCCATGGACAGAGGAGGATACAGTAGAGTTTGCCAATTATGGGAGAGAACTCCAGAGGATGTGGATGGTTTAGAAGGTACAAAACCACATCCCAAAGACAAAGTAGTGTAGAGTATTACAAAGAACATGGAATATCAGAGAACAAATCGACCAGAGAAACAGTGGGCTGGGGTCTTTACCTGATGAAAACAGAGATCAGAAAAGTGCAGAGTTAGATACCACAATCTTGTTGAAGAAAAATAATGTTATTTTATCATCTGCCTTGGATAATAGGAATACATCAATTCTTCTTTGATGCTTTTAAACTGTGGTTCTAGAGAAGACTCTTGACAGCCCCTTGGAAAGCAGGGATATCAAACCAGTCAATCCTAAAAGAAAGCAACCCTGAATACTCTTTGGAAGGACTGATGCTGAAGCTAAAGTTCCAATACTTTGGCCACCTGATGTGAACAGCTGACTCACTGGAAAAGACCTTGATGCTTGGAAAGATTGAAGGCAGAAGGAGAAGTGGGGAACAAAGGATGAGATGGTGAGATGGCATTACTGATTCAATGGACATGAACTTGGGCAAACTCCAGGAGATGGTGAGGGACAGGGAAGCCTGGCATGCTGCAGTCCATGGGATGGCGAAGAGTTGGACAAAACTTGACATCTGAGCAACAACAACAACTGGCTCATAAGAGTCTCAGATGCCTGGAATACTGCATATCATGTGGTTTGACTGTTAGAAAACACTAAGACTGTCAACTATACGCAATGTATAGACCCGCAGACAGTCAACTCAGTCTCTATGCTTTCAGAATGATAGTTAATTCAAATATTTGGCAGATTCATGCTTTAAAAAGACTTCAGAGATTATTGGTAGATGTATTTGCCTGTGTATGTGTATTACTCAGTCATGTCCGACTCTTTGTGACCCCATGGACTGTAACCCAACAGGCTCCTCTTTCCATTGGATTCTCCAGCAAGAATACTGGAGTGGGTTACTATGCCCTTCTCCAGGGGGGTATTTGCCTAGGCTTCTAGATTAAAGAAAGGTGATGTGGACTTTTAAGAGAATGATAAATTATGAAATCATGTTCAACTTTTGGCATGATTAATTACTTTTCAAAATGGAGACACAGATATAGAGAACAGGTGCCGGAGTCCAGCCCCCATGGCTCCAGGGTAATTTGAAGGGGAGATGGAATCGGCGTCCTAGGAAAAAACTTATTTAATTACAGATATAGAGAGAGATTAGAAATGGATAGTATAGTTAGGAAACATTAGTGGAGAAAAGGAGGCTGAATAACTTGGTTTACGTGGGATACCAATAAAATTCCAAGACAAGGAATTTGCACCATCTATGTTGGGCCACTGGCACCACTTGAATATCAGAAGGTGTCCCTTCTTGGGCTGCTTCTTGCATGGACCTTAAAAGTGTGGGCAAGTAAGTAGACATGGTGAGCACCCAAGCTCCAGATGGGAATTCAGCCAGAAGGGGAAAGAAAGAACGACATGGGGGAATCAGTCTTTCCAGAAACTGATCCGATTTCTTTATTTTTTAGGTTTGCTTATATACCTTTTGTTACACATAGAGACAAATTGAAATTTTAAAGTCACATGGGGGTCAGCAGTCCTGACCTTTATCAAAATCAGGTGCTTCACATAAATGTATAAAAAAAAGGTCTCAGGGGTTTTACATCATCTTCTGGCCATGAGGCCTGCTGACATTTTATGATCCTTTCTTTCTAATAACCAAAAATCTTATTTTTTCCAAGGGTGTTTTTCTTTAAACCAGGTGCCACCCTCTGAAGGTAGCAGATAAAGTTGCATTCCTATAGGGTGAGGGTGTAGTGGGTTACAACTAAGAGAGGAATTTATTTAACCTAAGGTTAACATGATTAATCTTAAAGATTAATACTTATTTCTCCTATATGCTAGTTATATTCATTATAAGGGCAGGGAATATGGAGATTTAGCAGCAAACATCAGCCCAACAAATGAAAACCCTTCACCAATATTCCCCTTAAGATCTATTTAGTCTTAAGATAGTGAAAAAGTTACATTTTTACATAGCAAGGACACAGTGATTTATAACAAAGTACAGTGATCTATAACAAAAGAGAAAATTCATTAACTCAAAAGGTCTAGTATTGCTAACATTAAAAACTACTATATTTCCTTTTCTATATTCCAAATACATTAATATATTCCCAGGTGCCTAAGGATATGGAGGCCTGGCGGCAATCATTGACTCAACAATGAGAAAAGCCCTATGCTAATTAAGACTTTCAAAATACTCCAAACTCTCTGTGCTGTTTATGGTTGAGAGGTTGTCACACAAGCTAGTCTGTTAGCAGAGAGGTTTGATCTGAGACACCCTTGTCACACCCAGGACAGGGAATTAGCAGCAATTATTGGCACAACAAATGAAAAACCCTTTACCAATATAATTCCTACCCAACCCACTATACTAATAATTTCTAACTTCCTAAAAGAATCTGCCTTCAGTAAGTCTAAAACATCTCGTGCCTCTCACGGTTGGGAGGCTGTAAACAATCACATGTGGCCGGACGAGCCTGTACAGGCAGGCTAGATAACCTTCAGAGGAGTTCGTAAGTTGAAACACTCTTGTCAGGCCCAGGAATTTTTACTAACTGGAGCTGTAGGTTAACTCCTTCTCTGAGAGAGGTGGTGGGGGAACAGCCCCCTGTAAAGTCAGAGGTATAGGTGAGAGCATGAAACAGTAAAGTAGGTAGACTCTGGTTTTGGGGGTAGATGCTTGGGAACAGGGGGTTTCCTGAGGCTCGATCCCACCTTTGCATATGCCGAAGCCTCCTTCCTCATGACCTTCCTCACGGTGGCTCCCGGCAAACAGGCTCATGGACAGATTGAGGGAAGGAGAGTGTGGGATGAATTGGGAGAATAGCATGGAAATGTATACATTACCATATGTAAAATAGACAGCAAGTGGGAATTTGCCCTTTGACACAAGAAGCTCAACCCAGTGCTCTGTGACAACCCAGGAGGGTGGGATGGGATGGGAGATGGGAGGGAGATTCAGGAAGGAGGGGACATATGTATACCTGTGACTGATTCATGCCGATGTATGGCAGAAACTAGCGCAATATTATAGCACAATTATCTTCCAATAAAAACAAAAACAAAATATGAAGTTGAATTTCTAAGCATATGAACTGAGTCTTCAGATTTGAAACTTTTGGCTTACCCCTCATATGTAGCAAAGTCCTGCTCCAAGGCAGACATAACAATGTTTAGCTAAAAATGAAAGGGGTGTTTCTTATTCTGAGCCTCTTTTCCAGGGAAAAACAAATCTTAGGAAGTTACAAGATATCAACTCAAACCCCACTGACCAGACCTGAGTCACATCTTTTGGTCTTGCTGTAGGGATGCTTTTAAGAATGGTTTGGAGAACATTTCAGCCTCTATGGTGGGAACTTGACTACACTGGCATGGAGGAAATGAGAAGGAAGAAAGATGACTAATGGATGGGCCACTAGTGACATCTGCCTTAGGAAGGTCAGGTGTCCTCTTATCAAATTGTAAGTGATGTGTGTGAGTGCGTGTGTGTGTGTAAATAGAGCTCTAAATACAGTAAAACTGTATTTGTAGTTCTGTAGATGTTTCCAGCTTGTCAAAAGTCTCTTAGTTTTATTTTGGGGACTTATTGCTCCTTATAAAAAGTTTTATTTTGTAGGTCAACCATTTCCTTTATGGTTTCTGGCTTTATGGCATGCATAGAAAAGTTTTCCCTTATCAAAGATTCTGAAATAGTCACTTCTATTTTCTTCAACTGTTGTCAAAATTTTACTTTTTAATATTACACGCATTGCTCTATCTGAAATTGATTTCAGTGAGGTATGGATTTTCATTACATTTTCCCCCCAAAGGCTAACTAGTTTTCTCAGCATCATTTGTTGAATAGGCCAATCTACTATCCATGAATTTGAAATACTACATTAAGAAAAAATGCTAAAAATCCATAAAACTCATATAGGTTCCAAATTCTTATTTTTTGTCATTCACCTATTTAATTAATGTTGCTTTAGTCTTGAATTTTAAAATAAGAATGGAAAGCAGAAAAAGGTGGAAATAAACCTGCCAAGTTCAGTCCAAACTACACCTGAAGGAATATGGGTTGCACCCACTTTTTAAGATGAATCAAAACAACCTCATGAATAGACAGGAAAGTGAGAATACCTGAAAATGTCTGTCCCTGACTTTGTCAGCACATTCAGCCACAGGCTCTAAAGATACTCTTCCTGTAAAATTTTGCCCCCTTCTGCTGAGCAGCCAGGATATTTTTCATCCATAACAAATAGTAATTGATCTCCTACTGTATGCCATGCACTGTTCTAGGAACAGAAAAAAATAACGTCTGAGTCTATGTCACTGCTACACAAAGAGGCAAGTCCACAGTGCAATTTTACACAGTGATAAGGACAATGAAGAAACTAGGTGAGGAGATGAAAAGTGACTAGAAGCTGCTGGGGACTTTCGAATCAGTGGTCAGAGACTGCTGACCTGAGTGATGCACTGAAGCCAGGCATGAGAGCCTAGGTGCTGAGCACTAGGCAGAAGTGATTTCATATGCAAAAGCTGTGGGCTGGAATGAGTTGAGAATTTGGGATATTTGAGGAAAAGAGAAGGTAAGAGTGTGGTGAGGGGTGAGGATGGAGGGAATGGGAAATGAGATTGAAGAGCAAGGCAGGCCAGCAGATCAAAGGAGAAATCATGGGTCCTGGTGAGACTGCATTTCAAACCCACCAACTGGGAGAGCTTTAAATGCGCTTGCAACCCTAAACTTAGAACCTCCTATATTTAGGTAATTCTACAGGAACTTCCTGCTTTAACTTAACTGCTGCCATCACATTCCTTACTCTAGCCTTTTCCTGCACCTAGCCACACTGGAGCCATTGGTAATGATGATCAATTTAAAAAAAGACTCTTTTAATAATGCTTGTACAGAAAAAGAAAAGCTGAATTCCTTGTGCTCTTATTCTTTCTGTGGAATTTTCACTGATCCGGTTTTATTTTTTTCCTGGTATTTGTTGCACTCTTAATATATTAGTGACAGGGGTTTCCCATGTCTTAGTACATTTAGTCTTCATAGTGATGCTGTGGATGCTGTCATTGTTCCCACTTACAGATAATGGACTTGGATCACAGACTCTGCCCTCAGTCACACAGCTAGTAAGTGGAGGAACTGGGATCTGAATGTAGGAATATGTCTCCAGAGTCTGAATGTCAAGCCATTATGCTTTTCTGCATCCCCAAAGCACTTTCTTGTCAGTGACACTGTGTATTTGATTGATACTGAGGTTTTTGGAGAACCAGCAGAAAATTATTTGAGAAATGCAACTTCTGAATAACAGGAGCCCACAGTGCACCTATCGATTAGGCTTTGTTCATGTGTTTCTTTATTTAATACTCACAATGATCCTATAATACAGGCATTTCTTCTATCTGACACCATATCCAATTTCTAATATCTCTACGCTACTGCTTCTCAATATCTAGCAATGCCCTAAGCATACTCAGGGTTATCCTTAGACCAGACAACTGCATGTTTTTACCTTGATGGATAAATATTCAGGCAGGCCAGAGGTCTGGTGGCAATTGTTCTGATTAATGGAAGACAATAGATATCCAGTGCCCCTCTTTGTCTGGCTCACTCATCTCTGGAGCTTATTGCCTGAGGGCCACAATTAAGCAATTATCTGATCCACAGGAGGTGTTCAGTCATGTTCACTGAGGAGATACATAGTGCCCATGAAATGCTAACAAATTCAGCATCTCACACTGTTATTTTTAGAAACATGTTCTCTTCCATTTCCTTGCTTGACTCTTATCTAACTGTACATACACCGTGTGGGCCAGGCACTGTGTGTTAAATGCATAAGAAATAATTTGGGACCCTGAAACTCAAAACAATCTGAAGAGGGCTATTGCCATTGCCCTGTGTGCTCTCAGTCATGTCTGACTTATTTGCAGCCCCATGGACAGTAGCCCATCAGGCTTCTCTGTCCATGGAATTTTCCAGGCAAGAATACTTGAGCGGGTTGCTGTTCCCTTCTCCAGGATCTTCCTGGCCCACGGAACAAACCCAAGGCTCTTCCACCTCCAGCATTTTTGGCAGGTGGACTCATTTACCACTGCACCACCTGGGAAGCCCCCCTATGAGGAAGGCACTACGTTTGGCAGAAAAGAAAAATGAGGCATAAAGAGGTTAATTTACATTTCCAAACTAACAAAGACAAAACTGGTATGTAATACAGACAGGATCAAAATACAATGAGCCTGTTTCCAACTTCTGAGCTCTTAACCACCTTGGCCCTGCCTTGGTATGGCTACTGTTACTGAGAAACTCCTCATGTCTCACTGACCCATTGGCAAAAGTAAGAGGCTATGCATAGTTACACTTGGCTTATAATATATTGAAGTCACTATCCCTTTACTCGTGATAATTTCCATTTCCCCAGAATTCACTCTCCATATAAATATTTACACAAATCCTCAGAGCTGCTTACACTCTGTGCATAAATAAACCCTTTTCAGAAGTCCCCTGTTGCCAAATGTCATCACTCAAGGCTGAACTCCACAATTGATGGCAACCTCCCTTCCCCCAGGTGGTTCAATGTCCTCCAGCCTGATAGCCTGCTGTTGGTACCCCCAGGGACTATCATAGCTAACAGTAGAGCAAGATATTTAGAATCTTTTCTAGCCCATCTAAAAGTGCCAGCAATTCTCCCAGATGTAAAATCTGCTGTCTCCAAGGACTCATAGATCAAAGAGAAAGATGTGCTCTCCTCACTTATGTCCAGTCAGAGACTAACCACAGCAAAGTTACCTGGACCTGAAATTATACTCTTTAGTGGGCTTCCCTGGTGGTTCAGATGCTAAAGAATCTGCCTGCAATGCAGGAGACCTAGGTTTGATCCCTGGGTTGGGAATATCCCCTGAAGAAAGAATGGCAACCCATTCCAGTTATTCTTGCCTGGAAAATCCCATGAACAGAGGAGCATGGTGGGCTACAGTCTATGTGGTCAGACCAAGAAAATCTTAAAGCAAAATGTAATACTGAACTATACTAGACAGGCAGGGCCAAGGCCATAGGTCCATTAATAGATGATTTTAGGCAATAGCCTTCTCTGAATAGCTTGCATGGTAAAATTGCAAAGCAGTTTCCACTGCAGAGAGTGGAATACTCTTGATCAAGAGTAGAATAGTCTGAGGTTTGCACATACTAGATTCTAAATTAACTCTGAAATTAGTTCTCTTCAGGTTACGTGTGTGTGTTTGTGTGCCTAGTTGCTAGGTTGTGCCTGACAACCCCATGGACTGTAGCTTACCATGATTCTCTGTCCATGGGATTTTTCAAGCAAGAATACTGGAGTCGGGTGACATTTCCTCCTGCAGGGGATCTTCCCAACCCAGGGATCGAACCCATGTCTGTTACGTTTCCTCCACTGGCAGGCAGGTTTTTTTTGTGTGTGTGTGTGTTTTTTTTTTTTTTAATTTTACCACTAGTGCCACCTGGTTGGCTAAACCCCAATACAAAATAAAAAGTCAAAAATAAATAAATGTAAATTAAAAATAAAGAATTTAAATCTTCAAACAAATACATTTCTGAGAGCAACTTATTCTTTTGCTGCCCACATCAACAATATTTTGAAAGTGTTTGGCTCTTTGAACAACTGCTTTGTCAATCAAGCTAAATGTCTTATAATTGGTATTTGTTTAAATAATCCTCTAAATGTTGATGTATTTTTTTCAAAACAAGAAGAAACTAGAAATAGTTAACTTATTCAACAAATGGACTTCTTTCCAAATTTCATATCTGAAGTTTTAGCAAATTGAAATTATTGACAGATTGCAAACAAGAACACATTGAAAGATTCATCACTTTCAAATTAGCCATATAATGCAAATTTGAAAGCTATTTGAAAAAAAATTTAATGAAACTAATAAACTCATGTTATAATATATACTTAAGGAGGTACCAGTGACATAGTATTAGAGATAATTATGACTAAGCCACAACTGAAGTATGCAAAGTTGTACCAAGAATAATTTTTCAGGTTATGTTAATAATTTTAGTGAGATATTTAGCTTTTAAATGTTGCTTTAACACTGATTGGGGAGAAAAAATTTCTTTGAAATAATTCTTAAATATGATTATCTTATGTCTACAAATAAAATTAATTCAAATTGTCCATTCATAAGTGAGTATTTTAAAATAATATTACCTTAATGAGCTTTAATGCCCTCTTCTATTCCTCAAAGTGTTCTGGTTTCCAAGATAAACATATTCACCTCACTTACAAACTTTTTAAGACTTTGACTTTTACCCTGATGGGAATAAAAAAACATGTAGAGCTAAGGAGTGATGTGATGCAGCTTAAAGATTATGTGTAGAGAATATATTAATACATTTTCTCCTATATTCTAGGATCACTTTATCGGCTATAGTGATCCATTTTAGAGGATGAGATTTGCTAAAAGAGATGAAAAGTTTCTAAGCCCAGTTTGGGACTTTAAAGTCGACATGCCTATTAAACACCTTAGTGATACTGACAAGAAAGAGCTGAATATATATATTTCAAGCTTAGAAGAGAACTGACTTGGATATGTAACTATGAAAATCTTTAGATATTTCGACAGCACTTAAACTCAGAATATTGGATTAGATTACCCAGGAGTGAGTTAAAAAAAAAAACAAAACACTTTGAGAAGCTAAGTCTCAAGGCCTCTGCCATTTATAGATACAGAGACCAGAAAATGAAACTGAAGAGTGTTCAGGGTAGCAGGAGAAAAACCAAAGCAGCAGGATACACTGGAAGGCAAGTGAAAGAAATATCACATTGAAGCAGGTAATCAAGTTTATGAAATGGTGCTGATGAGCCAAATATGAGGGGAAGTTAGAATTGACCATTGGACTTAGCCATGTAGAGGTCATAGTTGACTTTGACAATAGCTGACATGATTAAGTATGGATGGCAAAAGATTGACTGTTGCTATTGTTCAGTCGCTCAGTCATGTCCAACTGTTTGTAACCCCATGGACTGCAGCATGCCAGGGTTCCCTGTCCTACACTATCTCCCAGATTGCTCAAACTCATATCCTTTGAGTCGGTGATGCCATCCAACCATCTCATCCTCTGTTGTCCCCTTTTCTTCATGCCCTCAATCTTTTCCATTATCAGGATCTTTTCCAATTAGTCAGCTCTTCACATCAGGTGACCAAAGTATTGGAGCTTCAGCTTCAGTATCAATCCTTTCAATAAGATTCAGGGTTTTGTTTCCTTTAGGATTAACTGGTTTGATCTCCTTGCTGTCCAAAGGACTCTCAAGAGTCTTCTCCAGCACCATAGTTCAAAGCATCAATTTGTTGGTACTCAGCCTTCTTCATGGTCCAACTCTCATATCCATTCATGATTACTGGATAAACCATAGCTTTGACTATAGGGGTCTTTGTCGACAAAGAGATGTCTCTGCTTTTTAGTACACTAAGTTTGTCATAGCTTTTCTTCCAAGGAGCAAACATCTTTTAATTTCATGGCTGCTGTCACTGCACTGATTTTGGAGCCCAAGAAAATGAAATCTGATGCTGTTTCCACATTTTTCCCATCTATTTGTCATGAAGTGATAGGATTGGATGCAGGATCTTAGTTTTCTGAATGTTGAGTTTTAAGCCAGCTTTTTCACTCTCCTCTTTTACCTTCATCAAGAGGCTCTTTAGTTCCTCTTTGCTTTCTGCCATTAAAGTTCTGATATTTCTCCTGGCAATCTTGATTACAGCTTGTGATCCATCCAGCCCAGTATTTTGCATGATGTACTCTGCATATAAGTTAAATAAGCAGGATGACAATATACAGCCTTGATATACTCCTTTCCCAATTTTGAACCAGTCCATTGTTCCATGTCCAGTTCTAATTATTGCTTCTTGTCTTGCATACAAGTTTCTCAAGAGGCAGGTAATGTGGTCTGATATTCTCATCTCATTAAGAATATTCCACAGTTTGTCGTGATCCATGCAGTCAAAGGCTAAGAAAAATAATATGGTGTCTGAAAAGTTTATGTACTTTAGCTTAGAAAGAAAGGGAACAGGGGAGAGAGAAAAAGAAAGAAAGGGTGGAAGAAGAAAAAAGGTAGATATAGGTAGTAAGATAAATAATTGTTAAATCTGAGTAAGAATACAGAATTTCATTATCCTATTCTCTCTATATTTGTATATGTTTGAATTTTTAAAAATAAGAACCTAAAAAGAGGAGAATAAAAACAGAGACTCGGAGAAGCAACTGTATACCACTTTTCTGAGTGTTAAGTTAGAAGAGGGAGATAAGAAATGGAGTGCTAAATGGGTGCTAGCTGAAGAGGAAGTGGAATCCGGAGAGATTTCTTTCTAAAACTTATTACTTGTGTGTATGATGATAGTAATGACCCAATGAAAGGGGAAACTTGTGTATAGATAGAAAAAGGGAGAAATGCTTGAATATAATCAAGCAGATGAGATGGGAGGGGACCCCACAGAGGGTTTGGCTTTAGATAGGAATGCAGTATAGTTATAAAGGAAGAAAGCTCTCTGGACGCTATCTAAGTTCACTGGGTACTGGGAAGGAGGAAAGATGTGGCATCTTTGTTCCAACTGTTTCTATTTTCTTAGTGAAATAAGCAGGGCTATAGACTGAAAGTGAGATGGATAAGAGAGTTTTAAATTTAAGAAGCAGCAGGAAATAGTTACCTTGGAGAGCAAAAGAAGGAAAGGACTTCGAGTTCTAATAAGTGAAGCATCATTGTGGGATTTTTTTCTCCACTGTGTTAGGAGTCCCAGTGTAAACGCTGAGTACAAAGAAAATTGAATTCATTTAGGGTTCAGATTTTTCAGATCTGTACTCTAAAGGGCAAGACAATGAAGGCTATAGGAAAGGCATAAGGAGGAGATGCAGTAAGGATTCTATAGTTTGAACAGACTGTAGGTCTCCCTAGGATGTACAGAGAGTAAAAGAGATGAGAATCGGGATAATGTGTTCACCTATATATTGACTGCATTAAAATGTAAAGTTATTTTTATTAAAAAAATCACAAAAGTGGGAAAAGAGCCTGAAAATTGGGAAAAAACTTTATTTATTTTTATATTCATGTAAACTTGTGAACAGGCTTCCTGTTGGCTCAGACCATTAACAATCTGCCTGAAATGCAAGAGACCTGGGTTTGATCCCTGGGTCAGGAATGTCCCCTGGTGAAGAGAATAGCTACCCACTCCAATATTCTTGTTTAGAGAATTCCATGGACAGAGGAGCCTGGTAGGCTACAGCTCTTGGAGTCAAAAGAGATGGACAATTTCACTTTTTCATACTTATGTACAATATATAGTACATAAGTTTAAAAACATATTTTTAAACTTCTAAAAACAGTAAAACAACAAAAACACTGCATTAACAGTTCACAAAAAGAGGTCAATAAGCACATGAAATGATGCTCCACATAACAGTAAAAAATAGAAAAAATAAGATCACAGTGAAATACCACTTCATAATAATCAAATTGGCAAAAATCTTTTAAACTGCTATATTAAGCTGTCATATTTCAAAGAGTAGAAAAGTAGGGAAGCATCAGGAATGTTTATACACTGCTGTGGAATTGGGGATTGGTGCCATCACTTGGGAGAATGTGTAAAATAGCACCATGAAAGAAGGAAAGAAGAAAGGAAGGAAACAGGGATGGAGGGAAGGAAGAAGGAAGTGAGGGAGGAAAGGAAGGAAAGAAGGAAGAAAGGGAGGAGAGAAAGAAAGCAAAACCATTAAATGTCTATAGCAGGAGAACGGGTGAGTAGATGGTATATTCATACCACAGGGGAGGGAATGCATATAGATAAATCTTACAAACAATACTGAACAGGAAAAAAAAATGAAGTTGCATATTGAAACCAATCAAGATTGAAGTATTCAAAACAATAGTATGTATTACTTAGGGCTACATACATATTTAGAAAACCACAAAGAAACTTGTTATAGTGTTAAATAACAATGTTAGAATAATGAGGACTTCTAGGGCAGAGATAGGTTATGTAGAGGAAAAATTTGTGAAAGAGATTTAACAGTACTGGCAATTATTTTCTTGAACAGGGTGGTAAGTACAAGGGGGCATGCTCAGTTGCTCAATCATGTCCAACATTTTGCAACCCCATGGACTGCAGCATACCAGGCTCCTCTGTCCATGGAATTTTCCAGGCAAGGATAATGGAGTGGGTTACCATTTCCTACTCCAGGGGATCTTCCCAACCCAAGAATCAAATCTGCATCTTCTGCTTCTCCTGCATTGACAGGTGGATTCTTTACTACTGAGCCACCTGGGAAGCCCAAATATGTGAGTATCTGATATATAATCTTCATATTCTTTTGTATGCATTAAATGTTAAAATTTAAACCTACAATTCAGTGATATATTATCTAGAAACCTCAGAACTACTAACATTAGAGAGTCTCCAGAGTTTCCTGGTGGTCCAGTGTCTGGGAGTCTAAACCCAGGAGGTACAAGTTGGGCCCCTGATCAGGGAACTGGATCCCACATGCCATAAGCAGGAGTTCACATGCTGCAAGGAAGATCAAAGATCCTGCATGCCTGCCCTACATTTTTAAAAGGACCACACTGAGGAACTTGTATATATGGATAGGTAATTTCCTTGATTTTAAGCATTGAAAAGGGTAAAAATATTATAGCAATTATTCTCCTTTGAATTCATCTGTTTCCATGAAATCTCATTAGTTAAACCCAATAGCCCTTATACTCCCTGAGGCAATCAAAAAACTCCTACCTTAAATCATATATGAAGTTTGACAGGCCAATTTTCCAAAAGTTCAAGGTTTTCTATTAAAATTTCTTTTCAGGTGTTTTGTTTGTTTGTTTCTAGATGAGAAACTGTGCCACTCTAACTCACACATATTTGTCTGTCATATGGATCTTAAGCTTTCTGTTTCTAATCTCAGCTTCCAAATTATGAGCCAGTACTTGGGATCCATTTCACTCACTTCTCTGAGGAACTGCTAGTAATTTTAGCAACCATAATGGACAATAACACCTAGTTTCTACAGATGTAATTTTCTCCTCTACTTTCCCTTTACTTAAAATCATCTGTAGGGATTTCTCTTCTCAGATCAAGTTCATGAATGAATTTGCAGTTGTCATTTTGATTGGCAGCAGAGCCAGTGTTAAGTTGTAAATGACTCAGAATAAAATAGATCTTAAATCTGCAGAACTCAGTTTACCACAAACCCATGGAAATTTGCATAACTCATATGGTACATTTGCTTAGTACTACTTTCTACACATTTGTTGAAATTTA
>SJYQ01003797.1:647120-660639 GCA_006410935.1 Redunca redunca
TTCATCTGCTGATGGACATCTAGGTTGTTTCCATGTTCTGGCTATTATAAACAGTGCTGTGACGAACATTGGGGTACATGTGTCTCTTTCTATTCTGGTTTCCTCGGTGTGTATGCCCAGCAGTGGGATTGCTGGGTCATAAGGCAATTCTATTTGCAATTTTTTAAGGAATCTCCACACTGTTCTCCATAGTGGCTGTACTAGTTTGCATTCCCAATTAACCTACTAATAAATATATATTTATTTGTCCATTTATTCAAGGTAAGATATCAGTATTGCATCTGTGTAATGTCTAGACATAAGCTTAAATGAGTGAATACAACTGAATACTTAGCAAAAGAAAGCGATAAAGTTAAAATTGATACTAGTTTAAGTCAAGGAAATAGAAATGTTTATTGAGAATGTGCATTTTTTCCATGAAATAACAAAATAAGGAAATCTATGCACAATATTCAGCTACAAAGCAATTTTAAACTTGATACAGGTGTGTTCCTGCACTGTGCATCCTGAGCGATAACGTTTTAGAATAATGATAATAAATGCTCATGGCAGAGAGATAAACTTTCAAAAATTTTTCAATTTAAAAGTCTCTCAATAAAATGGAATGAGAAAAGGGCTATAAATCTAGGTGCTAATTTTTTATTCATTCAATTATTTACTAATTCATTTATACTAATTGCATATCTACCATGTGCCAGGAACTTACTAAGCACTGGGGTGATCAAGATAAGTAAGACACAGTTGTTGCCTAGATATTCCTGTCATTCAAGTTCAATAAATGAGGCTCTATGACTTTGCCCAGATCAATGGGCAATGGTCTTCTTTCAGTGTCTTCTTTCATAAAACAGAGAAAATTCAGGCCGTGAACTATCCAGTCTCCTTGATGTGAGGATCCAACATGCATCTGAAAGTTCTTCTTATGTTAACCACAGAAATTTCCTGGAAAGGATGCTATGACTTTTTGAATGACTCCAATCTGGACAATGCCTTCTAAGCAAAGCAGCTTTGTGCTGCTTAAGGAACAGGCCTAACTTAACACTTTGAGAAGAGTTACATGTATATATAATACATTGTTGTTATTATACTTTGAATAAATTTTTTACCTTTTAGATCAAGTATAAGAAAAACAGTAGATTTTTCTTATTTATGCCTACTCCTTTGTCTTTCCTCTCTTTATATCATTGTAAATTTCTAACCTACATCATTTTCCTTCTTTCTCAATAACTTCTGCTGCTGCTGGAGAAGACAATGGCATCCCACTCCAGTACTCTTGCCTGGAAAATCCCATGGATGGAGGAGCCTGGTAGGCTGCAGTCCATGGGGTCGCTAAGTCGGACATGACTGAGCAACTTCACTTTCACTTTTCACTTTCATGCTGCTGCTGCTGCTAAGTCACTTCAGTCGTGTCCAACTCTGTGCAACCCCAGAGATGGCAGCCCACCGGGCTCCCCTGTCCCTGGGATTCTCCAGGCAAGAACACTGGAGTGGGTTGCCATTTCCTTCTCCAGTGCATGAAAGTGAAAAGTGAAAGTGAAGTCGCTCAGTCATGTCCGACTCTTAGGGACCCCATGGACTGCAGCCCACCAGGCTCCTCCATCCAGGGGATTTACCAGGCATACTGGAGTGGGTTGCCATTGCCTTCTCCGAAATAACTTCTAACATTTCTTATAATGTATACTAGCAAAAAATTTCCTCAATTTTTATTTGAGAAAGTCTTTTCTCCTTCACTTTTGAAGAATAATTTCGCAGAACATGGAATTCTCGGTTCGTTTGTTGGCTTTTATTTTCTCTCAACACTTTTAATATTCCCTCTTTATTTGCATCATTTCCAAGAAAAAGTCAGATGTAATTCTTATTTTCACCCTTTCAAATTTTCAACTTATTTCAACTTTCCGTAGGAAAGGTTTTCTCCTCTGAATTCTTTCAGGAGCTTTTCTTTGCCTTTGGTTTTCCATGGTTTGAAAATGGAGTACCTAGGGTTAGCTTTTCTGGCATTCATCATGACTGCTTGGTGTTCTCTGAGTTTTACTGAGTCTGTGGTTTTGTGTCTGATGTTAATTTGGAGAAATTCTTAATCATTATTGTTTTAAATATTTCTTCTGTTCTTATAGCAGTCTCATGTGCAGTCTTTTGAATTCTGCTCAGCCACATAAGCTTGGCCTTGGGCCTAAAATACTTCCTTATGAAGAGCCCCCATGGGCTGTGCTAGGCTCAGCACCTCGTATGGGACTATTTCTCTGTTTTATGTCAATGTGGGCTCTTTTGTTCTGCTTAAGTGTGTTAATCTTATAGGACCTGCTCAACCCCACTGTTACATCTGTCCTCTGTGGAAAGAAGAGATTCTTCTACTGTGGCTTGAGAGGGGTGTTTGTAAGCAAATTGTCTGCATCAGCTGATGGGAGAGAACAGCTGGCTATGGGGTACTGAAGACCACAGCTGAACCTTGCTTTGTCTTTTACCTATGTTAAGTAAAGGTTATTTCCATCCAGTGCTTGCTTATGTTGTCTATTCCTTGATGACTGTGATATCAAGATGCAGTGGGAAGAAGTGTTTAAGGGATTTTCACTTGTTAATTGTTGCTATTTTTTAAACCTATTGGTGCAAAGTTTTGCACCAATCTTAATTACTTTTGCACCATTGCAATTACTATTACTTTTGCACCAACTTTGACTAATTTTGCATCAGCTGCAATTACTTTTGAACCTCAATAACTTTTTCACCAACTGCAGTTATAACACCTGTGAACCTTACTTACTTTTGCACCAAACTAATACACATGTTTGGGTGCCATCACATTATTTTTATTCTTTTATGAGTTATAATTTTATCATGAGCACTTAATGTAAATTAAATAGTTGAAATATAATTAGTACATTAATTGACCTTTCAAATATCAAGAATTTTGAATGTTTTCTAAGTCACCATTTATGTGATATTATAATCTTCTTTTGTCTTCTTGAGGGGCTTTCCTGATAGCTCAGTAGGTAAAGAATCCACCTGCAATGCAGGAGACCCCAGTTCGATTCCTGGGTCAGGAGAATCTGCTGGAGAAGAGATAGGTTACCCACTCCAGTATTCTTGGGCTTCCCCTGTGGCTCAGATGGTAAAGAATCTGTCTGTAGTGTGGAAGACCTGAGTTCGATCTCTGGGTTGGGAAAATCCCCTGGAGAAGGGAAAGACTACCCCACTCCAGTATTCTGACCTGGAAAATCCTATGGACTCAGAGTCAGACACCACTGAGCAACTTTCACTTTTCTCTTTTTTACTTCCCCCAAATTTACATGAGTTCTCTGTAAGTCCCTTGTGTTGTTCAGTAAACTTTTGGTACAATATTGTCAATCAACTATACTTCAATGAAAGAAAAAAATGTAGTAACTTAACCTTTCACTAGTATGTAGTTCTTTTATACTATCCCATATTACAGCAGTGGTGTCCTTTTATCTCTTTCTGATTCAGTGGGCCTAACAATAATGTACCATTTCCTACATGCTATAACATTTTTAAAAATTTTTATTGAAATATAGTTGATTTACAGTGTTGTGTACTATATCATTTGTTTTCAAAATCTACATACCTGATTATGCATTGCTTTTAGAAATATCCCCTAGCTTTTGATTGCTTAATGAAGAATGCTTTGGTTTTAGCAAACTATTCTTATTTAATCTGCTGTTTAACTTTCTTACTTCATTACAAGCTCAGGCACTCATTTAAACATAATCATGCTAAAATTTACCCAGGATCAAATTATAGCAAATAAAAAAGGGTTTTTGTTTGTATAATATCCAATCAATCAGGAAGCTGGAAGCAGAAGTCTCTAAATAAATGTGGCTCCCTCTCAGATTCTTTGATTTTAAATGACTTAGGGAAAGACAACCTAAGACCTGAAGCCAAAATTAGATATGATCAGAATATAAAACTGAATATTTTCAGTTTTGGCACATAACTCAACATGCTTTATTTTTATTCTACTTTTTGATCTCATATCCTCAGCCTTAATTGAGGCATGCAATTTGCTAAATTGTTATTCTAATATAATCTAATTTCAAAGGTCACTAGACTAAGTTAATTTGGGGCTTTAGGGGCTTAGTAATTAGAAATTGCTTTCAATCTTTACCTTTTTTGCAACCTCCCTTTGCATTTATAAAATTATATAGAAAAACTGAAATTATCATGGTCAACAAAAGAGTCCGAAATGCAGTACTTGGATGCAATCTCAAAAATGACAGAATGATCTCTGTTCGTCTCCAAGGCAAACCATTCAATATTACAGTTATCCGAGTCTATGCCCTGACCAGTAACGCTGAAGAAGTTGAAGTTGAATGGTTTTATGAAGACCTACAAGACCTTTTAGAACTAACACCCACAAAAGATGTCTTTTTCATTATAGGGGATTGGAATGCAAAAGTAGGAAGTCAAGAAACACCTGGAGTAACAGGCAAATTTGGCCTTGGAATGCGGAATGAAGCAGGGCAATAATAGAGTTTTGCCAAGAAAATGCACTGGTCATAGCAAACACCCTCTTCCAACACCACAAGAGAAGACTCTACACATGGACATCACCAGATGGTCAACACCGAAATCAGATTGATTATATTCTTTGCAGCCAAAGATGGAGAAGCTCTATACAGTCAACAAAAACAAGACCAGGAGCTGACTGTGGCTCAGATCATGAACTCCTTATTACAAAATTCAGACTGAAATTGAAGAAAGTAGGGAAAACTGCTATACCATTCAGGTATGACCTAAATCAAATCCCTTATGATTATACAGTGGAAGTGAGAAATAGATTTAAGGGCCTAGATCTGATAGATAGAGTGCCTGAAGAACTATGGACTGAGGTTCGTGACATTGTACAGGAGACCGGGATCAAGACCATCCCCNGACGCTTACTCCTTGGAAGAAAAGTTATGACCAACCTAGGTAGTATATTCAAAAGCAGAGACATTACTTTGCCGACTAAGGTCCGTCTAGTCAAGGCTATGGTTTTTCCAGTATGTATGGATGTGAGAGTTGGACTGTGAAGAAGGCTGAGAGCCGAAGAATTGATGCTTTTGAACTGTGGTGTTAGAGAAGACTCTTGAGAGTCCCTTGCACTGCAAGGAGATCCAACCTGTCCATTCTGAAGGAGATCAACCCTGGGATTTCTTTAGAAGGAATGATGCTAAAGCTGAAGCTCCAGTACTTTGGCCACCTCATATGAAGAGTTGACTCATTGGAAAAGACTCTGATGCTGGGAGGGATTGGGGGCAGGAGAAGAAGGGGACGACAGAGGATGAGATGACTGGATGGCCCCACGGACTCGATGGACGTGAGTCTGAGTGAACTTCAGGAGATGGTGATGGACAGGGAGGCCTGGCGTGCTGCGATTCATGGGGTCGCAAAGAGTCGGACACGACTGAGCGACTGAACTGATATATATATACTACCAAATACTGCTTTTGATAATAGATACTTTATAAAATAGATACTTTATAAAATAGTCTACAGAATAACCAGAAAGGACAATAATTCTGCAAAGATTTTAAATCTTAAGGAAAAGCATTATATAAATCTAAATATAAGAATTAAACCTGAGTAGGAACTATATTCATAAATCTATAAAATTGACTTTTCCAATCTTTAAATGATTAATAGTCATCAAAATATTATTATGGTTATCATATATGCACACGTGTGTGTGTGTGTGTGTATATGATTTCAATGTGATTTGAAACAATAGAAAATTAACCACTTGTCTTAGTTCAAATGATGCTAAATAAGATTCTGTCTACAAAATCACCATTGATAATGAAAAACAGGTTAAAAGTCTCTGTAGAATCACTTTCATTTTCTGAAAAAATATTTAGACTTACTCTTGAAATAAGCTCATTCAACTTAAAAACCCTGAATGTGTAGTAAATCTGGCAATGACTAGAACACTGTGTTGGGGGCTTTCATGGATTTATTTTGCAGTTATTAGTGCCCTTCTTCTACAACTGTACATAAATAAGTTCTCATGGATCCAAAGAGAAATTCTGTCCTCACTCTAACTCAACATGGATAAAAGCAGAAGCAAATTGCTCTGCCATGTAGACAGCTGAGGTCATTGAAATCATTGCTCCATTGAATGATGCTTAAAATAAAAATGTGAACAAAATTGAACAAAAAATAGCAAAATAAACAAACTTCATGTTACATGAGCCAAAGAACATTTCAAACTATATGGAGTAATCAGTGATTGGCATTTTTATAATTATCAGATTAAAGAACGCTTTCACTTCTAAAGACATTTCACTTTTAGATGATTAGTTGATTTTGTATTTTTTAGAGTAAAATCAAGCTCTCTATTTAAGTTAGAACAAAGAGGTCTGATTGAGCACAAAGGATCCTCTGGATGCTGAATTGCTTATCTTGCTTCTCTCTGACCTAGTGTCATCCTGACCATGTGTCACAGTGACCTGCAGATGACATAAATGAGCACTGCATTCCACACGTCAAAGCTAATGGCATATTCAGCTGCTGACATCAATTGTCCTTAGTCCAAGATGTTATTATGTTTTACAAAATATCAATTCTAGAAAGATACTATTCAAAAAGATAAATTTTTGTGACATGTCTTTTTCAGAAAAAAAATTTATTAAATCTCTTTAAAATGTACTTCCACCAAAAAAGTAATGTTTTATTATTATTTAATAAAAATAAAGCTAATAGGATAAGTGTAATTAAATGTTAAGAAAGTAGCATTGATTTCATTGCTGTTGTTGTTCAGTAGCTAAGTCACATCCACCTCTTTGCAACCCCATGAATCCAGCACACCAGGCTTCCTGTCCTGCACTCTCTCCTGGAGTTTGCGCAAATTCATATTCGTTGAGTCAGTGATACCATCCTACCATTTCATCCTCTGTCACCACCTTCTCCTCTTGTCCTCATTAATTTCATTACATCAACAAAACTTCTAAGAAAACTTTCTTTAAAATCACAAGGTAAGTCATACGAAATTTTATGGTACAACTTTTATTTTGTGCCTGTGGTATATATATTTTTTATTTTGCATCATTCTTTGTTATAAGATTTTAACTTTTGAGAACTAAATAAATCTTATTAGTGATCTTATCCAACTCCTTCCTAGTATAAATGGAAAAGCAAATGTCTGGAGGGATTAATATGATTTGATCAAGGTAACAAACTTACAAAGTGACAGTCAAAATTGACATACAAAAACCTTGCTTCCGTATGTCAAAATTTTAAATGCAAAATTACTGGAAGAGAAATAAAGTTTCACATAGTTCATATTTCTATAATAGAAAGGGAATTGTACAATATTATAATATTGCAAGAAAATTTTCTATAGAATATGAGTATGGTTTGTCTAAACTATGTTTTGGTTTTTTGACATCAAACCTGGCCAAAAGATAAAATTATTTTTATCATGAAATTTGAAACACTAGTATTCAGCAGGGTCCTCTAAAAGAAGCAACCCATAACACAGTCTGAGTTGATGAACTTCATGTCAGATTGCAATCAGGAACATTCACTGTAGACAAGGCATGTATTTTAAAATACAAATTCTATACCAGTTGATTACTGTTACAGTTTGGGTTCTAACATGATGATTAGCAATACACTTTTCTTAACAATATTTTCTCTTAAGTTAAATGGATAAAATATATGCATGCAATTAGTGTCATATTTTAAATGAAATTGAACTGGACTTCCTTGTGATCATGTAATTATTTCTTTACACCATTAGCTGTCACTTTTAACTACAATTTCTGTTGATGAATGATTTGGGAGATTTGAAAAAAATGGAATCTGCAGAGAATGTGCAAAATTAAATATAGAGATTAAAATTATATATCACCTTGGACAAGGGAATGGCAACCCACTCCAGTATTCTTGCCTGGAGAATTCCACAGACAAAGGAGCCTAGCAGGCTATAATCCATGAGGTCACAAAAGAGTCTGACATGACTGAATAACTAACAATTTTAACCCCACACAATGACAATTAAAACTAGCCAACAGTTTTTGACTGTGTATCAATGTTACCAGATACCAAAATTAAAAATGCAGACTGTAAAATATACTGATTTTTTTAAACCGTAGTATACTGGTGTTGTAGCCATGCGTTCTGGGAAACAAACTCACTCAGAAAGACAATGCAGATAGTGGAGTGCAGTTTATTACACCGGTGGGCCCAAGGCAGAGTCTCCTCTTAGCCAAGGACCCCAACCAGCATTTGTGAAAATCTTTTATACCCCTTGTGTACGTGTCTGAACCCACCACCCCAAATTCCTTGAGACTTACATAAACCGAGGAAAATACAACCCCAATAACCTGTCATTCATGCGCTATGTGCTCATGTGCTTAAATAGTCAAACAATTAGCCAATAATCAATAAACCCGAGGTTACACTCTGATAGATACAGAAACATTTATGGCCTGTCTGGAGGAAGGGGTGATTAGGGTATGTTTTCTCTTAGGCGATGAGTAACCTAGATCTGATCTTCAAGGTTCCCCTGTCTGGAGGGGGTCTTACCCTTCTGTTGTTTTCATGGGCACTAAACACAGAGCTCAGAGCCCATTGGAAAAGTGGCCGAGCATGATCAGCATGAACAGGCCTAAGTTGGAGTCCAGGCCCTATGAATTCCTTCTTCACTGGCACAGGTATACTAATTTTAAGAAACATATCTCAGCAGTAGAACATATATTTAGGGATATGGCATTAAGTCATTTTCATTCTAATGATGTATTCAGAAGTCAAGTAAATGTCATCTACCATAGCTGCCTACTTGATTGTTCTGGTGAAAATGTACAATCCTGGCCTTGAGCAATTTTCCTAATCCCATTTTTTGGACCTAAACCTATGATATCACTAAATCATAACTCAGCATCATGAATACAGTGAGAGGAGTACCCAGGAATATCTGCTGAATTTTAATAGTCATTAATGTAACTCTCTTACCTGAAGAGAATGTTTTTAACAAATAACCCAAGCATGAAAGCAGTATTTCTAAAGTGATAATTAAAATGCATTTCCATTTCCTACCGAGGGGACTTTGCAATTCAAAGCATACTGCTTTCATTCTTACACATTTATGCTCTCTGCACTCTTGTTTTTTCTTCAACCAACCCTGCCAAGTACCAGATGCACATTAAATGTATTAAAGTGGGTGAGTCACAAATGTCTTCCTTATAACTAAGGAAAAGGATCATATTTTCCCTCACAAGTGTTAAAATAACATCTTAACCTCTAAACATCACTCTTCAAGATCTCTTGACTTTTATATAACGTTAGCCTTCCTATCTTTGTGAGTTTCCTATTAAGGGATAGTCCATCAAGGGTAAATTAGTTGATAACCTCATTCTTGTCTTCACTTTGGGGTATCAAGAAAATTCCCAGAGAAGGAAATGGCAACCTATTTCAGTATTCTTGCCTGGGAAATCCCATGGACTGAGGATCCTGGAAGGCTACAGTCTATGGGGTCATATAAGAGTCAGTCACAATTCAGTAACTAAACAACAACAAATCATGTATTGAAAAAAAAGAAAATATTTACAAAGGCCTATCTAGTTTTTAAAGTTTGAGGAAGGTAGAAGAAGCAAAGAATATAGTTTCAAAGGAAAAAAAAGAAACCTTTCATTTGCAGTCTAGATATTTATGCTAACCCATATCAATATAAATCATTTGCTGGCTTTTCAAAACTGCAGCAAAGTGCTGGATCAAATAGGTCCTAATTAGTCCTAAAGCCATTTACATAATGTTGCGCACACTACTTAATCAAAATGTTTTTAAATCAGCTCCCTGTAATCATTCCTGAGCTTTTATAAAATTGGAGAAGTGAACAAGTCATTGTTTTTCCTGGAAATAAAATAAAATGTGGCTCTGGACATGAAGTCTCTTGTAGCCCATTAATAAATAAGAAGTGTGATATTTGTTGCATGAAAATCATGAGTTGCTGAATATATTTTAGAAATATACAGTCGCCTCATTAAGTCAGATAAACAAGTCAAGACTGCAGTTTTCCAAGCAAATCCAATATTGCTGTGCCTTTCTGCCCAGCTTCATGTCTTGCTGCCATATTTTGGCTCAGGATTGGTAAGGACTAAACATGTTCAAAGCCTAAAATATGATGTAAGTATCTTGCCTCCAAAATTGAGAATATATTCAGCTCGACTAGAACTTAAACTGTAAAAAGGAAATATGAATTGGCTCAAGCTCATACTCAGTTTCTCAGTCATGTATGACTTTTGCAACCCCATGGACTGTAGTCAGGCAATTCTGTTCGTGGGATCCTCCAAGCAAGAAAAATAGAGTGGGTTGCCATTTCCTCCCCCAGCATATCTCCCCAACCCAAGGTTCAAATCCTCCTCCCCTGTGGCAAATGTTGTTTGTTGTTCAGTTGGTAGGTCATGTCCAACTCTTTGAGACTCCATGCACACCAGACTTCCTTTTCCTTCACCATCTCCCAGAGCTTGCTCAAACTCATGTCCATTGAGTCGCTGATGCCATCCAACTAGCTCATCCTCCATTGTCCCCTTCTCCTCCTGCCTTCAAACTTTCCCAGCATCAGGCTCTTTTCCAATGAGTAGGCTTTTCACGTCAGGTGGCCACAGTTTGGGAGTTTCAGCTTCAACATCAGTCCTTCCAATGAATATTCAGGACTGATTTCTTTGAGGATTGACTGATTGGATCTCCTTGCAGTCCAAGGGATTCTCAAGAGTCTTCTCCAACACCACAGTTTAAAAGCATCAATTCTTTGACGTTCAGCTTTCGCTATGGTCCAACTTTCACGTCCATACATGATTACTGGAAAAACCATAGCTTTGACTATACGAACATTTATAAGAACAGTAATGTTTCTGCTTTTTAATATGCTGTCTATGTTTGTCATAGCCTTTCTTCCAAGAAGCAAGTATCTTTTAATTTCATGGCTGCAGTCACCTTCCACCTTTTTGGAGACCAAGAAAATAAAGTCTCTCAAGGTTTTCATTGTTTCCCCATTTATTTGCCATGAATTGATAGGACCGGATGCCAGGATCTTAGTTTTCTGAATGTTGAGTTTCAAGCCAACTCTCTTGTTTCATCTTCATCAAGATGCTTTTTAGTTCTTCTTTGCTTTCTGCCATAAGGGTGGTGTCATCAGCATATCTGAGGTATTGATATTCCTCCCGGCAATCTTGATTCTAGCTTGTAATCATCCAGCCCAAAATTTTGCATGATGTACTCTGTATATAAGTTCAATAAGCCGGGTGACAGTTTACAGCCTTGACATACTCCTTTCCCAATGTGGAACAAGTCCATTGTTCCATGTACAGTTCTAACTGGTGCTTCTTGACCTGCATGAAGATTTCTCAGGAGGCAGGTAAGGTGGTCTGGTAGTCCCATCTCTTTAAGAATTATTCATACTTTTCTGTGACCCACACAGTCAAGATTCAGGAATTAGATCTGATAGAAGGACAGCCTGAAGAACTATGGACAGAGGTTTATAAAATTGTACAGGAGGGAGTGATCAAAACCATCCCCAACAACAAAACAAGATGAATGCAAAAAGGCAAAATGATTGTCTGAGGAAGCCTTATAAATAGCTGAGAAAAGGAGCAAAGCTAAAGGCAAAAGAGAGAAGGAAAGATATACCCATCTGAATGCAGAGTTCCAAAGAATAGCAAGGAGAGATAAGAAAGCCTTCCTCAATGATCAATGCAAAGAAATAGAGGAAAACAATAGATGCGAAAGACTAGGGATCTCTTCATGAAAATTAGAGATACCAAGGGAACATTTCATGCAAAGATGGGCACAATAAAGGACAGAAATGGTATGGACCTAACAGAAGCAGAAGATATTAAGAATACACAGACGAACTGTACAAAAAGGATCTTAATGACCTGGAAAACCACCATGCTGTGATCACTCACCTGGAGCCAGACATGTTGAAGTTCAGTGTCAAGAAGGTCTTAGGAAGCATTGCTGCAATCAAAGCTAGTGGAGGTGATGGAATTCCAGCTGAGCTATTTCAAATCCTAAAAGATGATGATGTTAAAGTAATGCATTCATTAGGGCAGCAAATTTGGAAAACTCATCATTGGCCACTTGACTGGTAAAGGTCGATTTTCCTTCCAATCCCAGAGAAGGACAATGCCAAAGAATGTTGAAACTACTGTACACTTGCACTCATTTCACACGCTAGCAAGTTCATGCTCAAAATCCTCCAAGCTAGACCTCAATAGCACATAAACTGAGAATTCCAGATGTACAAGCTGGATTTAAAAGAGGGAGAAGCCAGAGATCAAATTGCCAACATCCTTTGGATCATAGAAAGAGCAAGATAATCCCAGAAAAATCTACTTCTGCTTCACTGACTATGCTAAAGATTTGACTGAGTGAGTCATACAACACACTGTGGACAATTTTTAAAGACAGGCAAAGTAATTAAAAGGCAAATCCTGGAAGTCGTTGTAAGCCACAGAATTATGGGCTGAATGTGTCCCCACACAGATCTGTATGCTGCAATCCTAATGCCCAATGTGGGTATTTGAAGATGTGGCTTTTGAGAGGCGATAAAGTCATGAGGGTTGGAGACTTCATGAATGAAACTGTGTATGTGCAGTTGTTCAGTCATGTCCAGCTCTTCGTGACCATGTAGACTGCAGTTCACCAGGCTTCTCTGTCCATGGAATTTTCCAGGGAATAATACTGAAGTGGATTGCTCTTTCCTACTTCTGGGGATCGAGTCTGTGTCACTTGTGTCTCTTGCATTGGCAAGCATGTTCTTTACCACTGCACCATCTAAGCCTCTGAATGAAATTAATGCCCTTATCTTATCAAATATTTCATTGAACTTTCTTTTTCTTTTTTTGCCACCTGGAAACCAATCAAAAAGACTCTGAACCAGGAAGTGGGTCCTAAACAGACATTGTTGATTTGCCAGCATCTTAATATTGGACTTCTCAGCCTCCAAAACCTAAGAAATAATTCCTGTTGTTTATAAGCCACCCAGTTTATGATATTCTGTTATAGCAACCTGAATTGTCTAAGACATGGTAAAAATGTTTCACTTTATCCATCAGTTGAAAAAATTTAACTGGGGAAACAATATTGGGTTTGCATTTAGAAAACCTACTTTACTTTCAAGTAAGACAGAGATCTGTGGGAGGCAAGAACATTGGCAGGGAGATAAATGAAGCAAAGGCATTTATAGGTAAGAGAAATGGTGTTTGTATAGAAGGTTAATGAATACTGTCAAGTGGTTAAGCAGCTCCTCACTAGCAGTTGGTAGCAGCTGCTAGGTTGGCTTGTTACATTTCCATATGTTCAGTCAGCAAAAAACAAAGAACCTAAATGAATTTAGACAGTTTATTACTTACACAAAGTAAAGCAGAAGCAAGATTAGCATGGTTTTAGCTACCTATGACCCTAATCCCACAGAATGTCATGGGGCTTAGTGGCCAGATGACAGCACAATTAGTATATTACTCAGCTATGAAGGAGCCATCTTTAGACTGCAGTTAACCAGTGGTTTTATAGGCTACACTGGGGAGGG
>SJYQ01003797.1:660797-678741 GCA_006410935.1 Redunca redunca
GGTCAGGAAGCAACAGTTAGAACTAGACATGGAACAACAGACTGGTTCCAAATAGGAAAAGGAGTACGTCAAGGCTGTATATGGTCACCCTGCTTATTTAACTTCTATGCAGAGTACATCATGAGAAACGCTGGACTGGAAGCACAAGCTGGAATCAAGATTGCCGGGAGAAATATCAATAACCTCAGATATGCAGATGACACCACCCTTATGGCAGAAAGTGAAGAGGAGCTAAAAAGCCTCTTGATGAAAGTGAAAGAGGAGAGTGAAAAAGTTGGCTTAAAGCTCAACATTCAGAAAATGAAGATCACGGCATATGGTCCCATCACTTCATGGCAAATAGATGGGGAAACAGTAGAAACAGTGGCAGACTTTATTGTGGGAGACTCCAAGATCACTGCATATGGTGACTGCAGCCATGAAATTAAAAGATGCTTGCTCCTTGGAAGAGAAGCTATGACCAACCTAGACAGCATATTAAAAACCAGAGACATTACTTTGCCAACAAGTTCCATCTAGTCAAGGCTATGGTTTTTCTAGTAGTCACTTATGGATGTGAGAGTTGGACTATAAAGAAAGCTGATCACTGAAGAACTGATGCTTTTGAACTGTGGTGTTAGAGAAAACTTTTGAGAGTCCCTTGAACTGCAAGGAGATCTAACCAGTCCATCGTAAAGGAGATCAGGCCTAAATGTTCATTGGAGGGACTAATGCTGAAGTTGAAGTTCCAATACTTTGACCACCTGATGTGAAGAATTGACTCATTGGAAGAAAGCCTGATGCTGGGAAAGATCAAAGGTTGGAGGAGAAAGGGATGACAGAGGATGAGGTGGTTGGACGGCATCACTGACTTAATGGACATGGGTTTGGGTAAACTTCAGGAGTTGGTAATGGACAGGGAGCCCTGGTGTGCTGCAGTCCATATGGTCCAAAGGGTCAGACATGACTGAGCGACTGAACTGAACTGAGCTGAAGAGATGCAAATTCAATCCCTGGGTCAGAAGACCCTCTAGAGAAGGAAATGGCAATGCACTCCAGTATTCTGCATAGAATATCCCATGGACTGAGGACTTTTGCAAACTAAAGTTGCCAGAGTAGGACATGATGGGGTCGCGAAGAGTAGGGCATGACTGAGCATGCATGCACGCATGCAACCAGAAACAGAGGGAAGGGAATTTCAGAAAACGTTGTTGAGCTGAACCAAGATGACACATTACACCATAATTATTGCTGCTGCTGCTGCTGTCGCTTCAGTCGTGTCCAACTCTGTGCGACCCCATAGATGGCAGCCCATCAGGCTCCTCCATCCCTGGGATTCTCCAGGCAAGAACACTGGAGTGGGTCCATAATTACTGAGATGGCACTAAAAGCAACAATCAGTCTTGGGTAACATTCACCTGGAAGCTATATAAAGTTCACCTCAGGTCAGAATATCTTTGGGAAGAAAAGAATTAATTTTCTGGTTCCTCCATTTCAAGCCTCCAAAATAGCTGATGAGGCTCCAATTTTGTGAGAATGTGGTGATCTTGATTCTTCCCAGTGAATGGAGATACAAGTTTAATAGGTCAGAATTTCTTCCTAGATAGAAACCAGCTATATTTTGGGGAAAATTTTAATATTCAGAGGGTTAGTGAAACACGCTGCAAGGCTATTACCATTGACCTTGAGACCTTAACTGAGTCACTGTCTCCCTCCTCCACCTCCCGTTCTTTCAGCCAAGCTGGTCTTGGATTCATGCCTACTAGGATGACACAGACCTTTACACCAGGAGGATAACTAAAAGGCCCTAGTTATATTGTCTTTGTTGGCTTATCATTGCTTTAAGTGCCCAGCTGCCACTATCATTGGGAATGAAAGCACCAAGAAACTTGTGGAATCCATACACACTAACCCTATCCCCCCACTGTGTAGCAGCATCCCAATATTGTCATGGTGATCAGAGTTGATTACTTTCACTAGTATTTATTTTCTGCCCTTTGTACTGTTGATATGAAGAGCTCAAAGTTGTCAAGTAGTAGCTGTCACTTCAAGTTCTATGGACATAGTGACCTTTATTGTGTATCTGGAATAAATATTTCCTTCTTGGAAACAAGGATGTCTAATGTGACAGATTAGTTAATACAAATTTCATAAGTGAAATATTTAAAGTCATCGTGAGGTAGGTGCAATCATATTTCTAGTTCTTGATTTCCCGACCTGTACATTTCACCGATTGAGACACTACCACGTTGTGGCCATTGTTATGCACCTGGACCACATCCTAAAGGACGTCCTCACATGATGTTGACCCCAAGTTGGAATATTAGTTTCAATAGCAATTCACCTTTTCTAGAGGACAACTGCTTCTGGTTTGTTGTTGTTGTTGTTTTAAAATAGGGCCTTTGAAGGACTCTCACTTCTTGTTTATCAGTTCCATATAACATGATGACATTAATGGAGAATATTCAGGGAAATTTTCCAGAAAAATAAAAGCAACTCAAGCCTCTGACAGCTATACTATGGTAGAGAGTAAGATTGTTCACATGATCCTAGAGGCAAAACAAAAGCATATATGCTTGTCTCTGCCATATAAAAGTGAATTGCCTAGTAATTAGAAAGAATATATGTTAATATATACCAGATCAGTAATTGCATACTACGTGTATAAATATATTCCAGTTAAGATATTGGAAAATACCTTGAAATATTAATAACAGCTATAAGCGAGATTACTGCGTGGCTAACTATATTAATCCACTATTATTACCATAATTAATTTGGTTTTGTGGTGGCCATACAGGTGAGATTAATTAGATTAGGGATTAGTGGCTGATGATAGCAATAATCTCTGAAATCCCTTCCAGTATGTGATATTTCTTCTGATTCAACATCTTGGTTGGGTAAGGGAGGAATGGAAATGGCTAAAGCCTTTTTTCCACAATGCTTTCTTACTCCATAGATCAGAAACTAATATGAGAGTTCTGCCAGTTCCTGAGTACTCCCTAATTAGCTGTATTATATTTTAGCAAAGAATCCGCCTGCAATGCAGGAGACCCCAGTTCAATTTCTGGTTTAGGAAGTTCTCCTGGAGAAGGGATAGGCTACCCACTCCAATAAAAGAAAGGAATTTCCAAGATGGCTCAGCGGTAAAGAACTCATCTGCAATGCGGGAGACACAGGTTAAATCCCTGGGTTGGGAAGGTTTTTTGGAGGAGGAAATGGCAACCCACTCCAGCATTCTTGCCTAGAAAGTCCCATGGATAGAGGAACCTAGCAGGCTACAGTCCACGGGGTCCCAAAGAGTTGGACCTGACTAAGCACACATGCACATATTTTACTTCTAGAAACATTATGAGACAATAGTCACTGCCACATATTCTCATTGTAGACTTATTGTCCATTTTGGAAATTATAATGAGCTTAATTCTGACAGTTAAGTGCCACCATCTGGTACCTTTACTATTTCAGAATGATCATCCCCATTGATACCAGGAAGCTCTGTTCCATGGCAGCACTTCAAACAAATTATTATTGGGCTTTCTATCTATGTTACATACTCATATCACCAGTACATTGTTTATTGCCTTTATGAACAGTCAGGTTGTGGGTTTCAGGTATTTTTAGCTATATTTATTCTAATATTTCCTTCTCCTTCAACTTGCAGAACGCTTTCTTAATAATACACCAAAGAAATCCTGATGCTGTCTCCTGATTCACTGTAGGCCATCATCATGCTTCAAGAAGTCATAATAACAGGTAGAACAAAACAGCAGAATACATGTTGGAGTCAGGATTGAAATAACTGAGATTTCTTAAGCTATTGGCATATTATATAATTTAAAAGCATGTAATTTGTAAAAGTTGTCACTTTTAATTTCAAGTTATTTTGAATTCTGTGATTTTGTGGTATACTTTATTTTTTATTAATTTTTTATGGTATACGTTAGAGTCTTCAAGAATTGTTGGTTTTGAATTAGAAATTGTCGACTTTAAAAAATGCACAACGTGAAAGTTGCAAGTTAAGTTTAATAGGGGCAAAATGAGGACTATAACCCAGAAGACAACATCTCAGATAGTCTGAGAAACTGCTCCAAGGAGGCAGGGGAAAGGTCTGTTTATGTGATTTTGGTGAAGGGGGACTTCATGCAATCAAACACATATTTTTTGCAGAATGTTTCTGCTAGTCTCATGAAGGTTACTGCTAGTCATGAGAAACAGATATCACCATGTAGATTTTAGTGCTTTTCTAGATATGCGGAGATATAAGAACTGGGCTCATAAAATCACCTCCTGAAAATAACTATCTGAAGACTTGTTCTGCCAGTTTTTCCCAAAGCACAGAGTGCCTCATTTCTACTTTCCACCTTGAACTCCTTTCAGGGGTTGTTGAAAATCAGCACCTGCAGCAGCACATGATTTAATCCTTGTAGAGGTAAATAGCAAGTGCCAATTTGTAGTTGAAAAACCAAAGTTGAGTTTCAACTATGTCTCAACATTTTATTGGCTGTTTGACTTTATCCTTTCAAACCCATGTTTACATTTGTTCATCTAAAATGAAGAGTAATTGTACCTTCTTTATGGCTTTTTTAAGATTGTTAAATGAGATAAAATATGCAAAGCACTCAGAAGTGTGTAAAGTCATAAGAAATACTCCATAAAGGATAGTTTTTAATTTATTGGAAGAAGCAAATTTTGATTTACAATTACTATAAATTTTCATGTGTACTCACAGAGAATGAGGCCACATGTTACCTTAATTTATGTCACTCTTAATTGCAACTTCCTATAAAGTATAAATTTAATTTATAAAAATATCAAAAAATACCATTTATTTTAAGACCAAATTGTGTTGTGTAATGGAAATTGTATAAAGTTTGGAGTTGGAGACCTCAGTCCTCGTGCTTGAACTAATGCCAACTTGCTGAGAGAATGTGCCCATGCAACTCCTACTGCATTTCAGTTTCTTCATCTTTCAAGTGGAAACAGTGATCAGGCTTTTCATATTTATTGCTTTGTCATTTATTAACTAAATAACCTTAATCATACAGATTAATTTCTGTGTGGCTCAGTCTCAACATCTATGAAGGGGGGATAATAACTGTAAATGTCACCATGTTGTTGAAGAGTACATGAGATAAAAAAAAAGTTGAATACTTGGCAAAGTTCCTGGAAGGAAACCAGCGTTGAATATGTGTTATTGTGTCTGTTTATTATGTATTGCACCCCTCAGGATTTCTGGGAGAAGCTAACATAGTTTGTAGCTTAGAAAGCACCTAAACAAATTTTGTTACTATTTCAATGACATCTAGATTTCAATAATCTTTTGCTAGATTAGTAAACAATCTAATTTATGTTGAAATCACTTTTAGAAAAAATATAATTTCCTCATTTTTGATAAATAGTATATAATTTAGTTTCTAATGCATACTAATAATCACATCAGATAATTGTGACTGGAAATTTAACAATGTAAATATTAAAGATATATTTAATATTCAAAAAAATGGAGATAATTTGGCTAACACAGAAAGACATCTGTTTTTCTTGCAACTATAAATCTATATTGCCTCCAAAAAATGCATATTTATTACAGTTAAGTTCCAAAATGATTATTTGACTAAATATTTCTATTTAAAGTAAACTTGGAGTATTCACAGTAAACTTCACATTAAAATGAAGTAGTCTGTTTTCTCTTTTCTTTTTCTTCTCTTGGGCTTCTGTGTAAATGTAAATTTGTTATAATCAANTATTTCATTAAATAGAATTGAAAATGCTTGTAGAGTTGGAGTTGTATTTAATTTTTCAGAACTTGACTTCCATAAGGGGATGACTTATAGTTCTAAATATGGAAAGATATTTCTATTGGATCACCACAACAGTACCTGGAAAAGATAGGATGTAGACAAATAATAAAGTAGAAATCAGTGGCACAGATCTAAAATCCAGTCTTATTAAGATAAAATATATTCAATTTGAAGATTGGAATTATCATTTTTACAACTTTTTTTAGTTTTGGAGAAGTAATTAAGTTTCATTACATGTTTTGCCTATTCACACAGAATGTAACTAAGACGGTTAGTTTTATTATTTTTATTTTTTCATGCAGTAGCCTAAATTCTATTTCACACTTTTGCCCAGGTAATTCTCAGCTCAAGTCAACCATGGGTTTGAGGAATTTCTTCTGCTTTGTGCTCAGGGAGACAACAGAGCATATTTTTGACTGCATAGCGGTTCATTACAAGGTCAATTGTACCAAGCCATATAACCTCAGATTATTTAGTCAAGTCATTTCTTAAGCAGAAAACAGATGAATACAAAAGCAAACAGTTTAGTGGTATTTGATATTTAACAAAATTAATATAGTTTTCTGGATTTGCATTTCAAGGAGTCTTACTACATATATATTCCACAAAGAAAAATGATATCCCTATTGCTTGTTGATGTTTCCTTCCTAAAATATGTCTTCATTCAAAATTCTGTACTGCAGAGAAATATATGAAAAAAATCCCCTCAGTTTTTTTTCATCATAAAAGCATAGCTTGACTTGGGTAAATATGGAGGATCACAGGGTAATCGTGCTTTACGAAAAGGATGTTTCATAACTCTATTTGCACCTATATCTCTATACAGATATTTATCTACAAGAAGAAACCCTTCAATAAACCTTTAAAATAAGTGTCCAGAGATAAGGGTTCAGTATTTCTGTATCACCCATAAAGTTCTGCACATGTAACAGGCTGCAGCTCCAACCTAGACTGAGATATCTTTAGAGATCACCTCTGGAGTTAATCTCTTTAGAGATCACCTCTGCAATGAAAGGTCCTCTTATTGAAAGTGAAAGTTTTAAGCCAAGTGAAAAACTTGGCTTAAAACTCAACATTCAAAAAACTCAGATCATGGCATTTAGTCCCATCACTTCACCCCATCAATAGATGGGGTAACAATAAATAGTAACAGACTTTATTTTCTTGGGTTCCAAAATCACTGCAGATGGTGACTGCAGCCATGAAATTAAAAGATGCTTGCTCCTTGAAAGAAAAGCTATGACCAACCTAGACAGCACATTAAGTAGCAGAGACATTACTTTGCCAACAAAGGTCCGTCTAGTCAAGGTTACGGTTTTTTAGTAGTCACGTATGGATGTGAGAGTTGGACTATAAAGAAAGCTGACCACCGAAGAATTGATGCTTTGAACTGTGGTGTTGGAGAAGACTCTTGAGAGTCCCTTGGACTGCAAGGAGATCCAATCAGTCAATCCTAAAAGAAATAAGTCCTGAACATTCATTGGAAGGACTGACGCTGAAGCAGAAATTCCAATACGTTGGCCACCTGATAGGAAGAACTGACTCATTTGAAAAGACCGTGATTCTGGGAAAGATTGTAGGAGGAAGTAAAAGGGGACAACAGAGGATGAGATGGTTGGATGGCATCACTGACTCATTGGGCATGAGTTTGAGCATGCTCTGGAAGTTGGTGATGGACAGGGAAGCTAGGCATGCTGCAGTCCATGGGGTCAAAACAAATCAGACACAACTGAATGACTGAACTGAACTGGAGTTAATATTCTCCATCATTTGAATTGCTTTTTCTCCTTTGTCTCTTACATCATCACTATAAAATGGACTGAAATTTTTTAATAAGCTCATAAACAAACTACTGAGCTTGAACCTTGATAAATGGAATATTCCCTGTCAATCAGTAAACAAAGGATGTCACAGTCATCAGCAATCACAAACATCATAGACCATGAGCTGGTAAGTCCTGAGAAAACTAAGGAAGGAAAGAAAACTTGCCATCCAGCAGCCATCAGGCTGCAACAACTCTCAACCGTTAGCCATGAGGAACCCCAGGACATGGAAAACCAAGATAGTGGCCCAGATACTTGAGGTGTCAGTTCAGTACAGTTCAGTCTCTCAGTCATGTCTGACTCTTTGCAACCCCATTGGACTGCAGCATGCCTGACTTCCCTGTCCATCACCAACTCCCAGAGCATGCTCAAACTCATGTCCATAAAGTCAGTGATGCCATCCGACCATCTCATCCTCTGTTGTCTGTCCCCTTTTCCTTCCACCTACAATCTTTCCAGCATCAGGGTCTTTTCCAAGGAGTCAGTTCTTTGCATCAGGTGGCCAAAGTATTGGAGTTTCAGCTTCAGCATCAGTCCTTCCAATGAATGTTCAGGACTGATTTCCTTTAGGATTGACTGGTTGGGTCTCCTTGTAGTCCAAGGGACTCTCAAGAGTCTTCTCCAACACCACAGTTCAAAACCATCAATTCTAAAGCCCTAGTTTTCTTTATGGCCCAACTCTCACATCCATACATGACTACTAGAAAAACCATAGCTTTGACTACACAGAGCTTTGTCAGCAAAGTAATGCCTCTGCTTTTTAATGTGCTGTCTAGGTGGGTCATAGCTTTTCTTCCACGGAGCAAATGTCTTTTAATTTCATGGCTGCAGTCACCATCTGCAGTGATTTTGGAACCCAAGAAAATAAAGTCTGTTATGTTTCCATTGTTACCCCATCTATTGGTCATGAAGAGATGGAACTGGATGCCATGATCTTAGTGGAGAATTCTGACAAAATGCGGTTCACTGGAGAAAGGAATTGAAAACCACTTCCGTACTCTTGCCTTGAGAACCCCATGAACAGTATGAAAAGGCAGAAAGATATGACAATGAAAGATGAACTCCCCATCTTGATAGGTGCCTAATATGCTACTGGAGAAGAGTGAAAAAAATAACTCCAGTAACAATGAAGAGATGGAGCCACAGCAAAAGCAATATCCAGTTGTTCATGTCACTGGTGACGGAAGTGAAGTCCAATGCTGTAAAGAGCAATATTAGGAATCTAGAATATTAAGTCCATGAATCAAGGTGAACTGAAAGTGGTCAGACAGGAAAGGGCAAGAGTGAACATCGACTTTTTAGGAATCATTTAACTAAAATGGACCGGAATGGGTGAATTTAATTCAGATGACCATTATATCTACTGCTATGGGCAAGAATCCCTTAGAAGAAATGGAGTAGCCCTGATAGTCAACAAGAGAGTCCAAAATGCGGTACTTGGGTGCGATCTCAAAAATGACAGAATGATTTCTGTCTGTTTCAAGGCAAACCATTTAATATCACAGTAAGCCAAGTCTGTATCCCAACCAATAATGCCAAAGAAGCTGAAATTGAATGGTTCTATGAAGACTGACAAGACCTTTTAGAACTAACACACAAACAAGATGTCCTTTTCATCATAGGGGAATACATTGCAAAAAGTAGGGAGTCAAGAGATACTTGGAGTAACAGGCAAATTTAGCCTTGGCGTACAGAATAAGCAGGGAAAAGGCTAATAGAGTTTTGCCAAGAGAACACAGTGGTCGTAGCAAATACCCTCTTCCAACAACACAAGAAAAGACTCTACACATGGACATCACCAGATGGTCAACACTGAAATCAGATTGATTATACCCTTTGCAGCCAAAGATGGAGAAGGTTTATACAGTCAACAAAAACAAGACCAGGAGCTTACTGTGGCTCAGATCATGAACTCCTTGTTGCCAAATTCAGACTTAAATTGAAGAAAGTACGGAAAACCTCTAGACCATTCAGGTATGACCTAAATCAAATCCCTTACAATTATACAGTGAAGGTGACAAATATATTCAAGGGATTAGATCTGTCAGACAGAGTACCTGAAGATCTATGGACAGAGGTCTGTGATATTGTACAGGAGACTGCGATCAACACCATCCCCAGGGAAAAGAAATGCAAAAAGGCAAAATGGTTGTCTGAGGAGGCCTTATGAATAGCTAAGAAAAGAAGTTGAGGTGTATATCAAAGGAATGATTCAGTGAGCCCAGACTCTTTCATCTCCCTATACATAGAAAAGTGCTAAATTCCATAACTTTGAATATCTGGTTTTCCTTAATTAACAATAATCCTTTGACTTTAGACTACCTGTCCTTTGTTGTAAAACTTCTACAAACCCTGGCTCCACCACCCATCCTCGGAGCAGTTTTCTCAGGGTTACTTGAGATGGTGCCTCCTGTGCTTGAAGTTCCAAAATATCCCACCAAATAAAACACAACTGTCAACTTTTATGTTGTGGATTTTTTTGAAGTCCACAACCTAAAGGACCACTTCAAATTCCCTTCCCCTTTATCAGAGCCAGAAGGGTCTAGATTTGTAGCAGTTTGGTGGATATTTCCTTAGGGCTCCCCTGCACTGCTATGCAATCACCAATTATTTTTTTTATTCCCACCAGTATTGTCCTTTTCCAGACAATATTCCACTAATAAATATTAGCTTCGCTAATTACTAAATCATCTATTTCCTGGTGGCACATGAGGTCTCTTTGATTTCAGTCATAGGCTGAGGTGAAACCTGTTGAAATAATGCAACTTGGCAGTATTCCAAATGTGAATGACAGTTGTAGCCATAAGTGTTGCCTACATTTCTTTAGATTTTCTTCAAAAATTAAATGTAAATTAAATATTTTCCTACCAATTTGTCTGCTAAAGTGTCACAATCAGCATTAGAGTTTTCATCAATTTTCTCAAAAGAGCATATTAATATTGATTTCCTCACCTGCTTATAATTCTATAAATTATTCTAGAAAGTCCTGTCACAGTAAACTTGTTTTTTAAAATATATTTTAAGATCTTTATACATGTCATTCCAGAACTCTCTCTACAACTACGCAAATGCACACATTGTCATTCATATAGCCAGAGTCTTAATAAGAATCTATTTTTTACTTATTATATTTGAGGACATCATTAGAATTTCCGGCTTTTATAAAGTAAAATATGCATGTTGTTAGTAAGTGAAAAATCCTAAAGAGCTATCATATTAAAAATAAAAGACTTTTTATCTCATATTACAATTCCAAATATTCCCTTCTATTTAGCCATAGTTAAGTAGTTACTATATGCCTCTCCAGGGGGAAAAAAAAGTAAATCCTAAATGTTTGAATACACACACACATACATCTCTCTGTATATTTATGTACATCCTTGTAATTATCTTTTTTAATTTTATGAAATGGATTGCTCATGTCCATTGTTCTATTCCTTCCTTTTTCATATATTAACATTTTAAAAGAGACTTCATCTCAGCATATATACCACTTTCTATGAATTGTATCAGTGCACTGCCTTATCCTTTGGCTTTAGGTTGAATTTGGCCAAGAAGAGACGTGAAAGGAAATTGGAGGGAAGGAGGAGAGTGAAGGTGAGATATTTAATCCCCCAAACCTCCCTGCACTTGGTTGCCTCTGCTGACTCTGCCTCTACACTCCTGGGCCTGGCTCCTTACAGGTAATCCTCTGCCTCTAGGTGCCAATAACACTTTCTTTCACTCATTCCTTCAGGCTTAGGGATGGTAATGACCTCTGCTGTCACTAACCCCCTGGTTCTGCCCTGTTCCCACTGTACCCTGAAGTTCCTTTTTTGCCTTACCCATATCTTTGTAAACAGACCCTTGATTATTTCCAACAATTGCTAATTTAAATAAGCCATTTGTTGTTTGCATTAGTTGCATTTTACAAGATAAGGATTTGGTTTTTATATGGGTACCCATGGACTCTCTAGAGGGGTTCAAGTATTTAAATAGTATCATTTTGGCAACTGTATGGAGAACAGATGACAGAGAGAAAGAGCTGGCAGTAGAGAGATCATCAAGTGGATATTATAACAATCCAGATAAGAGATGAGGGTGGCTTGCAAGAAGTGGTCAAAGTAGATATAAGGAAGTGGTTGAATATTTGATACATTTTTGAGCAAATATGATAGGATTTTCTGATGGGCTAGTTTTAGGATCTGAGAGAGAAGGAACCCCCAAAATTCAAAGCCTTTAATCTTAGCAACTAGAAGAATGTGTCTTTTACCAAAATAAAGAGCAGTTGATTTTAGAAAAAAAAATCAAATATTGGAAATATCCAATCAAATATCCAAATCAAATTTGGAAAAATTCTAATTTCTAAGCATTATCTAGACATCCTAATAAATAAATATAAATCTGGGGTTCCAAGAAATAAACATGGGAGTCATGAATACAGAGATGGCATTTACTGTAAGAGACTGGATAAAACTGACAACATTATGTGTAAAAAGGGAAGGTAAGAGAACTAAGTCTTGGGACAAAGATATATGGGGGCAAAGACTGTAAGAAAAATAAAACCCTGAAAAGGACAAAATGTCAGAAGACTGGATTAAGAGAATAACCAATAGATTTTGAGAAGCTACATTTAAAAAGTGTTTCAAGAGAGAGAGGATGATGAATTTTATCAAATGATGTTTAGAAAGCAAGTTAGAAATGACCAATGAATTGGGCAGCAAGGAAGTTATTACAGGGTTTGACAAAAATATTGTTATGGCAAGACTTCATTACAGAATGGAAAAAGTAGAAATATAGACAGTAAAGGAAGATTACACTTTCATGGGATTCTCATCAAGACTGACAAATTCAAAAGGGAACAGAAAAAGGGGAAACTGGAGAGTGATAAAAGGAAGATTGGTCTTGGTGTTGGAGAAATTGAAATTTTTCCTGTGCATTTTTCTATACTCTTTTTAAAATAAAAAGTAAGTTTTTTGGCTGAGACTAAAGAGGGGATCCAACCAGTCCATCCTAAAGGAGATCAGTCCTGGGTGTTCATTGGAGGGACTGATGCTAAGGCTGAGATAGATGCCAGTACTTTGGTCACCTGATGCGGAGAGCTGACTCATTTGAAAAGACCCTGATGCTGGGAAAGATTGAGGGCAGGAAGAGAAGGGGACAACAGAGGATGAGACGGTTGGATGGCATCACCAACACAATGGACATGGGTTTGGGTGGACTCTGGGAGTTGGTGATGGACGGGGAGGCCTGGCATGCTGCGATTCATGGGGTCACAAAGAGTCGGACACGACTGAGTGACTGAACTGGAACTGGAAAGAGGGGAAGGAAGGTTGAAGTTTTGCAGACACAGAAGAATGTGTTTAGTAGCCATCTTGAACAGAGATCAGCAAATTTTTGTCTCAAAGAACCAGATATCAAATATTTTAGTCTTTGTGAAAAATACAGTCTCTGTCACAGCTACTCAACTTCAGTGTCACAGTGTAAACAAATAATCATGACTTGTGTCAATAAAATTTTAGTTATAAAAGCAGGCAAGGTGTATTTGGCTCACAGAGGATAGCTTACTGATTCTTGATCTAGGAGAGTCAAAAAAATGGACAAGAGCAATGCAGTCGAGTTTCCAGAAAGCTCTCAAGGCTGATTTGAGAGTATAATCATAAAGTGGAACCAGTCAGGATGGAGTGGTTTTGCTTGAACCGTGTTGTTGATGCTTGGAGGCAGATGTAAACATGCTAAAGTAAATGTTGAAAAAGACACACATATTTTATCTTTAGTTTCTGCCAGAATGTGAAAAGCTCTAGTCACTTAATCTCCCCTCTCTTACAATCTTCTTCTTTTTGCATGGTTGGGCATCATTCTCCATTTAGCAGCCTTAGTGATTTTCTTAATTCCTCTATCAGACAGATCATTTCCTGTGCTTTCCCCTTCAGTGTCTCCCACTGCATTAATGTGCCACATTCCCAGCATGACTCCCTACACCTTGCAGAAGCTGACCCCACCCTCCTCTGCTGCATCATCTCACACCTCTTGATTCTCTTGTTATTACACTCCACACATTCTGATCCTGTTGCTGTTTCTTGAATATATCAAATCGTACTACTCTGTCCTCAGGCTCTTTCCTCTGCTTGGAATGCTCTTCTGAACATTATCTAAATTTCCGTTCATTTCTTAACCTCTGTTTAAACATCTTATAATGCCCTTTCCTCTTGGAGGCGCTCCTTCAAACTTAATACTCTCTTCTCCCTCTGCATACCTCCTTCTTCCCACACAGCAACCCACTAATTTTTCCTCTAGGACTCTGCCCTTCCCCTTCACTGGATTCAACATAATGGTGCCTTTATAGCTGTCATTTGTTTAATGTCTATGTGACCACTAACATATACATCTCAGGAGGGCAGGGTACACACACAATCTGTTTCACCAATACACATCCTGAAATAGCCCTTGATTTAGCAAATTTGTAATCAATATTTATTGATGAATGAATTAAGGAATTCTCTCAGATCTCATGCATTTAATGGCTGAGAGGTATTAAATGCTGCTTTCTGATTGTTACTCCCTGCATTACTCTGCTGAGGTTGCCATTAAAGATGACCACACTGGGTGACTTAAGCAACTGGAAATCATTTTCTCATGATTCTGAGGGGGTGGAAGTCCAACATGAAGGTGCCATCAGAGTTGGCTTCCGGTAAGGAATCTCCCCTTGGTAGGCAGAGATCTTGCTGTGATTTCATGTGGTCTTCTCTCTTTGCATGCTCACAGGGAAGGAGAGCTCTATGTCTCTTACTGTAAGGACACTGGTCCTATGTATTAGGGCCCCAGCCACATGACCTCATTTTATCTTACCTCCTTGAAAGCTCTGTCTCCAAAATTGTCAAGTTAGAGCTTCAACATAGGAATGCAGGGAACAGAATTCCGTCCTAAGACTCCTACACTCAGTCAGGTTCTCTCTTATTTGCTCTCATGATGCCCTGCTACACACTGTTAACCCTGCATCTTACACGACTGGCTCCATGTCCCTCTTTCCTATTTGACACAACTTCAGAAGAGCTCAAGTTGGATCAGTTTTGTTCAACATTCGATCCCAGTTTAGCATAGGAAACACCCAAAAATACTTGTTGAGTAAATGAGTGAGTTTTTTCTGTATTTAGAGTTTTATTTTACAGAGAAACCCTAATATTTTTGTGTGCTCCAACTAATTACAGTGTCTTATAGGAAACACAATCCTTTGAAGATTTTCCACTTGCTTTCTATGGAAAGAGTCAATTTGAAGGTAGAAAAAAAACCTAAAAATTAAAATACAAAGTAGGAAGAAATTATAGTTTATGAGTGTTAACACACAGGTACAAATGTGAAACATGCTTGATGTTGATTTTAACAAAACCACAAAACAACAGTTTGGAGACAATCAGAAAAATGCAACACAGACTGGATACTAAATAAAATAAATAATGATTTTGTTAGGTTCATGAAAATGGCATTATGATTTTTTTTTAATTCATTACTTATTAATGACAAGTTTGCTGTGGCTGTTGTTTAGTCACTCAGCTGTGTCTGACTCTTTTGCAACCCCATGACTGCAGACTGCCAGGCTCCCCTATAGATGGGATTTTTCCAGCAAGAATACTGGAGTAGGCTGCCATTTCCTTCTCCAGGTGATCTTCTTGACCCAAGTATTGAACCTACATGTCCTGCATGGAAGGTGGATTCTTTACCATGAAAACCCCCAGAGACAAGGTACTGAATTATGTATTTGTAAAATGATTTAAGGTACAATATCTGGGATTTTAAAAAATATTCCAGGAAATAAAAGTAGAGGCAAGAGATAAAATGAGATTGTAAAGTACTAATATTTGTTGAAGCTGGATGATGGAACATAGGAATTCATTTATACTATTGCCTCTTCTTTTTATGCTTAAAATTTCCATAATAAAATTTTAAAAAACAGACAAAATGGAAAAAACTGCTATGCACAAAATTATTGACTTTCTAAAAAATTTCCATGCAAATCAAAGCTATTAATATAATCCATTGGGGGATTAATTCAGTTATACTGATGGAGTATAATGGCAACTGGCCAAAAAATTACTTTGTTCTTTCACTTAATCTCACCAAGTCATTGGCAAAACAACCTGTCATGCTTGTCAATTTTCAGTATCCTGGAAGCCAAAACAGAAGATTTTATGTCCCATATTAAAAATCATATAGTATACTGAATACATAGGACAGCAACTTGGAACTTTTTGAAAATACCATCAAGAGCAGATACATACAGTTTCAAATTTATAGTACTTCATATCAATTGTTGAAATTATATGAATGGTAGTAAAATCACCCCATTCACTTCCAAAGAGCAATCTGTCTTGAAGTCTGTCATGAAATAGACTTGTGGAATGTAGAAATTAATTTTTCAAATGGCTGAAGTAATTGCAGCACAAATGTTGAGGTAAAAAGTCTCCTCCTTATGATATCATATTAAACCATTTAATATTATAATTTGTATTTTGTAAATGTGATATAGAAATGTTCAGAAATGCACTTGCTACAAGAATCTCTTTCATTGTTCTTGGCTTCCCTTGTGGCTCAGATGGTAAAGAATTTGCCTGCAATGTGGGAGACCTAGGTTCTATCCCTAGGTTTGGAAGATTCCCTGGAGAAGGGAACAGCTACCCATTCCAGCATTCTGGCCTGGAGAATTCCATGGACTATATAGGTCATGGGGTCACAAAGAGTAGGACACAACTGAGCAACTTCCACTCTTCACTTTTAAGGATGATTATTAAAATATATAGTTTATGTGGCAACCTGGATAGGAGAGAAGTTTGTGGGGGGTATGGATGCATATATATGTATGGCCGAGTCTCTTTGCTGTCCACCTGAAACTATCACAACATAGTTAATTGGCTATACTCTTATATGAAGTTAAAAGTTTTTTAAAAATTTTTAACTAAAAAATTTTTATAAACTAGTAACCTGAAAGATGGAGTAAAGGGCAAATAACTTTCATGAAGTGACCACTTTTTGATATTACCTAATCAAAGGTAATATTCATTCTTTCATTTAATATACAAATAATTTACTTGCATTATGATCTATCAAGTAGAAATTATCATTTAGATAAATTGATAACTAGAGTGTTTTAGGAAATTTTTAAAAGAAGTGTTCTGATTAAAGCCCAGATGTAAATAACTCCAAACCTGTTTGCTTAACCACTGGTATATATTACGTTACCACATTTTTGAAATATCCATTGAGCCCTGAAAGAGTGATATATGCCCTGGTAAAGCTTGAGGTTTTAAAAGCAGAAAGTTTATCTAGGAACACTGGGTTTTTTTGTTGTGTAGGCAAAATGTCTCAGTCCTTCGGGGTACTGCAATAAAAATATCACAGACTAGTGACTTAAACAGTAAACATTTATTTCTCACAGTTTTGGAGGCTGAGAAGTCCAAGATCGGATTTAGTGTCTGGTGAGGACCTGTTTTCTGATTTGGCTGCCTTCTCCCTGTGTCCTCACATGGTAGAAGGGGTGAGAGAGTTCTCTGGGGTGACTTGGCGGGGAGGGAGGTGTTCTCTTTTATAAGGACACTCATCCCATTCATGAAGGTTCCACCCTCATGGCCTAATCCTCTTCCAAATGCCCATCTCCTAATACTGTCACACTACGCATTAGGATTTCATCATGAATTTTGGAAAAGCACAAACATTCCATCCATAACATAGCATCGGTCTTCATGATTCAGGGTCTGGTCCTTCACTGGAAGTTTCATGAAACTGTTTGGTCCACCAGATTTCACTGACTGCTTCACAAGCACAGACTCAGTAACAATTGGTCCCAAGTTAGGAATTAAATAAAAGGTTTCTGCCACACAACATTCCCCGACTCTAGTTTACATAGCTTTAAATAGTAGGAGCAGGGACTCAAGACACAGCCAAATAGTAATTGCATCAGCTTCTTTCATAGCATGGACACCACAATTTCCACACCTCCCCCTCCCTCCAATCCATGACCACCACCATGCAGACTGTGCTCCACTGCAAGAGAAGTCAAAGTGGGTGAGGTTTATTTCAGTGCAGAAAAAAATATGCCCCTTTGGTCCCTGTCTAGCATTGCCCACAATTGTCACGAGATCCCTTGAGAGACCTGGCATCTTTAATGAAAGAATATCTAACTATTTAGAAGAAAGATGGTGCCACAAGCTATGGATTGTTTCCAAGGTCATGTTTATATTGCTCTTCATCTTTTCAGAATGTTAAAAACACTTTTCAGCTTTTGGTATAATTTTATAATACATAGTGCACATTTTTCTAAAATTTTGGATATCATGTGAATAAAGAAATGCATATATGAAGGTGTAC
>SJYQ01003797.1:689671-701686 GCA_006410935.1 Redunca redunca
TGGTGATGGACAGGGAGGGCTGCTGCTGCTGCTGCTAAGTCACTTCAGTCATGCCCGACTCTGTGGGACCCCATAGACGGCAGCCCACCAGGCTCCCCCATCCCTGGGATTCTCCAGGCAAGAACAGTGGAGTGGGTTGCCATTTCCTTCTCCAATGCATGAAAGAGAAAAGTGAAAGTGAAGTCGCCCAGTCATGTCCGACTCTTAGCGACCCCATGGACTGCAGCCTACCAGGCTCCTCTGTCCATAGGATTTTCCAGGCAAGAGTACTGGAGTGGGGTGCCATTGCCTTCTCCGCAGGGAGGTCTGGCGTGCTCCAATTCATGGGGTCGCAAAGAGTCGGACACGACTGAGTGACTGAACTGACTGACCATTAGCCAGGCTCAGAGGTGCTGGGAATGCAGCAATGAAACAAAGTCACTGCCCTCAGGGAACTCCTATGTGATTGGTGGGAGACTGATAAACAAGTAAATTATGTAAGATAATTAAAGGTTGTAAGACATAAAGCTAAGAAAGGGAAAATGGAAGAATCAGGACAGGGTGGTTTTCAATTTTAAGTACAATTATCAGTAAAGGACTTGCTGGTAAGTTGACATTTGATCCAAAACAGAGAAAGAAGATAGAGGATATCCCGGGTAAGAGGGTTATATACAGAGGTACCAGAAGTGCAGGAGCCTGGAGGTAGCAGCATACTTGGTGAATTCAAGGAGGCAACTGTAGCTGAGTTAAGAAGGAAGTGGTAAGGAATTAGGACAGATAGACGGGGTGGAGTGGGTGGTCAGAACCTAAAAGGCTTTGTAGGTTGTCATAAGGACTTAGGCTTTTGCTTTGGCAAAAAGAGCCATTGGAGGATTTTGAACAGAGGAGTGACATAATCAACTGACCTTTGAAAAGGATGACCTGTCAACTTTATAAGTGTTAGTCGAACAATCGTGTCTAACTCTTTGCAACCCCGTGAACTACTGTAGCCCACCGGGCTCCTCTGATTATGGAATTTTCCAGGCAAGAATTCTGGAGTGGGTTGTCATTCCCTTTTCCAGGGCATCTTCCCAACCTAGGGATTGAACCCAGGTCTCCTTCATTGCGGGCAGATTCTTCACTGTTTGAGCATATAAGCTGTAAGATGTGGTGAAGAAGGAAGCAAGGAGATCTGTTAAGATTGTGTGTGTGTGTGTGTGTGTGTATGTAGTAGTGAAGGTGGTGAGAAGTTCTTGAGCTATGAATCTTTTAATGGTCAAGCTTACCATTTGCTGGTGGAGAGAAAAGGAGTAAGGGATGATTCATAAGTTTTTAGCTTGAGCAATCAGAACATTACTGTCCAATATATATCATTACTGTCCAAGTATAATGTGCTGCACAGGTAATGAACATTCTTCTGCTGCTGCTGCTAAGTCACTTCAGTCGTGTCTGACTCTGTGCGACCCCATAGACAGCAGCCCACCAGGCTCCCCAGTCCCTGGGATTCTCCAGGCAAGAACACTGGAGTGGGTTGCCATTTCCTTCTCAAATGCATGAAAGTGAAAAGTGAAAGTGAAGCCACTCAGTCATGTCCAACCCTCAGGGACCCCATGGACTGCAGCCTTCCAGGCTCCTCTGTCCATAGGATTTTCCAGGCAAGAGTACTGGAGTGGGGTGCCATTGCCTTCTCCAATTCTTCTTCTAGCTTCATCAAAAAAAGTGAAAAGAAACAGCTGAAATCAATTTTAATAATGTATTTTATTTAACTCAGTGTAACAAACATCATTTCAACATACAAATAATTGAAGTTATTAATAAAATATTTTAGATTATTTTTTCATACTAAGTCTTTTAAATATCAGGTATATTTTACACTCACAACATGTCTCAGTTCTGATAGTGACATTTCAGGTGCTTGCTTGCTTCATTTGTCAAGTGGCTACTGTGTGGATAGTACAGAAGAAGAGCTGTCATTTAATGAGAGAGGAAACAAAGGGGAGGAGGGTGGAATTCAGAAGTTCAGTTGTAGACTGTCAACAGGCAAGTGAAGATGACTGTCCTTTTGCTTGGATGACTGTCAAACATCCAAGTAGAAATATTTAATTACCAATTGTAGCCCTGGTCTCCAAGGTAGTAGTTTTCAAGTTGTGAGGTGTAACCCACTGAAGGTTGTAAAGTCACTTTATTGGTTGTAGCTAACAATTTTTTAAAGTGAAATAAAGATCTGAATGCATTGCATCTAGTAAAAGCATTATTTCACAAAGGTTTTGTTTCTGTTACGTGGGTTTTGATATACTGGGTCATATATTCCTCCTGGGAGTCACAGTTAAAAACAAGTTTGAGAGGCACTGCTCTAGAATGTATGCTGTGTAAAATAATAATTCATGATTTGAAATGGTGCCTGAGTTTGAATTCCAGCTCTGCCACTAACCAGCTGTGAGGCTTTGGAAAATCCTCAACTTCTTTGGGCTCTGGTCTTTCCAACTGTAAAGTAAGGATAAAAATAGTTGTAGTTTAGTCGCTAAGTTACATCTGACTCTTTTGCAACCCCATGGAAAGTAGCCTGCTAGGTTCCTCTGTCCATGAGATTTCCAAGGCAAGAATACTGAAGTGAGTTGCCATTTCCTTCTCCAGGGAATCTTCCTGGCCCAGGGATTGAACTCAGTCTGCGTCGACACATGAAATTTTCTTTGCCACTGAGCCACCTGGGAAGCCCAAGGATAAACATAGGAACTACTGTTAATTAAACAGTGCCTAATACATACTGATTACTGTATAAGTGCAAATATCAGAGCAAGGGGTGTCCTGGCCATATTGTGAAACACAGTCCACACTCATGTTGGTGTCTAGTCTCTCCTTTCCACACCCTGTTCTGCTTTCAGATTCTCCTATCACTGTTTCATCACACTGCCCACCTGTTGATGTTTCTTGTCCAGGATTCCAAAATTAGCCTTTCCTGCTGTCCCTCCTCCAACAAAACACTCACTTCAGTGTCCAATATTTCAACCAGGTACAAGAAGTAAAACCGATTGATGAAGTGAATTCCTTTAGTAGTGAATTTTTCTTACATAAAGGCTTGAATTTTAAAAGATTTGTTAATCCAAACAATCTTAGTTTGAGAGATTTCATATAGTGAAGAATGCTAAGTAATGAAAATATTATGATTGAATATGATGTTTCTAAGATTAAATTTCCAAGCCTCATGGTATCCTTTTTAAAAAGAAAGGTCACACTGCATGCTATTTGTGAAGTTCTTGGAATGCCAATGAATTTGCAGTCTAGGGCTACACTGGTGCCAGTGTGCAGCCTTCATTTTGGTGAACATTTGTCATGTGCTTGTCCTGTGCATAACTGCGATCTATATATACACAATAGCCTCATGTTGGAGTTGTTGGGAGAAGACTCTCCTTGAGGAACAACTGATGGATAATCTCAGTTGTTTGGCAGAGACTCTAGTGTTTTCTAACACACTGATTAATATTAATGTACCTGGGGAGTAGGAGAAGGGCTGTGGTCAGAAAGGACTTTCTTCAGGTTTGTGTATCTATGTGTGTATTTGTTAAAAGAAAAGGAGTTGTTTGAGGTATTATTCATGGTTAGGTACCAACTCTGTGAGTTTTTGAATCTGAAGTGAAGGGGCTGCCTTATTTTGTTTTTATATTCATCAGTGTTTTCTGCATACTTTACTTTGTAGCAATAATATAATAATATTATTAATAGTTTTATCTTATAAAATTGGAACTGTGTTTTTAAAGTCCCTTCTAAGGTGAATAATTTATTCTGCATATTTTGAAATATCCAGATACAGCCAGTAAGGAAAAGAAGGGGATGTAGCAAAGGAAGTAGAGAGATGTGGAAAAACAGATTTTTCAAAAAGGAAATAGCACAACGTCTTCTTTGGAGACAAACCTCAGATTAGTTTCAATCTCTCTGAATCATAGTTGATTCGTCCATAGAATGGAGAAAACAAGACCTTACTCATGGGGTTGGTATGAAGAATAGATGAAATAATGAAAGCATTTAAAGTGGCATTTAGCAAAAATTAGGCTTTTAATTTGGCTTTCCCTGGTGGCTCAGCAGTAAAAAACCTGCCTGTCAATGCAACAGACATGGGTTCAACCTCTGGGTCGGGAAGATCCCTGGAGAAGGAAATGGCAATCCACTCCATTGTTCTTGCCTGGAGAATCCCAGGACAGAGGAGTCTGGTTGGCTATAGTCCATAGGGTCACAGAGTCAGACATGACTGAGTGAGTGAGCATACATGCGTGTCTGTAAGCATGTGGCTTTTAATAAGGATAGCCTTAAAAAAGAAGGGGTGATGACTGGTTGTTTTTTGCTGGATCAAAGAGACAAATGACATCATCAGAAGGTCTCTTACTCTATGTAGTATAAAGGTGAAATCAAAGAGCAAAGTCAGAGCCAAGTTTTCAGTCTAAATTGTACAAAACAGAGGAAGAGTAGAGCCTAAGAATGGAGTAAGGATCAGTTGGCATATAATAAATATTTGTTGGAAAATTTATTGAGATGTACACATATAGAGGTAAATATAGTTGTGTTTCTATTGAAATGAAAAACAAATGTTGGGCTCTTAGAGCTAACATAGGAAAAGTCACTTAAAAATTCCTAAGTATTGATGTAATAAGTGCATTAAATTCTTGGAAACCATGATAGGAGGAACTTTGAGGGGGGATTTTTAGTGGTGATCTTTTCTTCTTTCTTAGATATTTTTAAAGTTCTTTGGTCTCCAATTAAATGCCAGATCATTTTCCCCTTGCAAGGCAATTTAACTTTCTGTTAAAATAGTGGCTCCAGAGTTTCCAGATAGGTGGGTTTAAAAGTAGGCACGCTGGTTGGGAAGAAAGGACAAGGAAGAGGGGCTTGAAGCTAACTTTCTGTATTTGTCAGGGTGACTACAGCTTTATATGACAGGGAAAAAAGCAACATTGACTTGAACTACAGATAAGTTTATTTTTCTCATATAAAAATCCAGAGATAAGGTGAGCAATACAAAGCTGGCATGGCAGTTCTATAACCTCATCAGTAAGCCAGACTGTCTCTAGTTCACAGCTTCTCTCCTTTTATCCTGGAACTCATCATTGTGCAATAAGGCTGCCAGAGCTCCAGCTCTCATAACCGTATTCAGTGAATGGAGTGGAGCAAGAGGAGGACAAGGGTGATTCTCCTACCTTTAAGAATTCCTGAAAAATACCATACAACATTTCTGCTTGTATTTCATGAACCAAACTTAGTCACAAGGTACACACAAATGAAACCTTGATCTAGTCAGCAGGTTTTGTTATTAAGGAAATAATGGACTTTGGCGGGTAACTAGTGGTCTCTGCCATGGTTTACATGGTACTTTATTTTTTGCTTCTTATAACAGCAGTACAGTTTGGAGCAGGGGGATGAAAGGCTCAGGAGGAATGTCTCCAAAGGAAAAAACCAGAACTGATGATATAATATGCTTGACCACATTGAGAGATGTTTCTAAAACACCTCACAGTTTTCTGTCAGAAAGCTTGGGGGTGAATCAACTCACTTTCCAAAAAAAAAAAAAAGGTCCACTTAGAGACTGCAGTTTTAGATCTGTCAGTTGAATGAGCTTGCGAAAACTAAGCTGCAGTACTGGCCAACTTTCCCTTTACCTCACAAAAGACTGGGGAAATCACGCTCACTGCATATTTATTCCCAAATGAAAAAGGGCAGAGGTGAGCCAAGCTCACCCAGTTATTCTTCCCAAATTCACCAACCAGGTAAGTCTCTTTGCCTCCCCAGGAATGCAGTGAGTTAAAGAGCAAAGGGAAGCCAGGGGTTTGTTTAAGGGAGCTCTTTCTTCAAAGAAAACAGAATTAGGGAAAGACATTCTTCTTCAGGCATTATGCAAGTCATTTAGCTTCTTTTATACTATACAAAAAAGATCTTCATGACACAGATAATCACACTAGTGTGATCACTCACCTAGAGCCAGACATCCTGGAATGTGAGGTCAAGTGGGCCTTAGGAAGCATAACTATGAACAAGGCTAGTGGAGGCGATGGAATTCCAGTTGAGCTATTTCAAATCCTGAAAGATGATGCTGTGAAAGTGCTGCACTCAATATGCCAGCAAATTTGGAAAACTCAGCAGTGGTCACAGGACTGGAAAAGGTCAGTTTTCCACACAGTTAAACTCATCTCACACGCTGGCAAAGTAATGCTAAAAATTCTCCAAGCCAGGCTTCAACAGTAGATGAACTGTGAAATTCCAGATGTTCAAGCTGAATTTAGAAAAGGCAGAAGAACCAGAGATCAAGTTGTCAACATCTGCTGGGTCATCAAAAAGGCAAGAGAGTACCAGAAAAACATTTATTTCTGCTTTATTGGCTATGCCAAAGGCTTTGACTGTGTGGATCACAATAAACTTTGGAAAATTGTTAAGAGATGGGAATACCAGACAACCTGACTTGCCTCCTGAGAAATCTATATGCAGGTCAGGAAGCAACAGTTAGAACTGGACATGGAACAACAGACTGGTTCCAAATCGAGAAAGGAGTTCATCAAGGCTGTATATTATCACCCTGCTTATTTAACTTCTATGCAGAGTACATCATGAGAAACGCTGGACTGGAAGAAGCACAAGCTGGAATCAAGATTATAGGGAGGAATATCAGTAACCTCACATATGCAGATAACATCACCCTTGTCGCAGAAAACAAAGAAGAACAAAAGAGCCTCTTGATGAAAGTGAAAGAGGAGAGTAAAAATGTAGGCTTAAAACTCAACATTCAGGAAACTAAGATCATGGCATCTGGTCCCATCACTTCATGGCAAATAGATGGGGAAACAGTGGAAACAGACAGACTTTATTTTGTGGGGCTCCAAAATCACTGCAGATGGTGATTGCAGCCATGAATTTAAAAGACACTTGCTCCTGGAAGAAAAGTTACAACAAACCTAGACAGCATATTAAAAAGCAGAGACCTTACTTTACCAACAAATGTCCGTCTAGTCAAAGCTATGGTTTTTTTCAGTAGCCATGGATGGATGTGAGAGTCGGAGTATAAAGAGAGCTGAGTGCCAAAGAACTGATGCTTTTGAACTGTGGTGTTGGAGAAGACTCTTGAGAGTCCCTTGGACAGCAAGGAGATCCAACCAGTCCATCCTAAAGAAAGTCAGTCCTGAATATTTATTGGAAGGACTGATGCTGAAGGTGAAACTCCAATACTTTGCCCCCCTGATGCGAAGAACTGACTCATTTGGAAAGACCCTGATGCTGGGAAAGATTGAAAGTGGGAGGAGAAGGGGACAACAGAGGATGAGATGGTTGGATGATATCACTGACTCAACGGACATGAGTTTGATTAAGCTCCAGGGGTTTGTGATGGATAGGGAGGCCTGGCGTGCTGCAGACCATGGGGTTGCAAAGAGCTGGACACGACTGAGTGACTGAACTGAACTGAACTGAACTGAATACCTAATGAGTGTCTAGGAGGTGCCAGGCACTGTCCTAAGCCTATTACATATACTACTTTAATTCCTAAAACAGCACTGTCATTTTCCACAATTTAAAGATAAGAAAACGGAGTCCCTAAGTTTCAGTAACTTGCCTAAGGTCACATAGCAGAAGAAAGTGCTTTCAGTTGTATTCTCAGTGATTCTGTTCAGTAAACCTTAAATCTGAGGGGATTAACATATCCTCTAACCTGGTAATCAATAAAAGTTTTAAAAATTTAAGCTGGATGTTGCCTACTTTATTGATGGATGTGTCAGCAGTGAGTTTGTTTTCTTGCTTGTATGGATTTTCTGGCTAATTTAAGACTCAGTCATCTCAGGACTGTTCCTTCAGTTTGCCTTGCCCTTCCTCCTATGGGTATAGAGTAGCTGTTTCCCCTCTATGATCCTTTGTTGTATGATATGTTGTGTTCATGACCTAACTCTTTCTTGGTTTTCCCACTGGGCTCCCTGAGACCAGAGGCTGTGTTTTCTGTCTCTGGATGGCAGAGTTGTAGTTATTTACACTTTTTAGATTAAAAAAATCATACTTTATTCTTAAAAAAATTTTAGAGTACATTTTATATTTTAGAATAGAGTTAAGAATAGTTGCAAAGAAAGTACAGAACATTCCTGAATATTTCACAACAGTTTCTAGGTTTCACTATGTTCCCCCACAGGTAACGTCTTACAGTAGTAAGATGCATTTGTTACAATTAATGAGCCAATGTTGATACATTATTATTAATGTATTAAGCTACACTCCATCAGTTCAGTTCAGTTCAGTCGCTCAGTCGTGTCCGACTCTTGTGACCCCATGAATTGCAGCACACCAGGCCTCCCTGTCCATCACCAACTCCCGGAGTTCACTCAGACTCACGTCCATCGAGTCGGTGATGCCATCCAGCCATCTCATCGTCTGTTGTCCCTTTTCCTCCTGCCCTCAATCCCTCCCAGCATCAGAGTCTTTCGCAATGAGTCAACTCTTCGTATGAGGTGGCCAAAGTACTGGAGCTTCTTATTTTTTTTTTTCTGATGGGAATGATTAAGATCTAGTCTCTTAGCAACTTTGAAGTTTGTAACACAGTATTGTGGTCTATAATCCCTGTATTGTGCATTGGATCTCCAGGATTTATCTACTGATTGCAAGTTTGTACCCTTGAACTCTTTTTCTTCAATTCCTCCCACCCCAGCTCCTGGTAATCACCACTCTACTCTCTATTTTTACAAGTTCAGCTTTTTGTAGATTCCTCATAGAAGAGATATCATACAGTAGTTGTCTTTCTCTCAGCATAATGCCTTGCAAGTCCATTGCTGCAAATGGCAGAATTTCTTTCTTTCTCATGGCTGTGAATATTCCATTCGAAGAATATTCAAACATGGAAAAATATTGCATATTTTCTTTATTCCTTCATCCATTGATGGACACTTAGGAAGCAACAATATAAATTATATATTTATAATTAAAAACTACTCTGACCTGTTTACCATTCCCCAACTGCTAGGTAGACATGGAAAACAAAAAATATTTTAGCCTTGTCTGTTTTAAAACTAACTCTGATCCAGTTATTTAAATAATCTCTTTAACCCTGTTTCTTTGAAATCATCATTTTATGGTTTCAAGCCCCCTTCCTAGAAATAGATTTCTAAGTCGGCATCTGGCCACAGAGCAGGGTCTCATATGAGCTTGTTGCCTTGGAGGAGTTAAACTCTCTGGCCCTGAACTGGACATTGTGCAGGGCCCCTCATCATCTGAAGTACATCTGTCTCATCCTAGTCTTGGTTATCCAGTTAGCATAAGCTCCTGATGTCTGCAGCTGATAATTTTTTGGTCATTCTTTCTTGGCTTGGTCAGAGCCTAGAGGCCCTCCCTGCTGTCTCAGCCTTCCATGAAACCTTATTTCACTACAGATTCCTTTGAATATCTGAGGTATTCTTGGTTAGGTCCAAGGTCCAAGGCATCCAATCCATAAGTCTTTGTTGGACTGATCACACCTCTGTCATGGTGAATCTGTGAAATATGTGCTGGGGATGAAAACTAGATTCTGTCTACAACTGATTTCCCTGCTTTGACTTTCACTGGGACACATCAGACTGTTTGTTTCACATTCCTCTCTCTTCTTTAGGTTGTCTCATCTTCACGATCACTCAAGCTCAGATGGAATGAGTTTTCCTTCCTTTGTATCAGAAGCTAATTCATCAGTATCAGCCCCAAATGTGTTAAAGGAGAGATAGAAGAACTTAGAACATTTTTCTATCTCAAAAATGCCTATAGTCTTGCTGCAAAATCCTATTTTGAAGTTTCCTTTGTATTCATTCTGTAATAGATCCAAGACCTCTATTGAGGCAGATGTCTTAGACTGAATAGAGAAAATCTTGTATGTTGCAAAAACAAATGAGAAAACTGCAGTGATATCTTTAAAAATATTATCCCTATTACATTGTGCTCCGCATTGCCTGGTGTAGTGCCTGGCACTTAAAGGCATTCAATAAATGCCTACAGGAATGAATGAAAGATAGAAGGAACGAATAACTAAATGTGCTAGAATATCTATACTTTTATTTCTGGCTTAATGAATAATTCATTTAGGCTAACTTCATCTTAAATCTTCTTTCCTTGTTATTTCTTTTTTTTTTTTTTTGCTCTTGTGTAGGTAGTTGAATATTTCATTGAACAAGGCTTACAGAACTAACACACTGAGATAGATTTGTTTTTTTTTCCTTCTTTTATTTTTATTATTGTAAAATACACATAGCATACAATTCACCATCTTAATCATTTTAAAGTATATAGGTCAGTGGTATTAAGAACATTCATATTATCGTACAATTATCACCACTGTCTCTCCAGAACTCTTCTCATCTTGAAAAGGCTGAAACTATATATTCACTGAATGATAAACTCCCCATTTCTCCCCTCCTTCCAGCTCCTGGCAAGCATCATTCTGACTTTCTGATTTTGATTACTCTAGATACCTTACGTAAGTAGAATCATATAGTATTTCTTTTTGTGATGGTCTTATTTCATTTAATATAATGTCCTCAGGGCTTATCTATGTTGTAGCTTATGTCAGAATTTCCTTCCTTTTTAAGGCTGGATAATATTCCAAGAGTACTGGAGTGGGGTGCCATTGCCTTCTCCTGTATGTATATGCAATTTGTTTATTCATCTGTCAGTGAACACTTGGGTTGCTTCCTCATTTTAGTGTGAATAATGCTGAGAACATGTCTGTACTAATATCTCTTCAAGACCCTGCTTTTTAATTCTTTTGGATGTACCAGAAGTGGAATTGTTGGATCATATGGTAAGTCTATTTTTCAGTTTTTGAGGAACTGTCATACTGGTTTCCATAGCAGCTTTACCATTTTACATCCTCATGAACAGTGCACTAGGGTTCTAGTCTGTTTGTATCATTGTCAACTCTCATTGTTATTGATAACTATGATCCTAAAGGGCTTGAGGTACATCATCCTGATTTGGATTTGCATTTCCTTAATAGTAGTGATGCTGAGCATCTTTGCATGTGCTTATTGATCATTTGTGTGTTGTCTTTGGAGAACTGTCTGTGTTTGTCAATCTTTGAATTAAATTGTTTCTCTTGTTATAATCTCTATACTTTCTAAATAGTAATCCCTTATCACATATAGATATGCAAATATTTTCTCCCATTCATGGGTTGCCTTTTTACTCTATTATGTTCTTTGATGCACAGGAGTTTTTAATTTTCACGAGGTGCAATTCATCTATTTTTTAATTTTATCATCTGTGCCTTTTGTGTTTTATCCATGAAATCTTGCCAAATCCAATATCATGAACTTTATGCCCTATATTTTCTTCTAAGAGTTTTGTAGTTCTATAGTTATATAAATATTTATGTGATATAGTTTTATATTTAAGCCTTTGATCCACTTTGAATTAATGCATATTAATTAGTTATTAGTCTAACTTCATTCTTTTGGATAGGAATATCTAGTTTTTCCCCCACCATTAGTTGAAAAGACTGTCATTTTCCCACTGAATGGTCTTGTCATCCTTGTCAAAAAATATTTTGGCCATATATATATATGAATATATGTTTCTGTGCTCCATATTCTAGTCCATTGATCTATACATCTGTCTTTATTTCTTTACCATACTATTTTGATTATTGTAGCTTTGTAGTAAGTTTTAAAGTCAGGAAATGTGAGTCCTCCAATTGTGTTCTTCTTTTTCAAATTGATTTGACTATTTGGGGTCTCTTGACATCCCATATGAATTTTATGATACATTTTTGTATTCTTACAAAAAAAGTCATTGGAATTTGATAGAGATTGCATTATATCTGTGTATTACTTTGAGTGATACAATATTAAACCTTCCAATCCATGAACATGGGATATCTTTCTGTTTACTTATGTCTTCTTTAATTCTTTAGCAGTATATTGTAGTTTTCATTGCACAAATCTTTTATTTCCTTGGTTAATTACTAATTATTTATTCTTTTTGATGGTATTGTAAATGGAATTGTTTTTATAATTTTTTCAGATATTCATTGTTAGTGTATAGAGATACAACTTATTTTTGTATTGACTTTTATCCTGCTACTTT
>SJYQ01003797.1:701789-763385 GCA_006410935.1 Redunca redunca
GAGTATGATTTTGCTACAAATTTTTTATACATGACTTTTATTTGTTGAAGCAGTTTTTCTCTATTCCTAGTTTGTTGAATTTTTGAATAAAATGCTTTTTTCCTGCACCAATTGAGATGATCCTTTATTTCTTTTTAAGGATATGGATCTCCTTTTCCCTTTTGAAGTGTCACAGGAAAGGTTGCTGGGCTTGAATTTGCTATATCTCATGGCAGTATAATAAGCCTCTGGCTAGTATATATAGTATGATGCCAACAGGCTGCATTTACTATCTTTTCAAAAGTATTATATTACTAGTATTAATTTTGCTTAAGTTTTAAATCTTTCTCAGTTATGAATTGGAGTTGATTGGACAGCGGATTTCATGGGTCTTTTGCCCAACTCAAATGGTGGAAAACAGACTTCTCAAAACAAAGCTTCCGAAATGGAAGAATGCATAAGACATCCTGACAGTAGCGGTCATAGATCCATTTCTCCTACAGAGAGTGAGTTCTGAGGGGAGAAAATATAAAGACACCTAGAACTGGAGGTTGTTGTATAATAAACAACCTTAATCTATAATGTTTGTATAATAAACGAATCCTTAATACACATCTTGGAGGGTATCAAAGAACCACAGTGTTCCCCTTGCTCTTTCTCCCCTCTCCTTTCCCCGAGACTGCATGAACCTCACTACCTTTCATAGTGCTGATTTATCTTGAAATATAAGATGAACGTATCCAAGTTCTGCAAACAGTGCAAAACTGAGCCTTCGTGCCTTTTAATTTGACTCAGCATGGTTGAACTGAAGTATTCAGGCTTCGGGATTAAGAGAAGATTACACTTTTCCTAAAATCCATCTCACTGTTCATTACTTTCTCATTTTAAGCTTATAGACACACACATTATTTAATTCTCAAGAGTTAAGTTGCTAGGCCGTCTGAGGGTAGATGTACAAACTGTAATATGAAAACAGAACTGGAGAACAGAGGTACTTTGACTAACTTTTCAATGTAGGTTTTATGTTATAGAAAAGCATCACTTAGTACATTGTGTGAAAATAAAATTAGATGAAGAGTAATCTATGAGTGATACCTGCTTTATAGATTCTCAATTTGATGACCAATCATCAGTATAAAAATGGCAACCCACTCCAGTATTGCCTGGGAAGTCCCATGGACAGGGGAGCCTGGCTGGCTACAGTTGATGGGGTCACAAGAGTCGGACAGGACATAGCGACTAACCACCACCACCATAACCTAATTTACCAGAACACTTAACCAAAGTATTTCACTGATGATCAAGTGAATTCTGAGGAAAGGTCAGTGGTATAACTACAAAGGCCAATCTATTTTAATTGCCTAAGGTTTAAAAAAAGCCCTCTTCTCAATTTACAGTGACTGAGGGAGTAATTTTCCTGCTTACACAGTGATAAATGGTTTGTACATCATAAATGCAACATAGTGGATAATCAGCAAAACTTTAGATTAAATTAAATTAATCAACACTTTGTAAAGTTCTTTCCATGAACATAGGTAACATATTCTGTCAAGACAAATGATTGCTTCTTTGATTATGGAAAAATACTAATAAGCTTTCACTTTTTTTTTTAATGATTTACTGGAAAGAATTTAGGTAGAGATTTAAGCATAGTAAACTTTATAACATATATGTGTATGACTGAGTCCTTTCGCTGTGGCTCAAGGTCATGCCTTTCCTAAACATCTGGTTTTAGGGACCTTCTGTTTTCTGCTCTTCTAGAGTCTGTAGGCCATCATCTAGCCATTTCATTTGGATGTTTAAAAAATTCCCAAACCTGTGACTTTGTGTGCCCTAAGCTGTCTTGTCTTTATTTTGTCAGAGAAGGGAAACTTTTCTTTCTTTGCACTCCCCATACTTTACATCTCTTTTTACTTGATGATTTTTGTTTTTGGAGAAAAAGAGCATCACTTCTAGCTTCCAGGGGAATTGAACACTTTTTTTCATGGCATCTCTCAATAACATCAAGGTACTGAGGTTTTGTTTACTGCTGAATTCATTCAGAAAGATGAGTTGCCACTAATTTCAATATTGCATAGTTTTATGTAACATTAGAGTAAAATAAAATAAAACCACCAAAAAGACTACTTGATAACTTACTCTGCTGCGCTCAACTTTTTGTTTTAACTTTTCATATTATAGACATCTTGGGCCTCAGAAATGTCATCTTTCTCAACAAAAGCTATACTTTCTGTGTCTTAGTAATAAACATTCTATTATTTTGTTCTAGAACTCTCTAAACCAATTAAGGGAAAGTCTTTATTGTACATTTTCTGCTCTTGTTCTCTTAAACTTTGTTTTCTGTTTATCCATCTTTGTTATAAAAGGAAAAAAACCCTCATGTTGCCATTATGAAATTTAGGTATTTATGTGTATGTTATATTTGTATATGTATCAGAAATCACATTTAGAAATATTCTGTGTAAACTACCCTTAAATATTTTTAGTGGGCAAGTGCTGGGAACATTATGGTTTGTTTCATGAGACCTCTCTTCACTTTGAAACCATATCCTCTGTTTCTTCCTTTTCTCTAAAAACCACACAGGATGAAGAAATAAAGTAAGAGAAGTCTGCTAAAATATGTATACAAGCTATTGTAAATGTCATTTGTTGAATAATGTATAGAATTTCATGGCATAAGGGGCAGGATTCTCTGAAAGTAACCCCAAGAACTCATTCTTGGTTACTGAACCCCTGGACTACCTGGATCCAGGAGTAACCCTTTACCCAGTGGGGAAAGTCACACTTGAACTCAGCTTCCTGTAAGACTGATGAAATTGCTTTAGCCTCTCGGAGGAACTACAGCTTTCTATGGTCTCTACAGTCCTCAGGTGCTAGGCAGCTGTTTTCACAGTTACTTCCTCTAAGTAGATGACATGCAGTCCAGATTGCCTGACATTTAAGTTGTGTGCTTATCTCTTCCCATTATAGTTGCTGTCATGCTTGCCCTGTAAGAAATGAGAGCAACAGGGCAGTTGGGACTCTGCCCTGGAGTACTGGACTGAGTGTCCATGGGATGGCCAAGGGCCCTTTGTATGTCTTCATGGGGAAAATGGGAAAATCAAAGGACTTATGACTTTTCTTATTGTTGACCCCTTAAGTTTCCTCCATAAAGCTTATTCTTAAGTATGATCATGTAAAATTTGCCCAGAGTTCTGGTGAACCTCAGGGGACCTATCTTACATAGCTCATTTACTGGTGATAATCAAAGATTTGTTTTGAATACCCTGCTTTGGGAGAGTTCCCTGGTGACTCAGACAGAAAAGAATCTGCCTGCAATGTGGGAGACCTGGGTTTCATCCCTGGATTGGGAAGATCCCCTGGAGAAGGAAATGGTTACCCACTCTAGTATTCTAGCCTGGATAACAGCAACAATAACTCAACTAAAATAAAGCATCCTTCCCTGGTGGCTCAGTTAGCAAAGAATCTGCCTGCAGTGCACGAGACCTGGGTTTGATCCCTGGGAAATCCCAGGGATGGAGGAGCCTTGTGGGCTGCGGTCCATGGGGTCACAAAAATTGGACACGACCTAGCGACTAAACCACCACAGAGAAAGTAGAAGCCTTTAAAAGAACTCCATCACCTGTCCCATTATCTGTCCATACTATTCTAGTTTCCTTCTGTTACAGTATAGGGGCAATTATTTTTCCTAAGGCTAACTCCTCCTCTGGTGCTTTTATTTTACCCATTCCCACCTTCTGAGGTACCTGAAGTTATGAATTATCTTTTATCTTAATATTCAAGGCTTCCCTGGTGGCTCAGCTGGTAAAGAATCTGCCTGCAATGCGGGAAACCTGGGTTCAATCCCTGGGTTGAGAAGATCCCCTGGAGAAGGGAAAGGCTACCCACTCTAGTATTCTGGCCTGGAGAATTCCATGGACTATTCCATGGGGTCGCAAATAGTCAGACACAACTGAGAGACTTTCACTTTCTTCAGTTGGAGCTTTTGAAAACAGGATCAAGTGTCTCCCAGTGAAAAGAAAGAAAAAGAGGAAAGGAGGGAGAGAGAAGAAATTTTTCAGTTAATTTCTTCATTCCCTTCTAGATTCTGCCCTATTTCCTCTGTTCACATTTTTGAAAAATTGTTTCTATGTACTGTTTCTATTTCTTCCCCCTGGCCATTTCTAAATCTTTTCCAATCCAATTTCTGCCTACATTGCTCTATCTTCAGGATTTCTTAACCATGGCACCATTGGCATGTTAGGCCAATATTTTATGTTTGCAATACCGTCCTACACATTTTAGGATGTGTAGCAGCATCTCTGGTCTTTATTCACTAGATGCCAGTAACAGCCCTCTCTTTGCAGCTGTAACAACCAAAAATGTCCTCAGACATTACCAAATGATCCCTGTGAAGCAAAATTGAGAATCATTGCTCAATTCCCATGGCTCCTGTTGAGTTACCAATGACTTTCATGATATTAAATCTCATTTTTTATCTGACTGATAGCTCAGTAGAATCTGACATTGTTAGCCTCTTCTGCCATATTTTTCTCCTGCCTCTATTGACAAAAGTCTCTTGATTTTCCTTTTACCTCAGATTGTTTCTTATTTATTATATTTATATATTATATATTAAATATATANCTTCTCTCTCCTTCTCATTTCTCCTCCAAAGCTCTTTTCTCTTTGAATTTTTTTAGGTTCATCCTCTGTCAATTGACAATCAGATGTTAGCCTTGTCTTCTTACTCTGCTGATTTTCTGGGGATTTTCATCCCCATCCAGAGCTTTAATTTTCACCTTTAGACTTCTGCTTCAAGTTATGATGAACAGGCTTCAGTGTGGTTAACAGATCAATCCTCCCACCACCAGAAATAACAAAAATCTGGACATAATAGTTTATCCATAGCTTGTGAGTCTTTATCTGTACATGATACCCTTCTCTTTTAGGGGAAAAAAATATGCTTCTGGCTCTACCTTTTGAAGTAGAAAATTAGTTCTTAGAATAACACAAAGCAGACTTCTTCAGGGAGCCTTCCTTGATTTTCCTGACCAGGTCCAACTCCCCATTATGGAGGCCTTAAATAGCCTCTGTATATCTCTTTACTAATGTATAATATAGTAGCAATTTTACATTTACTTGTGTGATTAGTGAGGCCATTGAGTAGAGTTGAGTGTTTAAAAGCAAGGATTTAAAAATAAATAAATAAATAAAAAGCAAGTGTTTTCAAGCCAGGACTGCCTGGCTTGGAATCTTGGGTCTTAAATTCTTGGTGCCTCAATTTCCTTAAATTGGGAATAGTAATACAACCTATTTTAAGAGTTGTGAGCCTTAAATGATTTAGTGTATATATATTGCTTAGAACATGGCTTGGAGCACAGTAAGCACTATCACCTATAATTTTTGGAATTTAGTTTTCATCTGTCTCTCCTACATTTTGCTCATGATTTTTTCCTAGGTGTCAACACAGTTCACGAGACATTGGGCATGCAGTAATTGTCAGAGTCATGTATAAATAAAAGGGTTTGGGAAAAAAAAATGATATCTACATGTAAAGCACATTTGTATAAGTGAAAAAGTAGAGAGTCTGCTTTGTGTCTTTAAAGATGATTCTATTAGATTATTTAATAGTCATTCACTGTTTCTATTTGTACAACCTATGCAAGAAGGGAAATAGGTGATTTTTTTAATTCTAGGAGAAGTCAAACATTTTTTATGCTGGCTGAGTTCACTATAACAGAATCAATGACATCAGAGACTTTCAGTTAAAATATTACTCAAATATTTCACAAGTGAAGAATATAGCCAAATTCAAATTTCTGTATTAAATACATAAGAAGTAGATATAATTTTTCATAACCATGAAAATAAACATTTTAGTCTTGGAGCTTAAGGATTACACAACAAAGAATCATTTTAGGTTTTAAAATATCATGCATATCTTGTAAACAACCTTTTAAGTACTCGAGTTTTTGATGACAAGGTACCAAATAAATATAAATCTGACAAGCAAACACGGCTGTCAAGCATGCATATGAGATTATTTCTTTGGTTTGGAGGTTGCTGGATTCTTTGACTCATTATGAATTATTGGACATTAATAGTTGAGAAATACTTGTGCCATATGAGCAGCAATAATTCAATGCAAACAAACCTAAACTTAAGAAGGGATATTCCTTAAGTAGTATATTGTCATTTGTATTAGCTCAGGCTGTCATAACAAATTACTACAGACTGGGTGGCTTACACAACAGAAATGTACTTCTCACAGTTCTGGAGGCCGGGAAGTCTAAGATCAAGGTGCCGACTGATTTTATTCCTAGTGAGGGCTCTTTCCTTTGTTTGCAGACAGTTATCTTCTCACTGTGTCATCACATGGTGGAGGCAGAGAGCTCTGGGGTCTCTTCCTCTTCTTATAAGAGCACCAGCCCTATCAGATTAGAGCTCTACCCTTATGACCTCATTTAACCTTTATCACTCCTCACAGGGTCTGTCTCTAAATACAGTCACACTGGGTGTTGAGCCTTCAACATAGGAATTTTTGGGAGAACACCAACATCCAATTCATAACACCATTAAAAAGGAGGAGAAAATATTTTTATTGGGGTGAGTATACCAAAAACTTTCAGAAGAGGCTTTTAAGATTGGTTTTAAATCGTGATTTGGACTTGCAGAGACGGGGAGGAAAATTATGCCATGATCTGAATAGTGTATGTGGAAAGCAGAAGGGATGTAGGATCTATGTAGGGCTAATGAGGATTTCAGAATATAGTCAAATTCTGATTGGTTTCATAGTATGTGAAGAGAAAATGAGTGAATTTCAGGTCACTGAGAAATTTGAATGGTGAGTTATGGAGTTTGTACGATATTGCGTGAATAGCAGGAACCCACAGTTTTAAAAAAGGACTGTTAAGATCAGAGCTGCTCTCAAAGAAGATTAATCTGATAGAAATGTCAAGGGGCTGAAACTGGCAGTTTAGTACTGGTCTGGTTAGGAAGTTATATTAATAGTCAGGAAAGAGGTGACGAGAGCCTGAGCTATAATAGTGGTAGAAGGTATTTACTCATGAGTTGAACACTGAACTTTCTCATAGGTCAATGCTCTAATGGAAAACAGACAAATAAACTAGCAATTACAATATAATAGGATAAAAGCTGGAATAAGATTCAACTGACTAAAAATATATAACAATAACATTAAACATATATGCCTATAAAATATACTCAATATTTACAAAGCAAAACTGGATAGAACTATAGGGAGAAACGGATTAATCTACAATCACAATGGAATATTTCAACATGTATCACAAAACTGATGATAGGTTAAGCAGACAAAATATTAGAAAAGACACAGAAGATTTGAATAATGGAAGTAATTATATTGATGTTGGCTCAAATCAGAGAACAATACAGCCTCAGAGAATAATATATTCAGCAATTAGAGAATTTATATAAATGCTGTTTCTCCTTTTCCCTTTCTCAAATTCTCTTTTATAGTCACTATTTCCCAACTTTTCAGAATAAATACCTCTTATTCATCCCAAATCTTCCAGGATGCGTCACTTGGGATAAACAATCTTCAGAGGAACAGTCAGAGTATTGGTATTGGAGAAGGCTCTTAGAAACCTTTCATAGGCCATTGTCTTTTCCTGTTTTGTATGAATGTCTAGTAAGGGTGAGGCATGGCATTAGCAAAGGCGTAGTTTCACCCTTTAGGGGATGTTCCAAATTCAGTAGCATGTGACAGTTGCAGTGATGAACTCTTTCATACTCTCATTATTACCAAATAATGAGTTACTCCTGAGGGAGTCATAGCAGGGCAACACACTCACTGGGGTAGGTGCGAAAGGGGGGCAGGGAGAGCCTGGTGGAGCTGGCCCTGGTGCTGAGCCCCCACGCCATAGCTATAGGCTGGTCAGTCAAAGGAGTGGAGACTCTTAAGTCTTGCCTTGGCGAGAAGCACCTCCTGAGAAAGAAACTGGGAGAAAATGATAGATGTATCATTTAACCAATAACTGCCAATAATGATGAAACAAAAAGTAACTCTTCTAAACTATCAGTAATAAAATGTATCAACTCTATTGAGGAAAATACTTGATTATCTATTTTCCCATAGAAAATAATATCAAAATGAATTGTCATTTGAAGAGATGACTAAAAGTATTGAGCCAATAAGTGTAGAAAAATTGTTATAGCGATATGAATTAATATTGTTATTCTTATACTTTTCTAGTATTTATGGAATTTATCCTTTTAAAATGTATAATTTGTCATAATTTTATTCTAATATTATAAAGTATTTACTTTTCCACCTAATTTTAAAAAATTATAATGTATTCTTTTCAAAAAGAGGTCTGCATCTCATAATATATAAGCTTTAGACCAACAAAACTTGAATCCATCCCTAGACTTGATCCATTTTCTATTTCTCTTCCTATTTGCCTTTCTGTTTTTCTCATCATTCTTTTTCATGCTCTTAAAAAAGTAGGACCTAAACTAATATATAAGGAATGTAAAATAAAATATTAAAAAAAAAATCACCTGTGATACAGTCCCCTAAACTTCAGAAAACCAGCTTTATTAAATCAAGTTCTCCTTCTCTGGTGTTAAATTTATTCTAATTATCAGATGCAAAATATATTACTTAATATATTATAAATGTTACTAACAATACTCATTCTCATCTACTTACATTTAAAAATAAGATTTTTGTTTAGTGCTATAAATATAAATGAAAAATTGGAATAGCTAAACATTGACTCATTCTAGTCATGAAGGTAATATTAACCCAAGGATAAATTAACTTTTAAACATATTAAAAAATATTAGTCAACTTAAAAAATTTGTGAATGATACATTCTTTTTCAAATTTCTTTTGCATGTATACAGGCAAAAATGTTTGGAGACAACTGAGCTAGACAAATAACTATGGAAGACTGTATAAATCAATCATGCAACTCTTTTAAGGGAGCTGCCATCTATTTTTAACTGTCCTGTTGGCAGATTTCAGCAGACAGCTGCATTAGATCGGGAGGCTGCCTGAGGGTGTGAAGAACACTGAGTTGGCCCACTTATCTCCAGTTGTGAAACCTTTAAAAACCCTAATATTTAAAAAGAAGTAATTGAGGCTAAACATTTTTAAAGTTTGGGGTGGAAATAGCTCCCATTAGTGCCATAGAACAGAACATGGGAAGCTACAGGCCTATAATAGCAGCAGTTCTGGCCCATTTCCCTCAAGGCCCTCCTTTTATTTGTACAGAAATCCTAGTGTTCTTTTTATCAGTACTTAGGAACAGGTGAGAGTGAGGCTGGAACTGATCCAGACCACCTTTTTTGCTCTCTTGTTGATGAATCTAATGGAGGTGCTTGCTTTTAGTTCAGAATTTTTCCTGCATAACAGGCTTTGCTTTAGGGCTGCCTAGGATCTGGAGCACCAGCAGTAGCTGATTTATGAGGGTAGGAACTCTCACTTCCCTCATGCTATTCTTAAAGAAAAGGAGTCTATTCAAACTGATCATAACTCCAGAATCTTTGTTCTTTTCATTTCTTCCCCCAGTCATTTTCCCCGGGGCTGAATCTATCAGATCTACACAGGAGAGCATTGAGAGAGCTAATTGAAAAGATTGCTAAGCTTGCAAGAAGGCAGAGATGGGTATTTTGTTTCTCAGTTGGACGCTTCCTGAGCCACAGGACATGTAGGTCTCCCCTGGAGCTGTCATGGAAGTCTGGTGATGAAATTACTAGGAGAACTTGGCTTGTACCCTCTGGGACTTGGGGGTAAACATGAATAAAGAGACTGGTGCCCATTTCTAGTCTAGAGATTTCTGAGGGAGTCTCTCTGGATTAGCCCATGTTTGTGGGGCTTGAGGAGACTATGGTAGCGTATACATAAATAAAGGAGGAGACAATCCCTTATCATATCCATTTGAAGAGGACCTGGAAGTTCTTGAGACTTCTAAGAAAGCGTTATCAGACAAAAAGGAAATGAAAAATTGGAATAGCTAAATATTGACGCATTCTAGTCATGAAGGTAATATTAACCCAAGGATAAATTAACTTTTAAACATATTAAAAAATATTAGTCATGTAGGTGCCCTAGTGCACCCAGTGGGGGATAATACCTAGAATTTCCTGGTGTCTACTGCCACCGTGTGGGTACTTATTGAATTCAAATGTGAGTATTTCCCTCTTAAGGCTGATCCTAAGCCAAAGTACTAAGAACTCTAAGTGGGTTTTAGTGCTCTTCAGCCTCAGATTGGCTCCTAAGTCCCCTCAAGCTCCTGTGCGCTCTCAGACTCACAGGGAGGTTCCATCACTAAGTACTCTTCTCTTCTGAAGCACTCTGTTAACATAGTACTAAAACCATGTTGCTGAGACCTCAGTGACTTTGAGCTCTGAAATCAGTTTGAGGCAGAGAAACTCTAAAATGGTCCCCACTTATCTGTTTCCTTATTCATGATTTTACCTTTTTCGTGGGCGGGACCTTTGTCTAGCTTCTAACTGACGGCCTATGGCAGAGGCGATTGGGTGTCACTTTCGTAATTAAATTACATAACGCTGTAACTTCCGTATTGCTAGCAGAGTACCCTGACTGCCTCTGGACTTGAGTGCATGAAGCAAGCATCTGTGTCTGGGAGACCCAGTGACAATGAACTTAGGGCGACTACTGGCTGTCAGCAGGCAAGAAACGAAGGCCCCCAGTCCAGCAGGACAGAGATCGCTGACTCCTGCTGACAGCCATGTGAAGCTGGGAGCAGACCTCTCTCCAGCTGAGCTTGCGGATGGGGTGCTGGAAACCTGGACTGAAGCTTCACGAGAGACCCTGAAGCACAGGACCTGGTGAGCTACACCCAGGTTCTGCCAGATGACACACGTGTGTTGTTGTTAGCCACTAAATGTGTGCTGATTTGTTATATGACAATAGGTAACTAATATGCAGTTTTGTGGTTTTGCTTAGGTCACTCCCCTCATCACAGGACTGCAGTATAAGTCCTTGGAGATTGTTCTTGGAAATAAATATAACTGACAATCACCGCTCTGTGCTCAGAATTGTCCTTCTCCTTCCACCAAAGGTCTGCTACCTGATCAGCTTTGTTGTACTTCTCTTGTGAAAAGTTCTCTCTCAGGTGATACCTTAGCTCCTCACACAAAGGGAGCTTTGTGGGGCCCGCCTCTGTCATTCCCCCAATAAGCCTGAATAATCTTAAATCCAGCAGTGGTGCAGCTTGACCTAAAGCTAAGAGCTCACAATATGTCAGATAATTTGTCAATTTCCAGATGCATTATACCAGGGCTCCCCAACCCCCCAGGGCCACAGATCAGTACTTCAAAGCAGTGAGCAGTGGCTGAGCAAGAGAAGTTTCATCTGTATCTCCAGCCACTCTAGTTGCAGGAAAACAAGCTCAGGAATCCCTCTAATTCTCCATTATGATGAGTTGTATAATTATTTCATTATATGTCACAAAGTAATAGTAAAAGAAATAAAGCGCAAAATAAATGTAATGCACTTGGTATCATCTTGAAACCATCCCACCCCACCAACCCCAGTCAGTGGAAAAATTGCCTTCCATAAAACCAGTCCCTGGTGCCAAAAGGTTAGGGACTGCAGCATTAACACTACTGTAGCTATAGTTATTAGACTGACATTAAACTTTATTCTTCATTTAAAAAATGTTTCATGCCCTGTGAAATACTTGACTATGAGTAGAAATATAATTCAAAAAAGATACATGTACTCCATTGGTCATTTCAGTACTATTTNGATCTTCATTTTCTGAATGTTGAGCTTTAAGCCAACTTTTTCACTCTCCTCTTTCACTTTCATCAGGAGGCTTTTTAGTTCCTCTTCACTTTCTGCCATAAGGGTGGTGTCAGGATGGAATATTACTTAACCATAAAAAAGAGTGAAATAATGCCACTTGTAGCAACATAGATGCACCTGGAGATGACCATACTAAGAGAGGTAAGTCAGCCAGCGAAAGACAAATATCATATGATGTCACTTATATGTGGAACCTGAAAAGATGAGACAAATGAAATTATTTACAAACCAGAAACAGACTCACAGACTTTGAAAGCAAACTAATGGTTACCAAAGCAAAATGGTTGGGGAGAGGGATAAATTTGGAGTTTAAGATTAACATATATACATAACTAAATATAAAATAAATAATCAAGAAGGACCTAGTATATAGCACAGGGAACTCTCCTCAATATTCTGTAATAACCTATATGAGAAAAGAATCTGAAAAAGAATGAAAATATGTATATGTATAACTGAATAACTTTGCTGTACATCTGAAACTAACAAAATTGTAAATCAATTATATACCAACATAAAATAAAAATTAAATTAAAAAAAGGAAGACTATTGGATTTCTTGGATTTGACCAGACAGGAGGATAGAACTGTTTGGTTGTGAATGTGTGCTGCTCTCCAAGAAGAGGGAAAAATGATTTTGAGATCCTCAGGGCCTCTACCTCAGTCTCAACAAGGCAGATAGCCTCTGGCCTCCAAACACAGCCTGAGGATTAGGAGTGCCCTCTGGAGCTGAGACTGGGACCACCCTGCAGAGTCTTGGAGGCACGACTCACCCTCTCAAAATTCCCCCTTCCCTCTTTTCCCCCAACTATCCCCTCCAGCAGAACTACAAAAGGAAGTGGGTAAGGCAGAGTGTTGAACCAAAAAAGATTATTCCTGAACTTTAAGATCTGAGGGAAATTCACCTTGCTAGATTTTGAATTTCCTTGGGATTTACCATCTTTTCCTTTTTTCCTGTTTCTTCCTTTTGGAAAGCTAGTATCTATCCTATGCCTGGCCTGGCATATTTTGGAAGCTTGCCTGGTTCGGAAACTTGCCTGGTTCCATAGGTTCACAGCTGGAGAGGAGTTGTGCCTCAGGATACTTGGAGACTCATACTTACTTGATTTAGATGTGATTCAGATGGTACTTTGGACTTTAGACTTTAGAGTTCTTGCTGGAATGAGTTAGACTTTGGGGCTGTTAGGATGGAATGAATGTATATTGCCTATGAGAAGGATATGAATTTTGAAGAGCCAGGGGTGGAATCTTTGTGTCCCATCAAATTCATGTGTTGAAGCCCTAACCCTCAGTGTGATGGTATTTGGAAATAGAGACTTTGGGAGGTAATTAGGGTTAGATTAAGTCATAAGGGTGGGGCCCTCAGAATGAGATTAGTGGCTTTACAAGAAGAGGAAGTGAGAGACTTGCTCTTTCATAGCAAGGGAAGGCCAGGTGAGGACATAGAAAGAAAGTGGTAGTTTGCAAGTCAGGAAGAAGGCTGTAACCAGGAGCCAAAGCAGCTGGTACCTTGATCTTAGACTTCTCAGTCTCCAGAACTGTGAGAAATACATGTCCATGTATTATTTAAGCCATAGACTTGACTCACTGGAAAAGACTCTGATGCAGGAGGAAAAGGGGACGACAGAGGATGAGATGGCTGGATGGCATCACCGACTTGATGGACGTGAGTTTGAGTGAACTCTGGGAGATGGTGATGGACAGGGAGGCCTGGTGTGCTGAGATTCATGGGGTTGCAAAGAGTTGGACATGACTGAGTGACTGAACGGAACTGAACTGAGTCTATGGTATTAATATTTTTATGCAGAGCAGACTAATATAAAGAGTACAGGGAACACTTACATTATGTTGCAATAGGGAGCATAAACAATTAGAATAGGCAGGAGAAATGAAACCAAGGAAAATTTTGTCAAGATGGAAGAAATACATGTTTGTGCACCAGTGGAAATGAGCTTGGGAGTGAATCAAGCCCCTCTCTGAGTGGATGTACTAATTCTAGGCACAGTGGAAAATAAGACTGATGATCACTACTGTCTTGACATTTACATTTTAATTGAAACATGATGTGTATGTGTGTGTGTGTATGTGTGCGTGTGTAAGGAAGACAATGAAAAAATAAACAAAAAAACACCAAATGAGTTCATATCTGAGTAATGTGAATAATACTCAGAAATCAGGCTATGTGAGTCCAATAAAGGGAATGAGTAAGAAACTGGACGATACTAAGGATACTGTGTGGAGTGCATTTAGTTCTTTATACTATAAGAAACAAAGAAGATTCTAAGAAACCCCAAGGCAAAACAATGAAACAGTAAACACTATGGAAAAGTCAATGCTCAAAATATGAAACAAAACAAAATTGTCTGATTTATGACAATGGGTAGAGCAGTAAGAAAAGATAGTCTGTATTGTACATTGTCATGCTGAGTGGCACTTGGATCAAGACTTTGGAGATATAAATTAGGAAATCTATCCTGACTCTTCAATGAAAAATTTTAAAATAATAATCGTAATATAGATGTTGGTGATGGACAGGGAAGCCTGGCATGCTGTAGCCCATGGGGTTGCAAATAGTTGGGCACAATTGAACGACTGAACTGAACTGAGATGTCTTTATAGTTTTCAATTTGAAATCAATTTACAGGCAAAGCAGACAAGACTTAATTCTGGTTACAGAATAGAATGTAAATGTTATTCACCTTGACCAAGTTATTAACAGAAGACAGGAGGGGATGGGGAAATGAATGAATATAGCTTGCTAGAGGTCCTATTATCCCCATCTACTATAGGAGAAATTCAAAGGATGATGTCTGTATTTGAGACTATTAGAATTTTATATATTATATTAAGTCACACAAGTAGCCAGTGGAAGTGAAAAGTGAAAGCAAAAGTCATAGTTGCTTAGTCCTGTCTGATTCTTTGCAACTTCATGTAGCCCGCCTGGCTCTTCTGTCCATGGAATTCTCCAGGCAAATATACTGGAGTGGGTTGCCACAGGATCTTCCCCATAGAACCAAAAATAGTAATATGAACATATAGGGGGACGAAGTGAGCAGAACTGCAGGAAATTAATTAAAAATGTCTTAAGATGTATCATGAAATAGTAGGAAGAATATATCATTAAGAAAAATGATATTAACCACCAGAAGAACCAAAGCAGATATATATATAAAAGATTTTGCCTCTAGGTTTGGGAACTGATGGTGCTAGACAGAAGAACACAGAATGATTGCTTTTCATTATTGTTGTTGCTGTTGTTCAATTGCTAAGTTATGTCCAACTCTTATGTGACAACATGGATTTTGCCCTCCAGGGTCCTCTGTCCATGGGATTTTCCAGACAAGAATACTGGAGTGGGTTGCCATTTCCTTTTCCAGGGGATCTTCCAGAGCCAGGAATCCAACCTGCATCTCCTGTTTGGTAGATGGATTCTTTACCACTGAGCCACCTGGGAAGCCCATTGCTTTTCATTCTAGAGGCTTCTATACTACTTGGATTTTAAAAACCATGTTTTATTTTGATAAAAATTTTAAGAACTAAATATGTATAAACAACTTGCTGCAATTAGAAGAATGTCTCCTTCTCTCTGAGTAAGCTGTTTACAAAGAGCTTTTCTTGGGGTGGAGTGGTGTAGGCAGAAAACCTCTGAGTTAAAACTATAACCCCCATGCTTCCATCATTTCTGTAATGCTGAATTAATATCCTTATATATTACCAAATGATGTCACAAAATGAAAATTTCTTCATTGTTTAAATCTTCACATATTGTTGGTTAGAATGAAAAAAAAATGGTACAGTCACTTTGGAAAACTGGCAGTTTCTTGTTAAGTTAAACATACAGATGTAAATATTTATAGTGGCTTTATTTCTAATTGCTGCAAACTGGAAACAGCTCAAATGTCTTGCAGGTGGTGAATGGATAAACAAACTACTATATACACACACTGGAAAATTATTCAGCAATAACAAGGAATGAACTTCTGATCCATGTAACATGGATGAATCTCAAATAACTATGCTAAGTGAAAGATGCCAGACGCAAAGGGCCATAGAGGCTATGATTTCTTTTATGTATGATATATATGATATTCTGGAAAAAGCAAATCTATAAGGAGAGAAAGCGGATACTATGTGTTGCCCCAAAATTCACATGTTGAAGTCCTAGTCTGGGATCTCAGAATGTGACCTTATTGGAATAATGTCTGTACTGGGGAAATCAAGTTAAAAAGAAGCCTTCAGGTAGACTTCATTCAGTATCACTGCTGTTCTTGTAAAAAAGGAAAGTGTGGACACAGAGACATATAGAGGGAAATGATGTAAAGAGACATAGGAAGAAATCAGTCATTTATAAACAAAGGAGAGAGGCCTGCAGCTGATTCTTCCCTCTCAGCCCTTGGAAAAAACCAAACTGGCTGACTACTTGATTTTGGACTTTGAGATGTAGATTTTCTATTGTTTAAGAAATTCAGTTTGTGGTGCTTGCTTACAGGAGTCCTTGCAAACTAATACAAATGGTTTTTAGGGTGGGAGTGAGACAAGTGTTAACTAAAGGGTCACAAAGGGACTTTCTAAGGTGATGAGAATGCTCTATTTCTTGAATGTGGTGGCTACATGATTGCACATGTTTCATGCATATGTTAGAAATCACAGAACTCTACACTAAAAAGGGAAAATTAAACTCTTTAGAATTATACTTCTATAAGTACAACTTGAAAAAAGTAGTAAAAAATGACATTAAAAAAGATTACTTTTAAAAATTAAATATTGGAGAAGTGACCCAGAATGTATGTATATACAAAGATTTTATATTAATGTTGCTCATAATAATAAAGCAGCAGAATGAAACACAATGTCCAAAATAGGAGATTATTTGAACAAATGGTTAAAATCAGAGATGAAAGATAAAATTCTTTCCTTGACAGATCTTACATTCTAGAAAATAAGATCGCCAATACATGAATAGAGAAATAAATATATAAACATAATGTCAGGTAGTGATAAGTTCTGTGAAGAAGATAAAGCAGAGTAAGGAAGGAGAGTTAAATGGAGCTGTGTTTTAGATACAGTTGTATGGTGTTGCGGAGAAGGCAATGGCACCTCACTCCAGTACTCTTGCCTGGAAAATCCCAGGGACGGGGGAGCCTGGTGGGCTGCCATCTATGGGGTTGCACAGAGTCGGACCCAACTGATGTGACTTAGCAGCAGCAGCAGTAGCAGTATTGTGTTGACTGTGCTAGGTTATAATCCCCAGTTATTCCATCAAATGCTAAGCCAGATATTGCTATGAAGGTGTTTTGTAGATGTGGTTCAAGTTCATAATCAGTTGACTTTCAGTGAGAGAGATTATCCTAGATATCTGGGTGAGCATGATGCAATGATGAGCATGTGAAAAGACCTTAATAGCAGAGACTTCCTTGAAGAAGGAGATATTCCAGCTATGGTGAGAGTGAAAACTTGAGAGAAATTTATTATCTCTAAGACCGTGTTATCCTAGAGTTTTATTAATCAAGGAAGGGACTACAATTTTTTCTTTGTCATGGTAAGTGTTTTTAATTGGAGAATAATTTAATTGGAAGATTTATGTGTATATGTGCCTGTTCTTCCCAACCTCTAAATGTTAGTGAACTCCAAAGCTCATTTTGTCAGATCTCTTCTTTTTTCCATCCATGCTCACTTTGTAGTACCAATGACTCAAAAATTTATTTTCATACATGTCTATCAACAGATAGCTTCACTTGGCTATTTTAATGGCATCTAAAACTTAAAATGTCCATCACTCAGCTCTTGCTTTCCACCCTTCAAATCTGCTCTTTCTTTTTCCTACTAATCTTCCCATCCTAATAGATGTTACCACTTCCAATTCTTCCTCTTCCTCTCAAATTTCCTGTCTTGGGTTCATCAGTTTTTCTCTGTTGATCAGAATTGACTCAAGAGATACAGTTCTGCTTGTTGCTTCCTTTGCCCTCAAAGAAGTAAAGTTATTAGTGATTCAAGTTAGGAATTTATTCAGTGTTCTGAATTTAGAGTCTTATTGTCAACATCGTAAAAGAAAATATCTCATTTTTAGGCTACAGAAGAACAAACTTGGCCTACTAGGGGCAGCAGAGAACAGTGTGTTAAATTCTTAGACCCAGAGAAGACACTGGAAGCATTTAGTTACAAGCAACTCTCCCAAGCATCAGATCACTGTGATCAGTAGTCAGCTCTTTTGTTGGATGATGGGACGTAAGAGATTGGAGGGGAGTATCGGTGCACATGTGCCTGCCTATCAGAGCTGGAAACCAATGGATGGACATGGCAGCGGTTTGCTCCATAGGGATTATCAAATTTCCTGGAGAATCCATACCCTATTGAGATTATTATCTTTGTTGACTCCCTCCAGTTGTTCAATGGTGCACTGTCCAGCCTAGCACACTGATAGTTAGCTATCAGTGAATTAGCTTATGCAACAAATGGACAAAAGGATTCACTATTTTTAGACTGCTTGGTGTTTTTTTTTTCTTCTTTCCATATTCATTTTCTTTTACACGTTCTGTTTTTGCGTTTGGCCCTCGATAGTCTAAAGTCTGTGGAAAGGAGGTCTACATATAAGTATTATAGGGGTGCAAAATTTGCCACCCCCAAATCCTCTTTGGCATGAGGATTAATTTAGGCTGATCATTTTTAAGTAAGAGAAGACTCAGGGAGTCTCTCTTCTACAACCTGTTGGCTGCCTAAATAATTTAAATGGCCTGTTCCCAGAATAGAGCTATCGCCAGAGATATGGGTGGTGTTGAGGGGGAACTCAGCTGGGCCCAGGGGTCAAAGTCCACTCTGTGTCCCATAGCTTCTACATGGCCCACTTACCAAAAGTTTACTTTTCTATCTCTATGTCAGTTACCTTCCTCCTCTTTAAAGTCTCCAACCTACTACTCCCAACGTCCTCATTTGTCTTTAGCAGAAGATGGAATTCAAGGTGAGGATTTAGGTCATTTTGGCAAGTAACTCAGTTTTCCTGCATCTCTTCCAGGGGCACACGTTATCAAATTTTTCTTGTTTTTCTGTCTCATGTCAGTTTAATTCTTAGACCATTGTGAAGAATTAAATATTGAGAAAGAAGGAACTGATAATTGACTTGGGGAGATGAAAAGCAGTTGGTTTCAACATTTGGGGCTGTTACCCACAGTGAGAAATACATCTTATCTCACAAATCGGGACATATCTACTCATAATCAGAAAAGCTCATGAAACAGCAATTACTTACCCTTTTCATATAAAGGTATTTTCTCTGATATTTTCTATTTTATTTCTCTAACATTTTTTTCTGATTGTGACCACTAAGATTATATAATCCACTAATAATTTGGTTGTGGCTCTGAGATGAAAAATTCTGAGCTATAAAATATGAAAAAGACAAAAAGTTGAAAGTCATCTCCAGGTTTAGCTCGTGTGGTGAGGAAAATAGGTAGCGCGAACTGAAAAAACAAAGAAGAAATTGGAAAGAGAAACTGATCAAGTTTCCTGTGGCTACTGCAACAGATGTGAAAGGAAAATAAAACAATGGAGTTGGTTTTGCTAAGAAAACTCTCTAAAATGGACCAGGAGGCCACTGAGGAGGTGTGAATTGTGTGCGTCTTGGCCTGGATGAAATCTTGCCTTTTGATTCTTGTCCAGCTCAGCATCCTTGCTGGACTGATGTTACTCTAGAGGACTCTTGGCAGCCTGTCTGCCTGCTGGGCTCTTGCCCTAGAGCAGCTTGTGACCTCTTGAGGACAGATGTTTCCTACCTTCTTTGGCAGGTCATGTGGCTTTTGTCTTTGTGGGCCCTGACTCTTTCTCTTTTCCAGAACACTCTTTTTGGTTTTCTCCCAATCTGTGTCTCTCAAATTGCAATTCCTGAGATGCCCGCCCCCCCCCACCCCCGCAATACAACTCTTTGTTCTTTGCAACCTCAATATTTATTACTGTTCAACACAAATTACCATAAATGTGGTAGCTAAAACAACAGAAATTTATTCTCTCATGGTTCTGGAGACCAAAAGCCCAAAATTAGTATAAGCAGGCCAAAGTCAGGAGGTTGGCGAACCACACACCCTCCACAGGCTCTAGGGGAGAATCTGTTCCTGTTTCTCCAGTTTCTGTGAGGCTGCTCTCATTCTTCAGTGTTTACTTCCAGGGTCACGCTGTCTTCTCTTCCGGGACATTTGTGATTGCAGTGACGGCATACCTGGATAATCCAAGATAACAACTCAGTGACATCTGCAACACTCCCACCCCCCGCAATTTTTTTGGCCTTGTAACCTTCATATGTTCTGGAGATTTGCATTTGGATAACTTTTTGGAGACTATTATTTAGCTGACTAGGAGAAAAATAGAGTGAGTTCAGTTTTTGAATGGAGAAATGCTCAATTAGCTTGAAAGCAAGAAAACAAGACTGGAATTGATTATTATATAAAAGATGAGGGCTATATTATATTTTGGGTGTTTATTAACATCAAGGAAAGTTGAAAATCTAAGAGTGGAGGTGTTTATGGAAGCTTGAACCAAATTTATCTTCATAACACATACAGTGTTGTACAGTTCAGTTGCTCAGTTGTGTCTGACTCTTTGAGACCCATGAACTGCAGCACACCAGGCCTTCCTGTCCATCACCGACTCCCGGAGTTCACTCAAACTCATGTCTATCGAGTTGGTGATTCCATCCAGCCATCTCATCCTCTGTCATCCCCTTCTCCTCCTGCCCTCATCTTTCCCAGCATCAGGGTCTTTTCAAATGAGTTAACTCTTTGCATCAGGTGGCCAAAGTATTGGAGTTTCAGCTTCAACATCAGTCCTTCCAATGAACACCTAGGATTGTTCTCCTTTAGGATGGACTGGTTGGATCTCCTTGCAGTCCAAGGGACTCTCAAGAGTCTTATGGGACAAAGAACATGCTCAGATGTCTGGAAAACCACAAGAATGCATGTCTACAGGAACATGGGTTTACCAGGTAATTGTGCCCTTTCCTTATTCCCTTTTTCCCCCTCTCCCTCCCTCTTTCCTTCCTTCCTTCTTTCTTTCTCACCCACCTAGGAAGACACAATATATTACAGTAGATTTAGAACCTCTTTGTACAAATATAGGTTAGTGCCTAGTACAATCTTTCTGATACAGTAGGTTACTTGACAAAATATTTGTTGGATGATTGCGATAATTTTTTTAAAAGAAAGAAAAAAAGTGAAGTCACTCAGTCGTGTCTGACTCTCTGAGACCCCATGGACGGTAACCTACCAGGCTCCTCCATCCATGGGATTTTTCCAGGCAAGAGTACTGGAGTGGGGTAATTTCCTTCTCCAGGAGATCTTCCCAACCCAGGGATTGAACCTGGGTCTCCTGCATTGCAGGCAGACGCTTTACCGTCTTAGCCAAAACTGGCTACCTAAAAATCTAATATTTTTCTGGTCCATTACATGCCTCTTCTTGGCCACCAGAAACTGCATTCAGAATTTGAAATGAGACCTTAGAGAATATACGATTCTGGTTGTAACCCCTCACTTTTACTTTTGAGGTAACAAGAGCAGAGAGGATAAGTGATTTGTCTAAAATGATCTAGTGTTCTTTTTACCACACTCCTTTGCCTTTTCAGCTTCTCTAGTTTACCTGTCAACCTGAGGAAGCAGTGCATGCATGCGTGCTAAGTCTCTTCAGTTCAGTTCAGTTCAGTCGCTCAGTCCAGTTCAGTCGCTCAGTCATGTCCGACTCTTGGCAACCCCATGAACTGCAGCACTCCAAGCCTCCCCGTCCATCACCATCTCCCGGAGTTCACCCAGACTCACGTCCATCGAGTCCGTGATGTCATCCAGCCATCTCATCCTCAGTCGTCCCCTTCTCCTCCTGCCCCGAATCCCTCCCAGCATCAGAGTCTTTTCCAATGAGTCAACTCTTCCCATGAGGTGGCCAAAGTACTGGAGCTTCAGCTTCAGCATCATTCCTTCCAGAGAAATCCCAGGGCTGATCTCCTTCAGAATGGACTGGTTGGATCTCCTTGCAGTCCAAGGGACTCTCAAGAGTCTTCTCCAACACCACAGTTTAAACGCATCAATTCTTCGGCGCTCAGCCTTCTTCACAGTCCAACTCTCACATCCATACATGACCACTGGAAAAACCATAGCCTTGACTAGACGGACCTTAGTTGGCAAAGTAATGTCTCTGCTTTTGAATATACTATCTAGGTTGGTCATAACTTTTCTTCCAAGGAGTAAGCGTCTTTTAATTTCATGGCTGCAGTCACCATCTGCAGTGATTTTGGAGCCCCCCAAAATAACGTCTGACACTGTTTCCACTGTTTCCCCATCTATTTCCCATGAAGTGATGGGACCGGATGCCCTGATCTTTGTTTTCTGAATGTTGAGCTTTAAGTCAACTTTTTCGCTCTCCTCTTTCACTTTCATCAAGAGGCTTTTTAGCTCCTCTTCACTTTCTGCCATAAGGGTGGTGTCATCTGCATATCTGAGGTTATTGATATTTCTCCCGGAACAGAAATTATGGTAAAAATAAAGATTTTTTTTCAAGAGATTAATTTTACCTAAATAAGTCAAGACTGGATCTCAGTAACAATGTTAGTTACCTTTTGAAGACACAAATAATTCTAGCCAGGGGGTGGGTGAAGTGGCAGATATTGTTCAGGATCATTCATCATAGAGAAGTCACATTATGTTGAGTAATTTAAGGAGTAGGCTGTGTTTAGAGGAGCATACTGTGAAGTGACCTGGAACTGGTGGGAAGAAAAGTATGAAGAAGAATATTGCTACTACTAATCTAATGCTGAGAATGGCTTTGTGTTGTCAGAGAACATGTAAAATGTGGATTTAATGAACAGAGCTTGGTCAGAAGTTTATAGGTAATTTTGAAACAATTTCTTATTGTGAGGCATGGGAAGATGGGATGCTTCATTTACAAATACTTTTGTGGCAGGCACTGTGATTTACAGATATTTCATTTGATTATCAGTCTATGGAATACGGACATTCATTCATTCAGTAGTAAGTAGTAAGTGAAGGATTTTTGAGAATTACATGGTATGAGTTATACTTTAGGAAGATTGATATGATAGCATGTGGGATGGCTTATTAAGTTAATAAGCACTGGAGGTGCTTAGTAGATAATGACCATAGTCCTGCTGAGAAGTAATGAGGATGTAAGCCAGAATGAAGGCACTGGAGACAGAGAAGAGGGTATGAGTTTTCACGAAATTTGATGAGATATAATTAAGGCCTGAGTGAAAATAAGTTCATTTTAGACAGTGGATTTGGTTTTATGGAGTTGTACAGTCCATGGAATTCTCCAGGCCAGAATACTGGAGTGGGTAGACTTTCCCTTCTCCAGTGGATCTTCCCAACCCAGGGATCGAACCCAAGTCTCCTGCATTGCAGGCAGATTCGTTACCAACTGAGCTGTCAGGGAAACCCTTTATGGAATTGAGGCAGGGTCTAATCAGTTGGAGATGTTTTAACTGAATGTAATTTTTAATGACAAGCTGAATGCAATAGGAAGATTTATACGTTTGGTCCATCCACCCTCATTCATACTTGGCAGTGGGACTCAGAATATGGAGAGTCAGTAGCTCTGGCTTAGATCCCTGTCAGCCACATTTTTCTGCCTGACTTTGGGCTATTTACTTAGCCAGGCACAGCCTTAGCCTTCTCAGCTGCAGTATGTCCATGACAAATGCCTTTTACCTAGAGTCCTTGTGAGACTTAGATATAATTCATGTGCTTGTTAAATATGGAAGCCTAATAGATGGTTATTATTATTCATGCTATACTTTACTTGCCTTATTCATTCTCATTCTCCTATGAGTATGCAGTGGATTTTTCCAGTGACTGCACGATGTGTTGTATTGCGTTGCAACTGACTGAATGGAGAAGCACGTATGAGAATCCAGCTGTCTTTTACTAACCCAGACACAGAAGAAATTTGTAAAAATGTAAACAATACTACTCTTTTCCCTGAATTCTTATATTTGAAAAACACTTATATCAGCAAGAGGAAAAAATCAAGAGTAACAAAAATTGCATGTGATGAGTTCATTATTGTCATTTTTCCATAAATAAAATATGGGAAATAGATGGGGAAACAGTGGAAACAGTATCAGACTTTATTTTTTGGGGCTTCAAAATCACTGCAGATGGTGACTGCAGCCATGAAATTAAAAGATGCTTACTCCTTGGAAGAAAAGTTATGATCAAACTAGATAGTATATTCAAAAGCAGAGACATTACTTTGCCGACTAAGGTCCATCTAGTCAAAGCCATGGTTTTTCCAGTGGTCATGTATGGATGTGAGAGTTGGACTGTGAAGAAGGCTGAGCACCAAAGAATTGATGCTTTTGAACTGTGGTGTTGGAGAAGACTTTTGAGAGTCCCTTGGACTGCAAGGAGATCCAGCCAGTCCATTCTGAAGGAGATCAGCCCTGGGATTTCTTTGGAAGGACTGATGCTGAAGCTGAAACTCCAGTGCTTTGGCCACCTCATGCGAAGAGTTGACTCATTGGAAAAGACTCTGATGCTGGGAGGGATTGGGGGCAGGAGGAGAAGGGGACGACAGAGGATGAGATGGCTGGATGGCATCACTGACTCGATGGATGTGAATCTAAGTGAACTCCGGGAATTGGTGATGGACAGGGAGGACTGGCGTGCTGCAATTCATGGGGTCGCAAAGAGTTGGACACAACTGAGCGACTGAACTGAACTGAACTGAAATATGTGGAATTTGTGAATAAGTATTTAAATATATCTCATTAAAATTTTTTAATACAATAGATATTGACAGATATCACCCCCCTAACCAAACATCTCTTAGGGGATGTAATGATCTTTAGGAGTTGCAAAGGGGTCCTGAAACCCAAAAATTTGAGAACTGCTAATTTAGAGACCTGAGAGTGGGATCCAATGGGCTGGTATCTACTTCTCAGAGTCCAATGTCCATTGAAGACTTTAATAAATAGCGTTTCTTTTCTGGCAGCTGACCAGTAGCTGAAGAGGTGAGCTTCTGGGAGGGAATGATAAGGGGAATTAGGACTGGGGACTTTAAGGGAAATGATAAGCCTGGAAAGGGTGGTTTTAGATAGTGCTAAACCTCTCCATTCAGTTTTTTCTGCCATACCATACTGCTTTCTAAGAGTGCTTTAGGATGAAAGATTGATAGCATATTCTAAGAATTATTTGTTTTATAGACTTTTTGTCATGCTTTTGGCATGTGAAGTGTTCACTGGGGACTATTCCTGGAAAGAGTCTAATTATAACTAGAGAAAGTTATGTCACCACTTGACCCTTAATATGGAAGGACTGAAGTTCAACTGACTCAGTTTAAGTTTATTCAGGTTCCAAGGAGCTTTAGGATAGAAAATCAGAGTCTTCTTTATTTAAAGCCTCTCTCTAAAATCCGGTAGAGGGGGCTTCTGTTAATTTGTGGCAAGTTCCTAAAGATTAAAGGGATGGTGTTCTTCCCCTACTCTTTTCCTTTTTTGAAATAGTTTTAGGAAATTTACTAATGTGATTGCCAACTAGTGATCACAAGTCAAGGCATGTGTGACAGTCTGTTTTTCAGTCTGCACATACTAGTCATGGTTTGATGTATTTACTACTGTCTTTTCCTAGTCCTGACTTTTTTTTTTTTGACAAAAAAATCTTGGCAAAACAAAGGTTAAAGGCTTTAAAAAGAAACAAAAACAAACAAAACTCCTAAATTTCAAGGTGTGCATGCTCAGCCCGAGTCTGTCCAACTTTTTGTGACCCCATGGACTGTAGCCCACTAGGCAATTCTGTCCATGGTATTATCCTGGCAAGAACACAGGAGTGGATTGTCATTTCCACCTCCAGGCGATCTTCCCCCCCACCCAGGGATCCAACCTACGACTCTTAAGTCTCATGCATTGACAGGTGGATTCTTTACCACTGAGCCTCATGGGAAGCCCCAAAGTAAAATTTGTGTAATAAAAGAATTCTTTTGCATTATGTCACTTGCACTTTCAAAGGTTTCATTTTAATGCAGTCTGCTTCTATTATACCTTTTGTAGTTAATTGGAATAGTCTGCTAATTATTGTTATTCCCTAGATAAGGTTGCCAGATAAACTAAGCTAAACTAAGCTAAGCTAAGTGAAAGTCGCTCAGTCATGTCCGACCATTTGTGACCCCATGGACTATACAGTCCATGGAATTCTCCAGGCTAGAATAGTGTCCTTCTCCAGGTGATCTTCCCAACCCAGAGATGGTTGGGTGATCTTCCCAGCCCAGGGATGGAATCCAGGTCTCCCGCATTGCTCAGGCAGATTCTTCACCAGCTGAGCCACAAGGGAAGCCCAGGAATACTGGGGTGGGTAGCCTATCCCTTCACCAGCGGGTCTTCCCAACCCAGGAATCAAACCGGGGTCTCCTGCATTGCAGGATTCTTTACCAACTGAGCAATTAGGGAAGAGCCCTGTCAGATAAAATAGAAGGTAAATTTGAATTTTAGGGAAACAATGAATGATTTTTTAATATAAATGTGTCATCAATATTGCATAGGATAATGCTTATATTAATGAATGATTGGTTGTTCATCTGAAATTTGAATTTAACATCCTAAGCTTTATTTTGCTAAAGTTGGCAACCCTTACCTAAACACAAACAGATTCTCTGTCTTTACTTGGCATTATACAGAGAGGTTGTATTTCAAATGGTTTTATAGTTAAAGACAAAAATTTAATTTTCTCAGTGAAACAGTGATTAGTTGGTAATGGTGAAATTGTTTTTGTGTAGAACAGAAGGGTTAATTCTCAGAAACGGAGTCCTGAGACTAGTGCCGGTCTTGCAAATCCTGTTTTGCTGCTTAGTTTGGGAAACTCTCTTCTTCTGGGTAAGCTGGCTCCACCCAGCTGCTGAGAAAGAGATACGAGTTGTTAACAAAACCGGAAGTTGGATAGGCTGCCTTTGCTTCTCAAGGTAAGTGTCTCCTCTTCTTTCTGCCAGAGCTTTTTGCGAGGCGCTTAAGAATTAGTGCCAGCTCAGTGACGGTACTGAGAGCAGTCGCTTGTGCTGACCCGGGCTGTTGGAGACGCAGGATGGATGTCTTATTAACGAACTGTGTTCTGGAGCTTGTGAGCTTGTGTTGAGCTAATGAGTGTTCACTAGCGAGTTAGGTTAATAATATGTCCCATGACTTTGACTACAGAGCTTTAATCCCATGAGACATGTTTGGGATCGTGAAAAGCACTGACTTTATTCATGCATCAGTGCTTTGCCCTTAATTTTTAGCAATGGGAACTCCCTTTTTACTTAACCTAATGGCATCCTTTATTTGATTTTTAAAGTGTCTTTTAATTTAGCAGTCTTAGCTCCCCCACCTCCAGCTCTGGTGTGCCTTTAGAATTTCAGAGAGGCTCTGGGGTGACTAGGTGTTACCTCTGCCTTTAATTTTTTTTTTTTTTTTTTTAATATCTTGTAGTGCTGTCCTAGGGGTAAAAAGGGGGGAGTTTTCAGTTTGTAAATGTATTATCAGAAATAATTCTTTATAAAGCTAAATTTTTAGTTCAGATATTTTCTTCTTTCTCTGAATTAGAGAAAAGGTGGAAGAAAGCTTTGAATGTTTACTTGGATAGTGCAGAGGTGGGAGGCTAAAACTTGGTCTGTTGATTTACTGAAAACAATGAGCTTGACTTTTTGAAGGACTTTTTTTTAAATTAAGGGGAAGAGTTCTACTAAGTCTTTTAATAAGCCAATATGTTGATTATTTTTGCTGACCGTACCTTCTGTTTCACACCTGTCCGCTTAGGTAATGTCAGATTCTCTGGAAATCACACTGTTGCATTGCATTGAGTGCTATTTTCAAGGTTGTCTGCTTAGTCATTGTGAAAGGAAATCAAGGAGTAGGATGCCTTTGCTTCCTTAAGACAAGCCAATCAGCTGTGGCAGAAAAATTAACATTTTTTTTATTAGCAAAAAACTACAGCTTATGGAGCCTCCCAGAGGAGACAAGTTATTAAAGGTTGGTGGAATTAGGCAATATTCCAAGGAAGAAAGGATTTTATGGAAGATCTGGTTTGTGGTAGACACTGTGCTAAATGTTTCACAGATATTATTGTATTTAATCTTCACCAAGGCTCATGATATTGATATCATAGTCTAACAAAATAAGAAATTTTGCCCAGTGAGGTTAAATAAGTTGCCCAAGGTCAGTCACTAAGGTGGTGCCTGCTGGATTCAAACCTAGGTCTATTCGATTTCAGAGTCCTTACTACACACTGTCTCATAGGACAGAGTGGCTGATAGCATTTTAAACGGACCTTGAAAGAGGCATGAAGGTTTTATGAAAACAAAACAAACAAAAAACAGTAAAAGTAATATAGAATATTTGAAAATTGAAAAAAAAATCTAAACATCTTACAGTTTATTTAATGTTTCTTTACAGTCTTCTGGGGATAACCCCTATTGAGAATGGTTAAAGGATGGTGTTTTTTCTTTTCTCTTTTCTTTTGTACATAACTTAAGTATCCTTTTGTAGTATGTTGTTTTCATTCATCACTATGGTGTGAGCATGTCTCCACCTAAGTGCATGTAGATTCATGTCTTAGGATTTTGTGAAAAGAGTTTATATTTGCAAAGCATTTAAAAGAATTCCTACCTCCTAGCAAGCAGTCAGTAATGATTAGCTGTTATTCCTGTCATTATTTACTCTATTTCATTCTTTTAAATGGATACACAGTATTTTATTTTATATTTTATTAAAGTATAGTTGGTTTACAATGATGTGTTAGTTTAAGTGTACAGGAAAATGATCAGTTATATTTATACACATATATATGTTTATATGTATCTATTCTTTTCCCTTATAGGTTATTACAAAATATTGAGTATAGTTCTCTATGCTATATAGATATCCTTGTTGATTACTTAAGTTGTACATAATGGTGGGTACACATTATTTGAGAATTTGGGGATAGCATAGAATAAGGGGCTTCCCAGGTGGCTCAGTGGTAAAGAATTCACCTGCCAGTGCAGGAGACACAGGAGACCCAGGTTCAATCCCTGGGTCGGGAAGATCCCCTGGAGAAGGAAATGGCAACCCACTCCAGTATTCTTGCCTGGAAAATCCTGTAGACAGAGGATGGGCCACAGTCCATGGGGTGGCAAATAGTTGGACATGACGGAGAGACTGAGCGTGAGCATGCAAGGCATAGAATATTTTTGTAAACACCTAAATTGTCTTAAATTTTTGTTATTACAAATAATCCTTGCATAACTGTGTGGACTTTTCATTTTTAAAAATTGAAGTATAGTTGGCCTACAATATTATATTAGTTTCAGGTATACAACAGAGTAATTCGAATTTGTATAAAATATACTCCATACAAAGTTTAAAAAAAAAATCGCCTATATTTCCTGTGCTGTTTGTTGTATGGGGTTTTTTTTTTTTTTGTAGGATAAATTCCTAGAAGTGAAATTCCTCAGTCAAAGGTTACACATATTTTAGTTCAGTAGGAGATTGTTACATTTCCTCCAAAAATATTGCAGTGATTTACACTCTTCACTGTATGAGAGCACTTACTTCTCCACATCCTTGCTTATATTGGATATTGCCAGTCTTTTGCATTTTACATGAAATGATAGGCAACTTACCTTTTTTTTTAAAAAAAAAAACACAATGTTCAGATATTTTTGTATCTATTTTTTTTTCTGTTGAACATATTTCTGTTTTTACATGGGTAGGAATTTGATGTGTAGCATAATGGAGGTCCCAGTTAGAAGATAGAACACGGGTAGAAAAAAAGTGAAGTACTTGTTCTAGAAACAATTACAAATGGTACATTGTTGCTGGAGCATGGATTGTGTTGAATACACATTAAATGCATAATGCTTTTGTCCTTAATTAAATAAGTCCTGAGAAGCTGTAGAAGGTTTTTGGAGAGAGAAGTGATGTAATGAGAATTGTGCCTTAGGGAAATGATCTTGTGGTATTTTGTAGGACAGATTAGAATGGAGATGCAAAAACAAGGAGGCAATGGAAAGGATTTCATTAATCTGGGTGACAGGTAATTAAAGCTTTATGCTTGAAGGTCTTGTTGGAATGGAAAGCAGCAGACAGATATAATAGAATGAAAGGTAGAAGAGAGAAGCTGAAGGGTAAGTAGGCGAATGGAAGAGTAGAGGCGGAATCTGCTGAGCTTGTTTGGAAATTGGGGTCCCGAAAAGTGTTTGGAGTCAAATCTTGAGAATTTGGGGTTTCAAATCTGTTGACTAGAAATGTTGATAGGCCATCATCATAATAAAAAAGTCAGATACAAGAGCTAGTTTGGAGGAAAAAATAATGAATTTTATTTCAGAAAAAAATGAGCTTATTGTCATCCAAACAGAAATCTATAGATACTTGGAAATCTGAGTCGAAGCATTATGCAGATGTGGGATGGCGGCAATTGAAAGATTTGGGAAATATTATTGAGGGGTGATAACTGAGGCTATGGAAGGGATAGTCTGTAGAGAAATGCAGGGGTCAAGGGAAAAAGTCTTGGGGATGGATATCTTCCCAAGTGGCTTAGTGGTGAAGGATATGCGTGCCAATGCAGGAGCTACAGAGGATGTGGGTTCAATCCCTGGGTCAGGAAGATCGCCTGGAGAAGGAAATGGCAACCCACTCCAGTATTTATCCCTGAAAAATTCTAGGGACACAGGAGCCTGGTGGGCTACAGTCCATGGGGTTGCAAAGAGTTGGACACGACTGAGCAGTCACACATTGTGTGTCCAATGACAATGACATCTTCATGTAAGAGAAAAAGCTTTTTGATGATGCTGTGATTAGGGGAATCAGAATTAGATTGGAGAGCTTCTGGCTCTTTTTCTTCAGTGGTTTTCCTTTACCTTTTCTTTTACTTAAACTCTAAATTCTTTCCAACCATTTTAGGTTATCACACCTGACAGATCTCAGATTGACTGTCAATGTGCCATTTTTAAAATGCTCTTTGTTTTTTAGAACCTTTACCAAAAGTGTCATAACTCCAATTGTTAATTTTAAAAAATCATTTTTCTCTGTACTTCCTGCTGTGAAAATGGAGTCTGAAACACTTTTATCTGGGGAAGTGGAAATACTTGACCTGGTTTTCAATTTCTCTAAAATTTGAGATTCAGCTATCAAAGTCAGTTTAACTCTTGATATGGAAGCTTTCTATGAAGGTGAAGTTAAATTATTGGCAAGAAGGGGAACACATTTTCTGAAATATTTCAAAAGGCTTGAACAAATTAAATGCAGATGAAAGAAACACATGGAAATCTCAATTGTTTAACCTCAATGGTGTTCATCAGAAGAACTTAGCACATAACGGCGACATGGAAAGTGACTAGTGATAATAAATGATGGCAATTACTATTTATTGATGGTGTTTTTAAGCATTAAACCAGTTGTTTTTATATCCATTGTTTCAGGGGCTTCCGTTTTATGAAAGAAATCTCTACATTGCTTCTCAGACTCATATAGTAGACCCAACATTCTGAAGAAAGTAGGCTAATTTCGATTTCTCATTTGTCATAATATGCCCCCACTCACATTGTTCGTTGTGAAATTTGGATTCTTGCTGCACCTTCCAGATACTCTCTTTCCAAGGAGGGAGCAAAGATTTGAAGTGAAGAGAATGCAAATGTTGAAGTTAGATTTGGGTTCTAATCCTAAAAGTGTACAGGATTTTGCGTACATTTCCTGGTCTCAGTTTCTTCATCTCTAAAATGATGCTTGTTGTAAGGATTATGTTAGATGTAGTCTCTACTAGCTTATCACCAATGTATGTTTCTTTTTCTTCTTTTTCACACTATGTCCCCTTTCTTCCCCCCCATAATAAAACTAATCCTTTCCTTGCTTATTGCTATAGAAATTTCATTGCTTTCTGTGTATCTCCTGTGCTTAGTCTTATCTGATTTTGTCAGTCTCCTTATCCTTCTCTGGTTCTACCTGCTTTTCTAAAACTCTTCATGCCTAGCTCTGCCACTGTAAGGTGAACATCTATGGGTGTCTTTAACCCCAGTCCCTCTAGCTTTTGGTCATAGGCTTAATAGTTTTGCCCTAGCTCCTAGGTGAAATCCTGGAATTACAGGTACTGTGCCCCCAAATTAACTTATCATTCACCTTGGAATTTCAATTTCATTTTTTAATGGAAGCATTATTAAAAAACGGTGGTTCTGTTTCTAGGCCAAAACATAAACAAAAGCATGTTTAACTTATAAGCAAATTGAAAAATTTTACACTTATAACGAAGTAAAAGAAAATGATGCCATTGTAATTTTAATTAGTAAAATGAAAGCAATTTTGATTAAAAAGTAGTTATTAATTTTAAACATTATGGAATGTGCTTGATGGAAATTCTGAAAGGAGCATTCAAGTGTTTAGGGATTGCAATGTTTTTATATCATGGTTATGATGAAATAAATATTCATATTTTATGCCAGATAAGTGAAAGGAAAAATGTTAGTCACTCAGTCATGTCTAACTCTTTGTGACCCCATGGACAGAGGAGCCTGCCAGGCTCCTCTGTCCATGGAATTCTCCAGGCAAGAATACTGGAGTGAGTGGCCGGACAAGGAACATTTAAACATAACCTTTTTCTCTGCCCTTTTTGGCCACCCATCTCACCTCTAGTGTGCACTATGCATTTGTATTATGGGTTAACCAGACAAATACCTCCTCAGCAATAAAGATCGATTTTTCTTCTGGCACCAGTCATGCTACTCTTTTAAAGATAACACTCCTTTCTCAATCCAGTCAGGAGTTGATTACCCAAGGTTGATTATCTTGTACATGCAGACATCTTTAGTGATCTCTGATGGTGAAGAATTCACCTGCAAGGCAGGAGACCCAGATTTGACCCCTGGGTTGGGAAGATCCCCTGGAGAAGGGAATGGCTACCCACTCCAGTATTCTTGCCTGGAGAATTCCATGGACAGAGGAGCCTGGTGGGCTATGGTCCATGGGGTTGCAAAGACACAACTGAGTGACTAACACTTTCACTTTTGTGTATGAAGCCAATATATTATTTCTCCTAAAGATAGCGATTGATGTAGAACAAACTTGTCAGATGACCTGGGGAAATACTGGGTTGCACCTGATGAAAGTCTTTAGCTTAAATACTTACTGATGTCCTTATTAATGTTACTAGCTATATTATTTGTATTCTGCCTATTTTCATGATTATTGTTTTTGCACTACCAAATGTGTCACTGATCTCAGGTAAATTCAGTGATGATTAGGAAACCTGAAATGATTGACCAACTATGCAGTACTATAAGCTCAACGATTATAACTCTAGTAGTGGGAAGAAGCAATGAAAAGGAACCATTTCTTGGACCATAACAGACTAGTAAGTCAGGTGGTCTGGAGACTTTTGGCTACTGTTAACTGGGCTTAGGTCAGTAATAGCACATTGAGAGCCTATCAGTGAAATCTTTGCTGATCTGGGAATGAGCCTTCCTACTACCGGGGGGCAAATTTGTCACAAAATGCTTGCTAAACCTTGGTCGAAGTTAAGACAGAAAGGGAAGGGATTATAAAGAATGTTGCCCAACTTCAGAATCAAGTCATCAGCTGCTTCAGTCGCTGACCTATGGTATACCCTGAAAGAAGTTCACAGTGAAGATCAGCATGAGGCACTCTGTGCTCTGGCAAAACTGGCAGGACAGGCCTGCAGACAGACGTTTTTAGGGGAAAATTTTATGAACCCAGTTTCTTGCATCTTCCCATACTTAGAGGAGCACTGAAACCATTCACTAAGATACCTCCTCCTTGAGAAAAACAGTAAATTTTACCAAGATGTGTACTTGATTACACATACCCACCTCTCTAAAAATCATGTAATACTGATCTCTCCCTTTACCTCTTTGGAACAGTTTTCATATATCTAAGGAAAGCTAACTTACTAGCCATATTTATAGTTTTTGTTCAGGTTTACAAATGATATAATACAGATTCAGACTTTTTTTCCATTGGATAAGTCCATCTCTATCTCCAAAATCCTCCTTGTGGCTTGGCTTTGTCTCTTCTATTTAGTTCTGAGAACTCTTTTTTTTTTTTTTTAACTGAAATCCCTGATCCTCCTAAATTAGAACTTTCAAGACTGAACTGCAATGGTCTGGTCTGTATGTGCCGCGGAATAATGTTTTCAAATTGCAGGTTAGAGTCATTGGTAGATTATGAAATAACAATTCAGTTGGATGTAACCAGGGCTTCCCTGGTGGCTCAGTGGTAAAGAACCTGCCTGCCAATGAGGAAACGTGGATTCAGTCCCTGGGTCAGGAAGATGCTCTGGAGAAAGAAATGGCAACCCACTCCAGTATTCTTGCCTGGGAAATCTCATGGGCAGAGGAGCATGGAGGGCTATAGTCCATGGGGGTGCAAAAGAGTCGGACATGACTTAGTGACTAAACACTAGTAACAGCAACAAGGATGTAACAGGATAGAAAAAGGAAGGAATAGAAAATATATGAGTTTATCATATGTGGTAAAAGTAAATGATGGCTCTTGAAATGTTTGTAAGGTCATAAAGATATTTCTTAACTCTGAGTGTGGTAAAAAAATTAAAAATACCCACAAGATATAGCAAAAAATATCTTTCCCCAAATTTATATATTTTTTATAGTAAACTCTTTTGGTTGAGTTTTTACTTTTTTGTGACTTTTCATAATTGAGAAAACCTTTTTACTTCATACCTATGCTTTAATTAAGACTCTCAGTGCCCGCACTCATTTCCTGTTTGATGTGGAGTAGGTGTTACTGGCGACTTCCCACAATGTTTTGTGTCTGTGTTAACTTTTGAACTCCTTTGATGCTGTCATTGAAAATAAGTGACTGGTAATAAAAGCTAGAGCTTTAATGAAATATAACTAGGCTTGATTAGTTATTTGCTAGCTTACTCATCTCACATGGTTTTCAAAGATGTGCTTTCCTCCGTATTTCTTTTTTCTCACATGTTCTTGGAGTAACACAATTAAAAGATATTTAATGACTGCTTTATTTAAAAGTATCCTTAATTAACACATAATACTTTTTTTACTTGTATTTTCAATTGAATTCTTCTCATTTTATCTGAATTTTACGTTGTTGTAATAAATATGTTGTCTTGATTAATCTCTGTAGTTCACTGTCACAATAATAATAATTACATATTCATCCAGGTACAAGAGCTTAGTATTTAAATAATAAAGTTTATTTTGATGTGAGACGTATGTAGAGTGTGGTAAGTGTTAGTTGCTCAGTCATGTCCAACTCTTTGCAACCCCATGAACTGTAGCCCGCTGGGCTCCTCTGTTCATGGAATTCTCCAGGCAGAGATGCTGGAGTGGGTAGCCAGTCCCTTCTTCAGGGGATCTTCCCAACCCAGGGATCAAACCCAGGTTTCCTGCACTCTAGACAGATTCTTTACTGCTGAGCCAACTGAGAAGCCCAGAGCATGTAAAGGCAGTCATTAGACCTTTCTACTAAGTACCTGTCTTCCAGGCAAGAAAGAAAACTGTATAAATCTCATCAGGTTTGGTAATTTTTCAGTTAGAGAATCAGGATACTCTCTTTTAACCTTTTAAACAAAGAGGTCTGTCGTCTTGGGATGACAAAATCCAAGCTCTGGTATCTTTTCTTTTGTTCTCTATATCATACTCATGATAGAATGTGAACATTAAAAACCTCTAAAAATCATACAAAATTGGTGGGAGTTTTTCCAGTGCTTGAAGGGTGGTCTTGTAATATAATAGCTCATTATCCACCTTCCACAGTTTTAGCTTAAATGTTTCCACCTATAACTCTTTATTCTTTTTCATAACTATGCAGTCTTGTTAGCATAGATTGGTTAATGAATTAACATTATTTTTAAAAAGTTGTTCCTTAAATCATTAACTGGAAAATTGTCATTGCCCATTGGAATGAAAATAGACTTTACCTTGAATGGTCAATATCTGACCAAGGACAAAGAAATTGTTGTTTTCTATTCCTCTGTCTGACCTTGTTATATTTTCCTAATGAATGACAATAGTGAATGATGTCTTAGTCACTTCCCTTTCTCATTGTATACAGCGGGCTCTGATAATTCCTAGTATGCTTTTCCACTTTGCTTTCCTAAAATTGTAACGTTAGGATTGGACCTGGATTTAGCCCAGTTCGCTTGTTGTGTTTTGCAAATGAAGAAGCTGGAACAGAGAGTAAATGAACTGACTGATGTTATTCAGCTACTAAACGCATGTGTGCTGTTGCTCAGTCATGTCTGACTCTTTGTGACCCCAGGGGCTGTAGCCTGCCGGACTCCTCTGTCCATGGAATTTTCCAGGAAAGGATACTGGAGTGGGTTGCCGTTTCCTCTTCCAGGAGGTCTTTTCCACCAAGGGAACAAACCTGAGTCTCTTGGGTTTCCTGCACTGACAGGTGGATTCATAGCAGAGACTAAAAATCTTGTTTCCACTTTCACCTGACCCCAAATCAGTGACAAATAAATATTAGTTAAATCAAACTAACTCTTCACTATAGCGAATATATTCACAATATTCACAAACTTTTCACTATACTATTCTTTAGGTGAGGCACATTTCTGCATTTAATTTTCATAATAATTTGGCCAAGATCACACGGTTAAAATAATGACCTTGATCCTCTCCAGTAAATCTTGTATGGCCTTAAAAGCTGGTCTGCCCTAAAAAAGGATCTGGAAGCCATGTGTGAATATAAAATTTTTCTATTGCTCCAGCAGTTATTTTCTTAAATATTGCTTCCTATAGTAATTAACTATTTTCAGAGTTACTGCAGAGGATGACTAGAGCCATGAAATTAACACACTCTTGCTCCTTGGAAGGAAAGCTATGACCAACCTAGAGAGCATATTAAAAAGCAGAGACATTACTTTGCCAACAAAGGTCTGTCTAGTCAAAGCTATGGTTTTTCCAGTAGTCATGTATGGATGTGAGAGTTGGACCATAAAGAAAGCTGAGCACCAAAGAATTGATGCTTCTGAGCTGTGGTGTTGGAGAAAACTTTTGAGCATCCCTTGGACTGCAAGGAGATCAAACCAGTCAATTCTAAAGGAAATCAATCCTGAATACTCATTGGAAGGCCTGACGCTGAAGCTGAAACTCCAATACTTTGGCTACCTGATATGAAAAACTGACTCATCAGAAATGACCCTGATGCTGGGAAAGATTGAAGACAGGAGGAGAAGGGGATGACAGAAGATGAGATGGCTGGATGGCATCACTGACTTGATGGACCTGAGTTTGAACAGCTCCGGGAGTTGGTGATGGACAGAAAAGCCTGATGTGCTGCAGTCCATGGGGTCACAAAGAGTCGAACATGACTGAGTTACTGAACTGAACTGATTTTCAAAGTTATGCTTTTCCTTTGAGTCTACAGAGAAATCTTTGCTGTTGTTGTTTAGGTGCTAAGTCGTGTCTGACTCTTTGCAACCCCATGGACTGCAGCACATCAGGCTTCTCTGTCCTTCATTATCTCCCAGAGTTTGCTCAAATTCATATCCATTGAGTCAGTGATGCTACCTAACCATCTCATACTTTGCTGTCCCCTTCCCCTTTTGGCTTCAGTCTTTCCCAGCATCAGGGTCTTTTCCAGTGAGTCAGCTTGTCACATCAGGTGGCCAAAGTATTGGAGCTTCAGCATCAGTCCTTTCAATGAATATTCAGGGATGATTTTCTTTAAGATTGACTGGTTTGCTCTCCTTGCAGTTCAAGGAGCACTCAAGTGTCTTCTCCAGTACCACAATTCGAAAGCATAAATTCTTCAGCACTCCGCCTTCTTTATGGTCCAGCTCTCACATCTGTGCATGTCTATGGGAAAAACCATAGCTTTGACTATTTGGACCTTTGTGGGCAAAGTGGTGTCTCTGCTTTTTAAGATGCGGTCTAGGTATATACTTCTCTTATACAGAATTTTCCAGAAGCTTTTGATTGGTTCATTTGTCCTTTTAGCTTATCTTCAAATGAGACTAATTCTACCTAGCTTCAATGTGTGATAAAAGATAGGGGTATAGAATTGGTTGCCAAGCTACCTAGTTGGTTGCCGCTGGTATAACATGTAGGGCCAGTTAAAGAGTGTAGCTCTAACACAATTTCTTGTGTCTAGTAGGAATTTGTGTAGTTTAGCTCTGGTCCAGTGTGTGGTTGTAATTTGCATGATTATAAAAGGATAATTTGTTCTAGTGATTGTAAGGGTGTTTTTATTTTATGACCAAAGTTACATTGTAGAATAGAAAGCTCCCATTTCTATGGAGAATGCACTGCTTCTTGAGCGCTTTTCATCTGTAGCCTGTCTACTCTGTGAACTTTGCTGCCCTATAACATTTCCTACCCATTTGCCTCTGTTATGTTGTGCGGTGCTTAGTCGCTCAGTCATGTCTGACTCACTGGGATCCCATGGACTGCCGTCTGCCAGGCTCCTTTGTCCATGGGGATTCTGCAGGTAAGAATACTAGAGTGGGTTGCCATGCCTTCCTCTAGGGGATTTTCCCAATCCAGGGATCGAACCCAGGTCTCCCACATTCCAGGCGGTTTCTTTTACTGACTGAGCCATCCAGGGAAGCCTAACAATACTGGAGTGGGTAGCCTATCCCTTCTCCAGAGGATCTTCCTGACCCAGGAATCGAACAGGGTCCGTTGCATTGCAGGTGGATTCTTTACCAGCTGGGCTACCAGAGAAGCCCCCCTGTCTACCTCTAGTCTTATTGAATACTGTGATTTGCAGGTTCTGAATGTATGCACAAAGTGAGTGGTTGATGTGGACTAGACAAGGGTGGGGCTGGTTTTCTGTTAAGCAGGTGGTAGGAGGATGAGATGGCTAGATGGCATCACTGACTCGATGGACGTGAGTCTGAGTGAACTCTGGGAGTTGGTGATGGACAGGGAGGCCTGGCGTGCTGCGATTCACAGGGTCGCAAAGAGTCAGACACGACTGAGCGACTGAACTGAACTGAACTGAAGAGGCATATAAATTGGATGAGAGAAGAAAATTTCGTTGGCTAACAATTCAGAAGTATCTGGACTATTGTTTAGTTGCTAAGCTGTTTACTGCTCTTTTGCAACCCCATGGACTGTAGCCTGCCAGGCTTCTCTATCTATGGGATTTCCCAGGCAAGAATACTGGAGTGGGTTGCCATTTCCTTCTCCAGGGGATCTTCCCAATCCAGGGATTGAACCTGAGTCTCCTGCATTGGCAGGTGGATTCTTTCCCACTGACTCACCAGGGAAGCCCATTTGAGTGATACGTAATAGAAATACTGTCTCTTGCAATTGGTTGTTATCCTCAGTTTTCAGTGCTACAAATAAAATTGCCATTAAGAGTAGCTTAATGGGAAGTTAGGAGAATTCATATCAAAGATTTATTCAGATTATGATATTTAAATTCAGAAGAAACAGTTCTTATTTGTTTAAATTTTCTAGTATGAAATGGAGCAAAACCTTTTAATTTTATTGGATTATTTTATTATTTCCCAATCATGCTAATGAAAGCTAACATTTATTATCTTCCTTTTCAGACTTTTGATTGTATCTATTATAGATTTTATTAAAATAGTTTTGAAAGGAGAGTTTTCATTTCCTTATTTTTCAGGTAAGAAAGGAGGCTTGAGTGATTTGCCTAAAGTTTCACAGTTAGTAATTAGAAAAGCTGAGATTCAAATCCAGGTCAAGCTTCATACATCACATTCTTTATATTACATACTTTTGAGAATGTGGTTAAATGATTATTGAAAGCAAATGGTTGTCTATTACTTACTGTCCTGTGATATGAAAGCCCTTATATTTTAGTTACCTTTGAAAATAATGTACTTTTAATCTTCTTTTTAAGATGACAGCTCCTGGATTTACCGTCAGTGCCTTCATCCTTCTGTTGCATGTTAGTTTTGTGGCTAATTATCCCAGTGGAAAAGTAACAAAGTCATGCCATGGAATGATTCCTGAGCATGGTCATACCCCACAGTATCATCCTGCTCACAACATTTCAGTGAGTCAGATGACATTCAGGCCAGGAGATCAAATCAAAGGTATTATGCTGGTATTAACAGTTTGCATTTTTCATTTTGCCTTTTTTTTTTTTTTTTTTACTGTACATTGAATCTTTATTACTGTTGGATTGATATAGTTTCATTCAATCTGTTCATCTGCTTTCATTAGATACCATGATCTTACAGTTCTCATTTTTGCATTTAACTACTACTGATGATTATATTATGTAAGCAGTATATTTACTATCCATTCAGACTAGGCTTTTTTTTTTTGACCACACTATGAAGCTTGCAGGGTCTTAGTTCACCAACCAGGAATTGAACCCAGCGCTGCAGTGAAAGTGCTGAATGCTAACCGCTGGACCTCTGGGGAATTCCGCAGAATAGGTTTTAAAATATTTTTGTCATTATTTAATATATCTTCATTAACAGTACTATTTACTCAGTAGAAGAGGGAAATGAAGCTTATTTTACTGGCTTAAGGTATTAAACCCTTATCCTACTTAATACTGTATAATTTCATATGTTTCCCTAATTCTTCTGGCACAAAGTAGGCTGAAACTTAAGGATGTATCTATAACAGCACTTTACAAACTCTATTTTCTATAACATTAGAAATGCAAAATATTAATAGATATTTTCTAACAAAAAGAGTTTATGGAAAAAATAAATTTAGAACACTCTACGCAGCCATGAAATTAAAAGATGCTTACTCCTTGGAAGAAAAGTTATGATCAAACTAGATAGAATATTCAAAAGCAGAGACATTACTTTGCCGACTAAGGTCCGTCTAGTCAAGGCTATGGTTTTTCCAGTAGTCATGTATGATGTGAGAGTTGGACTGTGAAGAAAGCTGAGCGCCGAAGAATTGATGTGTTTGAACTGTGGTGTTGGAGAAGACTCTTGAGAGTCCCTTGGACTGCAAGGAGATCCAACCAGTCCATTCTGAAGGAGATCAGCCCTGGGATTGCTTTGGAAGGAATTATGCTGAAGCTGAAGCTCCAGTACTTTGGCCACCTCATGCGAAGAGTTGACTCATTGGAAAAGACTTTGATGCTGGGAGCGATTGGGGGCAGGAGAAGAAGGGGACGACAGAGGATGAGATGACTGGATGGCATCATTGACTTGATGGACGTGAGTCTGGGTGAACTCCGGGAGTTGGTGATGGACAGGGAGGCCTGACGTGCTGCGATTCATGGGGTGGCAAAGAGTCGGACACAACTGAGCGACTGAACTGAACTGAACTGATGCATTACATGGATTCTATTTCTTAGAGCTTTATAGGATATAGTAGGTTGTTAAAACCCTGAGGGATCTGCAGTCAAGACACAAGTGTACTTTTAACCAGCATTTTTCAAGCTACTTTTGCCCCATGAACCACACTCTGACCATAACCAACCTTTTCTTCCCTGTGGAATAGCATGGAATAATGTCCTGTGCAACATGGTTTAGAATTTCTTTGACTATGAGATGATTTCTACTGTTTTCTCTCCTAGAGTAGTTTTGTATATGTACACCTGATTTTGTGACATGTTTCCTCTAACAGTCTTTTTGGGGGGATGTTGCTAAACTCTTAACTTACCTTTTTATTTGTTTCTCAGTTACTTTGTCAGGGCCACCATTTAAAGGCTTTCTCTTAGAAGCACGTGACGCTGAGAATTTGAGTGGCCCTCCTGTTGGCTCCTTCACATTGATTGACAGTCACGTGTCACAGCTTCTGACCTGTGAAGATGTACAGGTTTGTGTTTAGTTTGAAACTGATTTCTATCAGTTTCCATGAGTCTTTTCACTGGAGTGGTGTTTGCAAGATAAAAGATGACATTACCTATGTATTGCAAACATCTGAATAGTCACGATGAGCAAAGTTTCCACCTAATTTTTCTACTGGCAATATGTTTTTATACATCAACATCCTAGAAAAAGTAGGCTCATAGTTTTAAGAGTTTATACTTTTGATATTTTATCAAAATATTGTTTCTTACTGTACTGAATTTTGAAGGATGTTGATATTGAAGATAGAGTTCTAGAGTGAAACAGAGGTCTGACTTTTGTAATTAATTAATTAAATGAACATTTACTATACCAGGAACTTTCCTGCAAGGGATATGGTGATGAACAAGATTTGTTATTTGATGAGTTCAGAGCCTTACACATAAGCAAAGCATATGGACACATGTTATATGACACATAAGCAGAACATACGGATATAGGACAGACACATTAGTAGAATAGTATGATGACTCAGATTAGAACCATACACAGGGTGGGTGAGAAGCATGGCAGAAATGCCACACTGACTGTAGGGAATTGAGTGAGTGCATTTTGGAAGAGCTTATCTAAGCTAGACTTCAAAGGATGAATATCCAGATAAATGAAAGTGGGAAACAAGATTGTTCAAGAGAAAGGAATTACTAAAAGATAACACTACATATTTGGAGGCAGGAATTTTTTCTTTTGGAGAATATTTCGCATTCTATTTGTATATATTAATAGAAAACCGGAAGCTTTCAGTATAAATGAAATAATGCTTCTGCTGCTGCTTAGTCGCTTCAGTCATGTCCTACTCTGTGCAACCCTATGGGCTGCAGCCTGCCAGGGTCCTCTGTCCATGGGATTCTCTAGGCAAGAGTACTGGAGTGGGTTGCCATGTCCTCCTTCAGGGAATCTTCCCGACCCAGGGATCGAACCCAGGTCTCCTGCATTGCAGGCAGATTCTTTACCACTAAGCCACCAGGAAAGCCCCACATAAATGAAATAATGAGCAGACTCTATACAGCATCAACACACGCAATATTTGTAACTCTTTTCAGTTCTTACATTTCAGCTGACTCTAGAGCCAGCTACTAATTTGGTGTCAACCAATCAACATGTACTTATTGAGCACCCGAGTCCTTGTGTTTAACAGAATAGCAGGGTTGCACAGTGATATATGGTTGTAGTTCCAGCTATATTGAGCTATTGAGTAACTGAATGGTAGTTCTTTTCCATTTTCTTTCAGGGATCAGCTGTAAGTCATACAAGTCCATCAAAGAAAACAGAAATCAAGGTCTACTGGGATGCTCCAAGCAGTGCCCCAAATCACGTAATTTTCCTGTGAGTAGAAGAATTTGCAACTCTATAACTAGTATAATTGAAATAATGAGAGTCTGCATCATTTTTTATAACTACTTAACATTCACCAGTATGTCAGAGGTTTGGTATAGAAACGACACCAATTTACTGATGTAAGTGGTGGTTTTGTTTGTTTTTTTTCCAGCAGTATATACTGAGTACCTAGCACAGGACCGAGGACCTAATAGACACTTAATGGACATTTGTTGAGTGAATGAAGAATGGTAGTGCCTTCAAACTAATAAGCACCATCCGTTAATAACTTGAGTCTGTATGGTGTATGGATGAATACTTTTTAAAGTTTTGTTCCTGTATTAGTATGAAAATATGAAAAAAAGCAGTCCTGAAATTTGAATGACTTTTCTTTCCATTGTTACTACTTGCAGATTAGATTGTCAGAAAAGTAAGATCCTGTGTGTTCCTCAGAATTATGAAATTCAGTAGAATTAGAACAGTACTTCTCTCTTAATCTTACATGCAAGGAGGAAATGGAATGTCATAAAGGGGGATGTCATGAATGTCATTTAAGGGGAGAATTGCTCTCCTACCCTGTTTCTATTTTCTGCTTCACTTTGTACACAGTGTACACTTTGTACACTGATCTGTGTACACCTGTGTGTTGAGTGGAATGTGAAAAAGGAGATTTGACCCCAGTAAGAGCTGATGGTTGCTTGTGCAGCCTCTGTATAGCTTCTCTCTTAAGCTGCTTATTGCTGCTGCTAAGTCGCTTCAGCCATGTCCGACTCTGTGCGACCCCATAGATGGCAGCCCACCAGGCTTCCCCGTCCCTGGGATTCTCCAGGCAAGAACACTGGAGTGGGTTGCCATTTCCTTCTCCAATGCATGAAAATGAAAAGTGAAAGTGAAGTCGCTCAATCGTGTCCAACTCTTAGCGACCCCATGGATTGAAGCCTACCAGGCTCCTCTGTCCATGGGATTTTCCAGGCAAGAATACTGGAGTGGGTTGCCATTGAATTCTCCATAAGCTGCTTATTACACGTGCCTTTTGGAATAATCTGAATGACCACTGTGAAAAGTGTAGTAGTAGTATGTCATGTATATATCAGTAGAAGTCTGTGCACTTCAGTCCCTGGGTCTGGCATTCATAGCTACTGTGAATATGCCCAAAGAACAGATAAGACAAGAGAGAGAGAACAGTCAAAGTTCATTTAGCAATGAGGTTGAAGAGAGTCATTAGAGATTTGCCTCCTACAAAATTCTGTCAGGTAGTATAGGCATTGTTGTTTTATTGCACTTTGCTTTATTTGACTTCACAGATAGTTTGTTTTGTGCAAATTGGTTTGTGGCAGCCCTGCATTAAAGGAGTCTATGGGAGCCATTTTTCCAACACATTTGCTCAGTTTGTGTCTCTGTGTCACATTTTGTTAACTGTCATAACATTTCAAGCTTTTCCATCAATATTATGTTTGTTATGGTGATCATTGATCATTGATCAGTGGTCAGTGATCATTGATGTTGCTACACCATAATTTGCTGACATCTTCGATGATGGTCAGTATTTTTTTTAGCAAGAAGGTATTTTAAAATTGGGCCTCCCTGGTGGTTCAGTGGTAAAGAATCTGCCTGCCAATGCAGGAGATATGAGTTTGGTCCCTGGGTCAGGAAGATCCCCTGGAGAAGGAAATGGCAACCCATTCCAGTATTCTTGTCTAGGAAATCCCATGGACAGAGGAGCCCAGTAGGTTAGAGTCCATTGGGTCACAAAAAGAGTGAGACACAACTTAGCAAATAAAACAATTTTAAAATTAAAGTGTAGATATTGTTTTTTAGATATAGTGCTATTGCACACTTAATAGACTACAGTGTAGTGTAAACACAACTTTTATATGCATTTGGAAAGCCCACAATTCTGTGACTCACTTTATCATAATATGGGCTTTGTTGTGGTGGTCTGGAACTGAACCCTCAATATATCCAGGAAATACCTGTATTAGGTTGTATGTTCCGAGTTAGTTACCTTTTTTTTTGTTTGCTTTATGATGAGCCACAATCATGGTTCTTTTTAATCTCGCTGGTACTGCATTTCAGAGNATCTGCCTGCCAATGCAGGAGATATGAGTTTGGTCCCTGGGTCAGGAAGATCCCCTGGAGAAGGAAATGGCAACCCATTCCAGTATTCTTGTCTAGGAAATCCCATGGACAGAGGAGCCCAGTAGGTTAGAGTCCATTGGGTCACAAAAAGAGTGAGACACAACTTAGCAAATAAAACAATTTTAAAATTAAAGTGTAGATATTGTTTTTTAGATATAGTGCTATTGCACACTTAATAGACTACAGTGTAGTGTAAACACAACTTTTATATGCATTTGGAAAGCCCACAATTCTGTGACTCACTTTATCATAATATGGGCTTTGTTGTGGTGGTCTGGAACTGAACCCTCAATATATCCAGGAAATACCTGTATTAGGTTGTATGTTCCGAGTTAGTTACCTTTTTTTTTGTTTGCTTTATGATGAGCCACAATCATGGTTCTTTTTAATCTCGCTGGTACTGCATTTCAGAGCCACAGTCGTTGAGAAGTACAAAATCTACTGGGTGAAGATTCCTGGTCCTATAATTTCACAACCAAATGTACTTCCTTTTACAACACCTGAAGCTACAATAGCACCAATGCCAACGGTACCTTCAGTCTCCCATTTAACAAGATCAGTAAGTAGAGTTTTTATAGTTTCATCAAATGCAATCTAAAGGAACAGCTTCCTTAGAAATTGTGGTTTGTGCTTGAGGATGTTTGTAAAGGAGTAGCTGTCCTGGGTTCTAGTAGCAGGTTTTTGAATGCCTGTCAGGAAATCAGGAGGGAGTCTTCACTGCAGCTTTATGACTATAGGTTAGAATAAGAGGAGTTCAGGACCCTACATGTTCAAGGTGTGGTTGTGACATTCACATATAGTCTATACTCAGTTCAGTTCAGTTCAGTTCAGTCGCTCAGTCATGTCCGACTCTTTGCAACCCCATGAATCGCAGCACGCCAGGCCTCCCTGTCCATCACCATCTGCCGGAGTTCACTCAGACTCATGTCCATCGAGTCCGTGATGACATCCAGCCATCTCATCCTGGGTCGTCCCCTTCTCCTCCTGCCCCTAATCCCTCCCAGCATCTATATACTAGCAGTGGATATGTTTTCATTTGAAAATAAATCTGAAGCAGCAGGGTTTATTTTCCTTTTTAAAATATAGCCAAATAGCAAACCTGAAGAGGGAGCTTAAAGATGAAGCTAAATTTAGGTTTCAGCTAAACTGGGAGGGATGTTGGGGTAGAATCTTGAAATGGTGATATAATTCTTTACTCTTGTTTCAACTAAGGCCAATGAGTACTGCAGAATTCTACAGGTTGAACTCTTGCAAGCTCATCATCTAGAATTCTATTTAGGCCCTCTGATTCAAAAGAAGTACAGTTAAAAAAACACATCTTGGAAAGGGTTATTCATGTTACAAACATTGGAAAGGCTTTACTGAAAGCAATTCTGATGAATTAGACTTCTCAATTCAGAAGTGACTATAACAAAAAATGTCTTAAGGAAGGTTATTACAGTCAGAAGAACAAATTTGGGCCTGAATTCTGATTCGTCTAATTTCTGTTTGAGTTTGGACAAATAGCTTAAATCTTAAAGTATCAGTTTCTTCACCTATAAATGAGAAATAATAATATCTAGTTCTTATAGAATCATATTTATTACTGTGAGAACTGAGTAGAATGATATAAGATTTCTGATTGATTTGTACTTAATAGGTATTTAGTAAATATTAGTTCATTTTTTCTCTTCCTTCCACTTTCTTGTCTCTTTATAGCTCTTTTTTCTCATAGGGAAGGCTAAATCTCCTATGCTCCTATATAGTGTCTTGTTTTGTTTACCTTCTTTTCCACATTGTGCAATATGTGATGAGCCATTTAATTACATTATTATGAACTTTTGTTTGACCAAACAATTCGATTTGTTGTTTGCAGTAATTCTCAGTTTGTTTAGTCTCAATGTTTATTTATTTTAAAGTTGCTTTAGGGGATTCCCAGTCAGTCTGGATCTGAGCTTCCCAGGAGGAATCTATTAACAATCTAAAAAAAGATTGTTATCTTTTCTTATATTCATATAAAAAGGGATTAGCTCTTGTTGGAGATTTTTTATTGTATCTCTGTACCAAGTTTATAATCTCCAATTATGGAGAGATTCATTCAGAATCACAGGATGCTGGCACTTGTAGAGAGCTAGAGGAGGCCTCAGGGTCCCTGTTGCATAGTTAAAGATATACGGACCCTGAGAGATAAATTCTTTAGCAAACACGATGGAACGATGGAGTAAAGGGGAGAAGAGAGACAGACTAAGCCCTTGTTTCCTAGCTTCTGGTGGCTTATTCTGTCCACTCTACTATACTTTCTCCTTAAGTTCCTGTGTCTGCTTGGTTTCTGTTAATAGTTGGCCTTTGACCCCAGTTCCTGACACAGAGCTGCTAAATCCTTTGGAATTTCCTGAATGATGGGGTATCTTTTGTTCTAGGTGACTCTTGGTGGACTTCTATATGGGGGCTGGTCCCCCGAAACACTGATCCATGATTAGAAACTTGCTGCTTTCAGCCCACTGATCTCATTCTCCAGGGAAGGGAGAGAGGCTGAAAATTGAGCTAATAATCCTTCATCCCACATGACAGTGTTGGTGGTTTAGTCGCTAAGTTATGTCTGACTCTTGTGACCCCATGGGCTGTAGCCTGTCAGGCTCCTCTATCCATGAGATTTTCCAGGCAAGAATACTGGAGTGGGTTGCCATTTTCTTCTCTATTCCACATGATGGAGCCTCCATAGAAGTTCCAAAAGTGTAGGTTTTGGAGAGGTTCTGGGTTGCTGACCACATGGAGGTGTGGGGAGGCTGGTGCCTCAGAGGGATCATGGAAGCCCTGCACCTGCCCCTTCCTGCATGCTTTACTCTACACATCTCTTCCATCTGGCCATTTGTGGGTTGTTATCCTTTTATAATATACTGGTAATGTAGTAAGTTAACTATTTTCCCAAGTTCTGTGAGACATCTTTATAAATTACCTAACTCAAGGAGGAGGTGCTGGGAACCTCCAGTTTATGGCCAACAATTCAGACGTACAGGTGGCAACCTGGGGCCTGTGATTGGCATCTGTGATGGGCATCTGAAGTGGGTGCAGTCTTGTGGGACTGAACCCTTAGCCTGTGGGATCTGACACCAATTTCAGGCAGATAGTGTCAGAGTAGAATTGAATTGTAGTACACTAAGTTATGTCATCAGAGAATTGCAGAATTGCTTATTGCGGAAAATGCCCACACCTGTTTGGTGGCCAGAAATATTGCTAGACTAGAAGAAGAAATGAGAGTTTTTCTGTACAGTTCCCATTAAATCTAGTTACTTAAACTCTGTTTAGCTCTCTTCTGAAATGTGGTGTCACACCTCATTCTAACTCAGTATGACTGCTTGTTTGCTCTGTCAAATTGTAGAGCTGACGTTTTTCAATAGTCTTTCTTATTTCCAATACCAAGAAGCTCTGAATTAAATCATCATAGATTGTTTTTGCTTCTTCTCCACTAAATTATTATTACTATATTGGAGCGGTGGTATATATGGGAGTAACCATTTTTTTCTTACATTATTTTAATGTCAAACTGAACTTGAATTCTAGAGGCAGAGTCCAGGATCTAAATATAAAAATGTGCTAAGGGTTTGTTTGTTTGGTTTTAAAAATTCCATCTCTGAAAGCTAGAGGATATCCTTTAGGAAAGAATGTCAATGTGGACTTAAATATTCCCTAAGAAATTTCTCAAAGTTTACTCAAAACTTTGCTCCAGACATAATTAATGTGAAGTATTCTCTGTATTAAAGGGATCTTAATACTCATGTGTAATTATAGTCCAATTAATGTGGTATCTTCCAAATTTTAATTAATATTAATTAAATTTAAAAGTTTACAACCTAACTACTGCTTTGATAATTTTTAATTTGGGATGTGGTCTTTTTCCCCTTGTTTGAATCCTTATTATAAAAATGTATTCTTGTTAAAACCCATACTTGAAGGTAGCAGCTCTTCTGTCACTGGAGATGAATTGCCTGTTTGATAATTAAGAGTCTTTTCCCCCCTGTCATTTTTCTAGTTCAATGCTTCAGACTGTGGGAACAAGAAGTTCTGTATCAGGAGTCCTTTGAACTGTGACCCGGAGAAGGAGCATGCCTGTGTCTTCTTGTCCTTCACACGAGACGACCAGTCAGTGATGGTTGAAATGAGCGGTCCCAGTAAAGGCTATTTATCCTTGGCATTTTCTCATGACCAATGGATGGTTTGTACCTCTCACTTACATCAGTGGTGATGAAAGGAGAGTCGCTGGAGTGAGTGATAATCAACAGCAGTTTAGCTTTTGTTCCAGGGTCAGATTCTCATACTTTAGGGAGGAATGGGAAGGGAGGGCAGAGAAACTAACTTGGATTCTCAGTCAAGCAGCGTTGAGTTGAACCATTCCATATTAATATCTCTAAGGACAAGGCTGTTCTGTGGAAAGTTAGGAAAAGCATTTTGTTTCCAGTGGATCTGCCACTTTATCTGCCTACCTCTGTCTCTGCGATAAAGCAGGAAGTGCAGTTAAGAAAAAGTTGCTCTTCATAAAGTCTCATGTTGTTTGTGATGCTCTTCAACCCCTAGTTTCCTCAAGTGACTACAGCCTGGATTGCGGCTCTTGTCCCCATTTTGATGGTGTGGCACATTTCCCCAACAGGGAATTAAACCTGGTGTCTCCAGGCATAAGCAGCTTCTTTACTGGGTCTACAAAATGTCCCACTCTCCTTGGGTAGTGCTGAACGGATTAAGAGATTCTGTAGGTGGCAGCCTTGTGCTGTGGTGTGGAAGAACAGAGTCCTACATTGGCATTCTGATTTCCCAGGAGAGGAAGAAGGCTACGAAGGCCAGGACACGTGTCTGTCCTGTTCCAGAGGAGCTGATTGTGGAGGGGGCTGGCTACAAATGGAGAAAGCCTCTCATTTCCACATTAACAAATGCAAGGAGTCTTTTCTTGAGAGTTTTCTTCCTGTTAGGTTTTAAACTTAACATCACTTTTTAAGGAAATCATTATTTTTTAAAAAAGAAAAGGAACTCTGATTTCCATATTAACAAATGCAAGGAGACTTTTTTTTTTTTTTTGGCAAGGAGTCTTTTCTTGAGAGTTTTCTTCCTGTTAGGTTTTAAACATCACTTTTTAAGGAAATCATTATTTTTTTAAAAAAAGAAAAGGAACTCTGAGATTCTGTGATAGAACAAATATTTTCCTTCAAAGTGCATGCTAATCACAGTAATCTTTGTTATGCTGGCTGCAAATATTTCAGGGAGCCAGGTGTGACTTTTTTGGGGGTGGATGACATTGCAATATGTGATATGACCTGTATATTTTAAAATGCAGTTTCACAATGCACTCATTATTTTTTTCATTCAATACAGGTTGTACCTTAAACCTATGAGATAGAAGATATTTAATAGGCTTCTAAAAATACCATTAAAAAAGATTGTGACTCTTTCCCTTTTAAAGTTGCTTTTATGGGAAATTTTATACTTGATCAAATGATGTTGCAATTCTTCAAAACATTTTCCCCATTTTTCCTTTTGTGATTACCATTATACTTACAGCATATCCTTTTGTTCTCAATTTTGGCAAAAATGAACCTTATTCATATGGTGCGTGAGGAGGCTGGGTTAAAAATAAATGTGACTGTAAAGCCATAAGGAAAGATGGTGGTAGTGCCTGTTATGTGAATGGAACTGGCTATGAAGGAAACTCTGAAGATGAGTCCAGCAGGGGTTAACAATGATAGCCTTGTTGGAATAAGTGTAGGTTTATTAAGGTGCATGTGTAAGGTAGAGTACACATTTAGATATGTATTCTAGTCACTTAAATAAAAGAATTCTAGCCAAACTTCCTGCTGCTGCTACTGCTAAGTCACTTCAGTCGTGTCCAACTCTGTGTGACCCCATAGATGGCAGCCCACCAGGCTCTCCCGTCCCTGGGATTCTCCAGGCAAGAACACTGGAGTTGGTTGCCATTTCCTTCTCCAATGCATGAAAGTGAAAAGTGAAAATGAAGTTGCTCAGTCGTGAAAGTGAAGTCGCTCAGTTGTGTCCAACTCTTAGCGACCCCATGGACTGCAGCCTACCAGGCCCCTCCGTCCATGGGATTTTCCAGGCAGGAGTACTGGAGTGGGCTGCCATGGCCTTCTTCGAAACTCCCTGCGGTAGTACACTAACATGTTTCCTTTTCTGGTCACATAAAATCTGTCAGCCAGAGGAAAAGACACTATTGTTACAGAGAGTGTTGTGATGAGGAGCCTACAAGTAGAACAGTTAATTCTGTTCTAAGTCGTAGGCATAGATGACACAAAAATGTTTACCTCTAATCCGAGATATATTTATCTTACTGAGAAATCTTATGTTTCTAGTATAGTACTCATCAAACATGTTTATAAAAAGACTTAATTATACAGGTGCAGTTAATTTATGGAGCAAGCCTATTTGATGATTAAAATCATCTGTACACCTGTTTGCCTAAATTGGGGGAAATTAATCATCACCAAAAATATTTGTAAAGTGGTTGTTTCTATTTTTGATTATTTTTAAATTCTTAGGATATTTTTATGACCTGCGATTTCTTATCAGTATGTCATATAAGTTCAAATACCAAAGGTATCTGATGTTATGAATACTGATTAGATAAGCTAAATTATACCTTTTTTCAATTTGGTTTGTACATTAATGATAGCAGTTCTGTTTTGCTATTAGACCTCATTACTAAAATTGAAAGTACAACTTTCCATATTTTTTCTAACAGAATTTGCTAATATCTGAATTTTAACTGAAATTCAGAATATACACGTCTCCATCATCTTAGATTTTTTTTTGTTCTCTGAGATAAAGCATTCAAGTATACACACTGTATTAGCTGCTGTTCTCTGTTTTCCCTTGCGCAGTGTTGTCTTCTTCTGTACATAATTTCTTAACACTCAAATTCTAGAATGCTCCCAGTGCTGGGAGCTCCCTCTCTTGTGTGTCCAGTTTGAAAATTCCAGCTTCTGGATGGTTACTTCCAGATGAGTGTTCTGGACAACACAGGCCATCATCTACAAACTGAATTTATTATCTACCCTTCTAACATCCTTTTGTGTTTCCCATTCTTGGTGATCAACAACAATAGTGAAAAAGTAACTACTATTCTTGATCTCTTGCTTCTTTTCAGATACTGTCTGGGAAACTTATGGGCTGATTATCTCATTCACTGCTGCCACCATCTTCTCTGGTGTTCAAGAAAACTTTTGACTTAGATTCCTCTCTTTTATTCGCCTCTCAGGTTCTTTTACGCACCATAACTTTTTGTTTTGAAAAGTTTTAAACCTATGTGAAAGTTGAGAGACTAGTATAATGAACACCAGTAAACCCTTCACCTGCATTTGTCACTCTCTCTCTCTTTCCCTGTGTGTGTGTGTGTGGGTGTGTGTGTGTGTGTAGATTAACTTTTTCACTGTATATTAACACACATTTTTTTCCCTGCACTATTTGAAAATTAATTTACTGTCACGACATTTTATGTTTCCTTTTCAGCATGTATCTCCTAAGAAGGATATTCTCCTACCATTATCATAATATCACCATCAAATATATAATAATTTTATTCAATATAGTGTATATTCAAATTTACCTAATTGTCCCAATAAAGTCATGTATGTGTGTATATATATATATATATATATATATATATAAAATCTCTAATCCAGACTAATCAGTTATCACTCAGTGCATTTAATTGTTATATCTCTTTAATCTCCTTTTCTTTAGAATGTTTACCCTACCTTCTTTCTTGATGTTTTTTCTGGCTGGTTGTTTTGTAGAATGTCCCTCAATTTTTACAATAGATTCAGGTTATGAGTTTAGACCATATTTGAGGTAACCTCAATCCTAGCCCCCAAAGCATTGGTGAACCTTTAGTAGTTGCAAAAATATTGTTTTCTTTAACATATTTTCAAAACTTTTCAAAGTCCTTGTTGGTAGTTTTGGCCTTGTCCTGTATATGTTTTAGCTTTGTGTTACCTGTTTCCTAAAGTTTCCATATACTTTTTATATTTCTATATCTTTGGTCCTAGAAGTTCCTCAGTTTGAAAAACCTTTCCCTTAATTGCAGCTCTACCTTATCCACATGTATTTTTTATTCTCCGAAGCATAGTTAATGCTATCTTTTCTGATATGCCTTTTTCAATCCTTTGACCCTACCTAATTTGTCTTTCTATAGCACTTTGTTTAAATCTCTACTTTATCATATTTCACATACTATTTTAATTGTCTCTTCTATTAAAACATAGTCTTTGATCATAAGAACTATATGGTCATCTTTGTTTCTCTCGCTTGATATTTTCTTATAGAGTGCATTCTAAATGCTGGAACTGAGAGGAGCAAACAGGGGTAGGAGTTTCTGTCTAATTCTGGGGTTTGGTTGGAACTTCTCATGTGTGTTCTACCAGGCTCCAAATTTGGGGTTTCTACAGCTGCCTGGAGCATAAGGTTGTCATAACACCTTCTGTTCCCCTCACTGAAGAGCCATGAAAACCGAGAGTTACCTCTCCTTCATCCTCATCACCTCACCAGTATTTGAGAGGTTTGCCTTAATGACTTAGTTGACTTACCCTCAGTTTGCCTCAAAATCAACCATTTTGCTATATTAAATTTTGTTTGAAATAACAAGAAAACTCTATTGTTTCACTGATGATAAACATTCTAGAAAATACACATTGTTTGTTTAAATCAGAGATCAGCCAACTTTTTCTGCAGAAGTTTAGATAGCAATGACTTCAGAATCTGTGGGCCGCATGGTCTCTTGGCAGTTACTCAGCTCTTTTATAGTGCTAAAGCAGCCGCAGACTGCTGTAAATTAGTATGTGTGGCCGTGTTCCAGTCAAACTTTATTTATAGGCACTGAAATTTAGATTTAATGTATTTTCACTTATCATGAAATATCATTCTTAAAAAACCATTTAGATATGTAAACACCATCCTCAGCTTGTGGCCTGTACAAGAACAGGTATCAGGCTAAAGTTGGTCTGTGTGTGCCATAGTGTGTAGTGATTTAAATTATGACAACTCCAAATTTCTTGAGTTGCACTAATTCTGATTTGAGTAGAAGATGTGTAACAGGGAACTGCTTTGCTAATGTTATGTACTTGAGAGTTAAAACTGGAACTTTTTACAAGAAATTTAAAATTTTTTGTAAATTTTACAAATGTTAGAAAATCGTATTGGTATTTTTAACAAGACTTTAAATATAGCTTGTTAGTCTTGGGTCTTGTTTAAGGAATTTAGTGACAAAAGCTGGTTAAAGACCTTGTTAGATAGTTTATGGAGAACAATTTAGAATAGATGAAAGAACCCAAACTATACACAATAACTTAAAATCCATATTATTTTTTTGGTGGTGGTAGTGTTGTTTATTGCTAAGTCATGTCCAACTCTTTGTGACCCCATAGACTGTAGCCCACCAGTCTCCTCGTCCATGGGATTCTCCAGGCAAGAATACTGGAGTGGGTTGCTATTTCATTCTCCAGGGGATCTTCCCGACCCAGGGATTGAACCCACGTCTCCTGCATTGGGAGGTGGATTCCTTAACTGCTGAACCACCAGGGAAGCCCTGTTATTCATTTGTACCATAACTTAAATGCACTTTAAGGATGCAGTCTGCTGTCTGATAATCACTTTAAATAAGATTTAATTTTTAGAGCTAAGGAATATTGGAGGTTAAAGGAGAGATAAGAATTAGACTGACAAAGAATGCTGCCTTGTTGAAATTCCCTTGACCTTTTTTTTCCATTTGTCTTTGTTTTTCAGGGTGATGATGATGCTTATGTGTGTATTCTTGAAGATCAGATTGTCCACATACAACCTTCCCATTTGACAGGGCGAAGTCACCCTATAATGGATTCTGGGGTAGGTGTGAAGATTCTAAACTGTCCACCTGGCTGGTCCGTCTTCTGGCTGTATGGCTGACAGTGCCATGGCTGTGGTGCAAAATAGCTTCCAAACCTGCAGCTAGCAGCAAAGACCAAACAGGGTCCTGGTAGCAGAGTTCCTATCTTACAGTCTGGGAGATACTTTCTGCATTTTATTATACGTATGTGTAAACTGTATGTGTTTAAGGTGTATAGCATGATGTTTTTATATCCCTCTCCATAGTGAAATGATTGCTAAAATCAGGCTAATAAATATGTCCATTGCCTCAGTTGCTTTTTTCTTTTTTTGTGATGAGAACAGCTGAAATCTACTCTCTCAGCAAATTTCCAGTATATAGTCCAGTAATATAAACTACTGTTACCATGTCCCTTTTCTATGCTTTAGAAAGCACAGGAAAGTTTTTTTTTTTTTTTAAGCAAAAGATGAATTCTTGTTTGTTTAAATTTTTTTATTGCTACTGTTAAAAATATTTTATGATTTGTTAAGAGGGTCAAAAAAGCTTGCACACAGATTTTTAAGAGGTTTGTTAGTGACACAGAATTTCTTGACTGATGAGAAAGAAGTGGATATATGGTAGGTTCAGTGCCTTGGGCAGTTGTCTTAAGTGCCCGATGGTGACATCTGTGCCAAATGTGGCCTATTTCTGGTAGAGAAGTGTCATTTTCACATGGCAATTGACAAGCAAATGAATTCCGAACGGGCAGTAACTATACCACCTAGTGACATGTTCTCTGCATAGCTTTCTTGTGAGGTTAGAGCTTCTCACAAGTTGCATTTTGGCTACTAGTGTATTACTTCCTAAGTATTTCTTTAGTGTTGATTGTATATTAGGGGCCAGATGGAGTTAGTGCATCTGCCAAAGTTTCTAGCCTAGGTAGTAAAAATACTATTTTTGCCAAGTGGGACAAACACAAATACTGGGAGAATGTGTTTATTGTACTCTTCAAAGAGGAAGTGGAAAAACAATGACACTGCAGACAAAACATGCACAGAGGATCTTAGAGAAAGGAAATTGAACAGGTCCAGGATTTTGATCACATCTTATTTTTAGCAAATATTTGGAATGTGCTGAGAAGACCCATTGTGTGTGTTTGCAGGATCCTCTTGAGGACATGGCTTGGAGGTTGGCGGATGGTGTTATGCAGTGTTCTTTTAGAAGAAACATTACCCTTCCTGGGATTAAGAATAGATTTGATCTAAATGCAAGCTACTACATATTTGTAGCAGATGGTGCAGCTGCTGATGGTAAGTATATTGATAAAAAACCATCTTTTTAAGGTTTGTCTCTCATTTTTTTTTTCCTTTCCCTCTTTTTTTTGGAGAGACTATGGTAATTGCTCTTTTTTTGAGGTATGCATTTGTGGATAAAGAGTTATCAAACTCTTTTCCATCTTTGCCTGACAGTTTGACTTCAGTTGACCTTCTAGCTTTGTTTCCCTGGAAACTAGGTAAAGGTAGTGTCAACTATGTTATAAGGCAACACAATAAAAGTGATTTCTGGCTGGTAAACTGCATTTGAACCAGGAAAAACTGTAAATACCTGATCAACAGCTGTATCTTTGAGCTTCTTTGGATGTAGTGACTTTGGCAGTTTCCTTGCAGGGACCCTAAAGGCAGGACTATGTGGGGTTTTTGCAGGAGATATTGGCTCTTGTGGATGACCTGTCCAATATGAATCTCATCTCCTTGGACCTGAGCTTTCCCCAGGGTGGAAGAGAGGGGTAAGGGGAATAACTCCTTAATAGCTGAGTAAGCTTCCACAGGATCTCCCTTTGAAAAAGGATGCCTCATGGTGCCCTGCAAGTGTACCGTGTTTCCTGTCTCACAGCCTTCTAAGTCAGTCGGATACCAGGTATAGCTCAAGGAAGTTTTATGAGTTTGAATGTTTAGTTTATCTTTAATATAGCCCTGGTAGATACTGAAACACATTAAAAGGAATAAATAGATTTTGTTTAAGGTCTTAGCTAATGATATTCTGAAGAATTGCAGGAAGTGCCAAGGTAATGTTGTAGTTAGTGACTCATCTTCCAAACTTCATATCCCCAAACTTGGAGCATATGGCCTACTCTGAAAGTGGTAGGCACTGGGCGCATAGAAAGGAAGAATGGGGGTAAAAGAGGAGGAGGAACAGAAACGTGGTGTGGGCAAAATTGTGAAAAGCCTTGCTTGCATAGCCTATCATGTGGTTATTTATCTTTAATTGAAGTACAGTTGATTTACAGTGTTGTGTTAGTTTCTAGTGGACAGCAAAGAGATTCAGATATGTATTTGAAACTATACATGTATTTCTGAAAAAAATATTCTTTTTAAGATTCTTTCCACTATAGTTTATTATAAGATATTAAATATAGTTCCCTGTGCTATACAGCTAGACCTTGTTAATTATCTGTTTTGTATATAGTAGTTTATATTCTATCATGTTGTTTAGACTTTATACTATAAGTAAAGTAGAGGTTCAAAAGGTTTTAAAGCAGGATGAAATATCTACTCAGTGTTAGAGAAAATTTAGGAATATTTTCAGGTTTAGTTGTGGGTGATATGTTTGGTTATCTTAGGCAAATCGTGTATTCTTACTTGCACCAACAACAGCAAATGTAGCTTGAAAGTAACTTTGGGTAAATGATAATAATGGGTAAAATTACTTAGTACTTAATGAGGCCAGTTGTTGGCTCAGCACTGTCATTAAGGTTTTCATTTTATCTTCATAGAAACCTACACAGGATATGCATTATTATTATCCCTATTTTACCTGGTAAGAGACAGGCTTCGAGAGGTTAGGCCATTTGCCCAGACAAGTAAACAGTGGAGTTGGAATATGAACCTAAACTCTTTGAGCTCACAGCCTAGTGTTCAATACCTTCTAACATGGGAAATGTAGGAAACGAATTTTTAATGAGGAAAAACTCAAATATTTGCATTTTAAAACATATTACTAAAGTGCAGGTAATTGTACATTGTTATCTGCAGCTGTCACTTACAATAAGTTGTATGTATCTCATTATTTCTTACAGAATTCTTTTTAAACTATACAGCTTAAGAAATACAATTTATTAAAACTTTCTTTTAAGGTTTCTATGTTTTTTTTAAAAATTTTGTTTATTTACTGACTGTGCGGGGTCTTCCTTGCTGCGTGGGCTTTTCTCTGGCTGTGATGGGCGGGGGCTACTCTCCCCTTGTGGTGTGCAGGTTCTCACTGGGGTGTCTTCTCCTGTTGCAGAGCATGGGCTCAAGGGTGCGAAGGCTTCAGTAGTTGCACCGCAAGGGCTCAGTAGTTGTGGTCCTGGGCTCTAGAGCACAGGCTCAATAGTTGTGGTGCCCAGGCTTGATTGCCGTGCAGCATGTGAAATCTGGGATTGAAGCCTGCATTGGCAGGTGGATTCTTTACCACTGAGCCACCAGGGAAGCCCTCACAGAGATCTTATGAATAGATATTATATTGCCCGTTTGTAGAGATAAGAGAACTAGAGCCTAGAAAGGTGAAGCAACTTGTTCAAAATCATAAAAGTAGCAGACTCAGGAGTTACACCCAGGTTGATTCCCGTTACAAATGCTGTGCCCTTTTCATCATATCCAGCTACTTCCTATGGTGCCCAGAATGTCATAGGTACTCCAAAAATGATTATCGACTTGAATGGATGACTTAAATTACTAGGAGATTTAACAGTTTGCACTTATACTTTTAAAAAGTTCATACTTTAAAAGAAAAAGTATCATTTATTTTTAAAAATTTCTTTATTTTTAATTGAAGAATAATTGCTTTCCAATATTGTGTTGGTTTCTGCCATACATCAGCATGAATCAGTCATAGATATACATATTTCCCCTTCCTCTTGAATCTTCCTCCCACCTTCCACCCCTTTAGGTTGTCACAGAGCACCATTTTGAACTTCCTGAGTCATACAACTAACTCTCACTGGCTATTTTACATATGGTAGTGTATATGTTTCCTTGCTACTCTCTCCATTTGTTCCATCCTCTCCTTCCTCCCTGCAACCCCTGTGTCCATAGTCTGTTCTTTATGTCTGCATCTCCACTGTTGTCCTGCAAATAGATTCATCAGTACCATCTTTCTGGATTTCATGTATATGCATTAATATATGGTATGTTTTTCTCTTTCTAACTTACTTCCTTTATAATAGGCTCTAAGTTCATTCACCTCATTAGAACTGACTCAAATGCATTCCTTTTTATGGCTGAGTAATATTCCATTGTACACATGTACCACAGTGTCTTTTAAGTAGGTGAATTCCATTGTACTATAAGTTACGTGTGTTTTTGGGTGTATGGTGATGACAACTGTTTCTTCCTAGGCCAGCATTGTAGAAATTAGAATATAATGTCTGATAGAAACAATATTTTAAATAACTAGTATTTTCCTGGAAAAACCGAGTTCATGGATGATACATGTGCAGAATAGAGCATGTTTTATCTCCTCCTTCTGCTGGTGCTGCTCTGCTCATGGCATGGTGGGGAGAGTCTCTATCATGTTTTGTGGTATTTTCCAAAGTGTGGGGATCAAATAACCTGCTTCAAAACCACCTGGAATGACTGCTGAAATGCACTCCATCCCAGACTCACTGAATCTCTGTTGTTTATGCTTGGAATCTGCATTTTAACAAGCATTTCAGGTGATTGTTCTGTACACCGTTGTTTGATAACTTAATGCTCCAGGACAGTGTTCTTCCAGTGAAGGTGTACATATTGTAAGATAGTCCAGGGGCTACAGAAAACAATGTTAGAACTTTCTATTTCGATTTATTTTCTCTCACTAAAAATTTCTATTTTAATAGTGTTCACAATGTACAACAGTACAATGAATATGTTTATTATCAAAAATATACATAAATCACAGACATTTCTTTTTTTAACTGGTAGAGTGCAAAGCAACCAAACAAAATTGCAAAACAAAACAAACCAATCCGGACATTATCAGTTCAGGGAATTCATTTTTTAGTTCCTTTGTATTGGGGAACAAAATACAGTTGCCCTGTAGGTCATTGTTGCTTTCGTTGATTTTGTTATTGTTTAGTAGCTCAATTGTGTCCAACTCTGCAACCCCATGGACTGCAGCGCGCCAGGCTTCCCTGTCCTTCACCATCTCCTGGAGTTTGCTCAAACTCATGTCCATTGAGTCAGTGATGCCATTCAACCATCTCATCCTCTGTTGCCCCCTTCTCCTGCCCTCGATTTTTCCCAGCATCAGGGTCTTTTTCAATGAATCAGCTCTTCACATCAGGTGGCAAGAGTATTGGAGCTTCAGCTTCAGCATCAGTCCTTCCAATGAAGATTCAGGGTTGATTTTCTTCAGGACTGACTGGTTTGATCTCCATGTTGTCAGGGGACTCTCAGGAGTCTTCTCCAACACTACAATTTGAAAGCATCAGGTCTTCGATGCTCAGCTTTCTTTATGGTCCATCTCTCACCTCCATACATGACTACTGAAAAAACTATAGCTTTGGCTATGTGGGTGGGCCTTTGTCAGCTAAGTGATGTTTCTGCTTTTTAATATGTTTTCTAGCTTTATCATAGCTTTCCTTCCAACAAGCAAGCGTCTTTTAATTTCATAGCTGCAGTCATTGTCCTCAGTGATTCTGGAGCCCAAGAAAATAAAGTTTATCACTGATTCCACTTTTTCTCTATATGCTTGCCATGAAGTGATGGGAGCAGATGCCATGATCTTAGTTTTTGAATGTTAAGAGTTTTAAGCCAGCTTTTTCACTCTCCTCTTTCACTCTTATCAAGAGGCTCTTTAGTTCCTCTTTAATTTCTGCCTTTGGAGTGGTATCATCTGTGTATCAGAGGTCATTGATATTTCTGATGGCAATCTTGATTCCAGCTTGTGATTCATCCAGCCTGGCATTTCACATAATGTACTCTGCATGTAAGTTAAATAATAAGCAGGGTAACAGCATACAGCTTTGATGTTCTCCTTTCCCAGTTTTGAACCAGTCCGTTGTTCCATTCCATTTGTTGTCTGGTCATATGTGTGTGGATCACTTATATGCTGCACTCTGCTTAAAAACAGTGAGACTTTGTGAGGCTGAAACCATTTTTCAGAGCAATCGTATCTCTGTAACCCAGGTACACGTAAATAGAACAAGGTCATCCTGGGAAAATTTGACAAGCTCAGGAGACATTGTTTAGTAATGCAGACTGAAGGTCAGAGGGAATGTGATGCTGAATCAGAAGTTTCTGATTCTTACAGACTATGCTAAGCTCCAAAGAACACTATGTTATTAGTAAAAACAGAAAAATTAACCAGTTTCTTCATCCAAATATGCAAAAGTGATTCAGCAAAAGTAATCAATATTAATATACAGATGAAATTGCTTAATGTTTTCAGATTTCAGATAACTTTTCAGATTTTCATTTTTGACTAATTTTTCTTGTTATCCTTATATTTGATGTTAAGCTGGCATTTAGCTATTTTTCTGTTCTTTTTCTAACTGCTGAGTTGTTTTATTTTTTTACCTTTTCACAGGAAATTTGATTCTCTTCTCTGGTGTCAACAGTGATTGTAGATTAGAATTTGAAACATTCAGAAAGCAGATACCTGAATATTGTCACATTTCTATACATCATGTTGTCCAGTCGCTAAGTCAAACCGTAGCTTTGCCTATATGGACTTTGTCGGCCAAGTGATGTCTTTGCTTTTTAATACCCTGTCTAGGTTTGTCATAGCTGTTCTTCCAAGTTACCAAATCATGATGATTACATGACTATTAAACATTCATGTCTACTAAATGCA
>SJYQ01003797.1:766813-806862 GCA_006410935.1 Redunca redunca
CTGAAATTTGTTTTTTATTACCTTAAGAAATTTTGTTTTCAAGCCATGTCATTGTCTCTTCATTCCTTCTCTCCTGAGAAAGTAATTCATCTTCATTTTTTAAAAAAATTTCAGGTCGAATTCATAAGCATTCTCAGCAACCTTTGATTACATATGAAAAATACAATGTGACAGGTGATCCAAAGAACATAGGAGGGTCCCGTTCTTTACTCCTTCTGAAGGTCCATGGTAAGTTACATGTATAGTATCATTACTACTTTGTGGGATAAACTTAACTTTGTGGGATGAATTTAATGCTGGTTAGATTGAGAATGATAACAGGCACAATTTAGCAAATATCCATAAATCTAAGTTTAGGCAACAACATTTGCAGGTAGCATTATCTATCTTAATGTTTGCTATTTTTTCACAAAAAGAGAGTAGGGGTATTTCAGTAGTTTTAACCCTGACTTATATTAAAATCACCAGGGGAGCTTTTAAGATATTTATCAATAGAATTTTTAAAAAGTACACTAGTTGTTTCTAATTGCAGCCAGGATTGAGTATTATTGGGTGAATTAACTTTTATGAGACTTTAATTATGCCATTTATTAAAATAAATGGTAATAAATTAGTAGTTTGTGATTGTGATTATTTAATTATAACAGTAGTTTGGTTTCAAAGCTTCCCTGGTGGCTTATATGGTAAATAATCTTCCTGCAATACTGGAGACCCGAGTTTGATTCCTGGGTTGGGAAGATCCCCTGGAGAAGGGAATGGTAACCCAATCCATTGTTCTTGCCTGGAGAATCCCATGGACAGAGGAGCCTGGTAGGTTATAGTCCATGGGGTCGCAAAAAATCAGACATAACTGAGCAACTAACACTTTCACTTGGTTTCAAAGATGTAATTTTTGTGGTTGTTGTTAAAGAACTGGTCAATGTACAAGTATTTGAGGGTATACAAAGTAACTCAGTGCTATCATTACGTATCACATACTTAAAGGGAATCAAGTAGGAAGAGCAGTAGCCTAGAAATAAGGCTCTGATGTACTCTGGTTGTACAAGTAAAAATTGATTCCATTTGAAAAGCAGTACGGTTATTGTTGAAAAATGAGGTTAAAAATAGGAGAATAGTGTAAGTATATACTGTACTATACTCTACTTTTATAAAATATTAATACTAGCAGGGAACTTTCCTTAATTGGTGTATTACCTTTATATACTCCAGAATTATCCATTCTAGTGGGAGTTTCAGTAAAACTTGAAAATATCTTTATTGTTGTTATTTCACTTCTACTAGTAGCTCTAGTTGAGCAGTAATTGGATTCAGGAATAATATGCCAGTTTGTTTTCCATTATTTTTAGGAGTAAAATGTGAGATGATTCTGATAAAGCTATAGGTAGGCTGTATTAGTGTAATGATTAAGAGCACAAAATTAAAAAAAGACTGGATTCAAATTCTGACCTATAACCTTGGGCAAGTTACTTAACTTCTCTATGCTTTCCTTTCCCATATAGCAAAACTGGAATAATAATTATAAATATTTTATAGGAGTTGTTGTTAGGATCAGTTAGATTAATATGCATAAAGTACTTGGAGACAGTGCCTGGCATGAAATAAGAGCTTTGCAAGTGTTGGCTATTAGAAGTAGTAGTGGTGGTAAAAGCATTGATATTTAGGTTGTATTTATTATGATTGTTTACATTTTCTAAGCATTTGGATTGGTCAGTTAAGAAATAGCTTTATTAGACTGTGTTGTCAACCACTGCATTTCTCACCTGTAGGTGCCTTAATGTTTGTGGCGTGGATGACTACTGTTAGTGTAGGTGTACTGATTGCCCGGTTCTTCAAACCTGTTTGGTCAAAGGCTTTATTTGGTGATGCAGCTTGGTTTCAGGTAGGTGGAGAAATAGTTTATGCAATTTCCATATTACTTGAATGTTGCAACATGAAAACATATGAATTAAGTGGATTTTTGGGCGGTTATAGTTATAATTTTGGAATCCTTGTAATCTCATTTTGCGGTTTGGTTTCCTAACCAACTGAGAATAGACATAAGATACTTAATGGAGATAAAAATAAAGACAGCTTTATGAAGGAACAGGCTGAGTTGGAGAATGTATCATCACCATGTGTGTTTCTTTGGAACACAGACTTTGAGTTCATGTAACATGATCTTAAGTTACACGTCTAGTTGCACAAGAAGATTAGAAGAGCGTTCACCCACTGCACTGAGTACAGATGGGTCCAAGAAGGCACTGCATGCATGTTCAGTCGTGTCTGACTTTCTGCGACCCCATAGACTGGTAGCTCACCAGGCTCTTCTGTCCTTGGGGATTCTCCAGGCAAGAAAATTGGAGCGGGTTATCATTTCCTTCTCTAGGGGATCTTCCTGACCCAAGGATCAAACCTGCATCTCTTGCATCCCCTGCATTGACAGGTGGGTTCTTTATCAGCTGAGCAATCAGGAAAGCCCAGGCAGGCAGCAAAACAGAAGAAAGAAACAGTGGCTGCTCACTATGCTGCAAAGCAGATGTCTGTCCTCTGGTTGATGGGCTAGTGTAGGTTAGGCAATACCTCACTCATTAGTCAGTTCAGTTCAGTCACTCAGTCGTGTCCGACTCTTTGTGACCCTATGGACTGCAGCACGCTAGGCCTCCCTGTCCATCACCAACTCCTGGAGTTTACTCAAGCTCATGTCCATCAAGTCGGTGATGCCATCCAACCATCTCATCCTCTGTTGTCCCCTTCTCCTCCCACCTTCAATCTTTCCCAGCATCAGAGTCTTTTCAAACGAGTCAGCTCTTCGCATCAGGTGGCCAAAGTATTGGAGTTTCAGCTTCAACATCAGTCCTTCCAATGAACACCCAGGACAGATCTTTAGGATGGACTGGTCGGATCTCCTTGCAGTCCAAGGGACCCTCAAGCGTCTTCTCCAACACCACAGTGCAAAAGCATCAATTCTTCAGTGCTCAGCTTTCTTTATGGTCCAACACTCACATCCATACCTGACTACTGGAAAAACCATAGCTTTGACTAGATGGGCCTTTGTTGGCAAAGTAATGTCTCTGCTTTTTAATATGCTATCTAGGTAGGTCATAACTTTTCTTCCAAGGAGCAAGCGTCTTTTAATTTCATGGCTGCTGTCACCATCTGCAGTGATTTTGGAGCCCCCCCAAAATAAAGTCTGTCACTGTTTCTACTGTTTCCCTATCTATTTGCAATGAAGTGATGGGACTAGATGCCATGATCTTAGTTTTCTGAATGTTGAGTTTTAAGCCAACTTTCTCACTCTCCTCTTTCACTTTCATCAAGAGGCTCTTTAGTTTTTCTTCACTTTCTGCCATAAGGGTAGTGTCATCTGCATATCTGAGGTTATTGATACTTATCCTGGGAATCTTGATTCCAGCTTGTGCTTCTTCCAGCCCAGCGTTTCTCATGATGTACTCTGCATATAAGTTAAATAAGCAGGGTGACAATATACAGCCTTGACTCATCAGTCAAGATTATGTATTTCCTGTGTAGGTGGGAAGAGAATTGAAAGTGTCCTTTTTCATGCTGTCCCTTCCCTGGGGGATGAGGAAGCAGTCTTTTAATAGAAACATGGGCAAGGGTCAATAAATACCCCTCAAAGCAAAATAAAACAAACCTTACCTTTCATTTGTCATGGAGTATGGATATTTGCGTATACAGTGAAAGATCAACAAATATGTGTTGAGATAGAATGTGCATGTCTGCTTGTAGAAAAATATATCGGTTATTGTAGCAGTTTTGACTTTAGAAGAAGGTTTTCTTGAAACTTCATATAAATTTGTAGCTTTTACGATTTACCTTGTGTAATATCGTTTCTCAGTTTTGGCCGGCAGTGTTAATCTGTTTTATTTGTTCTCACTACTGATTTTCGTATGTCTTGCTCCCGTCTGTCTCTGCCTTTGATTGTTCTCTCTCTCTTTTTCCTCTTCTAATGTGGATATTCCCAACTGGAAAACTCTTTGTCTCCCTTTCAACCAATTCAAGTCTTCCACTGTCTTCAAAGCTATAATATCTGCACATATTGCCTGACCTATAGGTCCTACTTCCTGGTGACTATATATGTGTGTATATCTATACTATATTTAGTGACCATAGGTCCTACATTCTCTGGGGTTTTGGTTTGCACCAGTTATCCTGGAATAATCCACTATCAGTGCCCATTTTCACTCTCAGTATTCTCCTTGTTTGAATAATGAATTATACATTTTAAATATGTTTCTCTTATCTGCGCAATTAAATCCCAAGCTCCCCAGGAAACAGTATTTTCTGTTTCCTTGCAGTTTCATTGTATGTAACCAGTTTGCTTGGTGGTGGAACTTAATAAATGTGTTTGGAAGGAAATGAGTTTGGCAAGTAAGTGCTCTCTGTGTGTGAAAATATCCATTCCCGCTGTTCTGTGCACATGAAGTCTTGGCAGATGCTTCTGAATGATGAGGTTGGCAGCTTAGACTTTTCTTTAAAGTTCAGTGGTATAGTAAGATTTTTTTTTTAACTGAGAACAAATTGTGGTTAGATGTCAATTGAATGGATGCCTTCTGTGGATCTCACCCTGTGATCTTCATGGTTACACCAGCTTCTTTCTTTTTTGTGGTTCCCTCTCTTTTCATTTGTCATTTCACTCTTGCAGGTGCATCGAACTCTCATGCTCACTACTTCTGCACTCACCTTTATTGCTTTCCTTCTGCCTTTTATTTACAGAGGAGGCTGGAACTGGGTAAGTAGATCTCAAAAGAATGTTTTTTATTATATTTATATGTTTAAAATTCATTTTGATGCCAAAGGAGATTGCTGCTTTTATTCTCAAATGATGCATAAAAAGATATATCTTCATGTCCCTCTTTCTCTCCTTTTTGAATCATCTGATGAGTGTTTCACATGGTTGGTGTCAGGGATGGAGTTAGAATGTTAGTGCAGATTACTTGGTAGTGGAATGTATTTTTAGACAGTCTCAAATTTTAACTACATATTATGTAGCATTAATGAGTTTTCTCATTATAGAATGGTGAAAGTTGAAAGCATGATATCTAAGGAACATGAACACTTTAAGTGGTTTTCTCTAATATTGTGACTATCACTGCTAATATTAGTTGTATTCCTACTCTGTGACCAGCTATGCTAAGTGCTTTACTTGTGCTTTCAAATTTAAACCTTAAATAAAGTCATTACTGATGATAATCCCAGTCATTAAAGAAGAAATGGAGGCTTATTCTCAAATGTGGATCTCAAGTTTAGACCTTGACCCTGACTTGGAGACTCACACATCCAGCTGGCTACTCAGAAACTCAACTTGCGTGTCCAAGATATCTCAAGCAGTTCCCTTCTTGGGCCAAAACTTTGGAATTATTCTTAACTCTGCTCTCTTGCATACCCTGTGTCAATTCCATCAGGGAATCCCGTTGGCAATGCATGTCAAATGACAGCACTTTTATTTTTTTTATTTTTTTATTTTTTTTACTTTTAAAATTTTTATTTTAACTTTAGTTTACTTTACATTACTGTATTGGTTTGGCCAAACATTGACATGAATTCACCACGAGTGTACAAGCGTTCCCAAACATGAATCCCCTCCCACCTCCCACCCAAATAACAGCACTTTTAACCATCACTGGTACTACTCTGTGGATTTGAGCCAACATCATCTTTTTGCCTAAATTGTTACAATAGGTACCTAATTGGTCTCTCTACTTCAACCCTTGCCCATGTACAATCTGTTTTCAATCAAGAAGCAGTGATTTTTTAAAAAATGTAAATCAGATTATATCATTCCTATGCCCCAAACTGGTTTCTCTAATGCCTCAATTTTACCCCAAGTTAAAGCCAAAGTCCTCCGTGACTGGTTCCTAGTTACTCTCTGGATGGGTCTCCTCTTCCTTTCCTCACCCATAGCTCATTTAATTTCACATTTGGCTAATTCTCAGCATGTTACTGATTTGTAGTCTTTACAAAGATTCTTTCTTTTTCCTAGGTCATGTGTCCTCTACTGCCTTACCTTCTGCAAGTCTTTGCTTATGCCCTGCTCTGCTCTATTTTTTTTTTTTTCTAAAGAAATATTTACCTTATGTCATTTAATATAATTTACTTAAATAATGTATTTTTTCTTTTGTCTTCTCACACTAGTGTGTGAACTCTATGAGAGATGGGGTATTTATGGGTATGTTTGCTAGTGTATCTATAACACTCAGATCAGATTCTGGTATGTGACCTGTCAGTAAATATTTATCAAATGAATGAATGAGGCTTATTGAGAATCAGAGATGTACCTAAACTGAGTTTCCCGTATACTCTTCTAGTTTAACAGCCAGTCAGAATTTGATATCAAAATTTAATATTTCAATTTGGACTGTTTCTATAAGGGCAAATATGGATGAATCTTGGGTCACAGATTACTAGGAAACCTCCTTTCTGCTTTTTAAGTATTTTTAGACTGGTCAACCTATTTTTTAAAGGAAATTATGAAGATTTTCTGATATGACTTGAGAGATTGGGACTTTATTTTCTCCAGGTACTTGCGACAAGTGTAATGCTTACTTTATAGACTTCGTAGCTTGTAGTCTTTGTAGTTGTGACAAGGGTGGTAAAAAGCATAATTCTATAGCTGGACCCTTGGATTTGAATCCTCATGTCATCACTGATTACCTGGGATACCTTGGGCAAGTTGGTGTTTTAGGTCACAGGTTTTAGAGCCTACCCAAGCATGGTAGTCAGTGACAATAGACTGAGATATCCCTCTATGTAAATGTATCATGGATTAGAGCATCTTTGTAATCCTTTTCTTAAGTTTTTAAATGTCATAATTGTGCAAAATGGTCTAATCCCACTCTGTTGATTTGAGCTGACACACATCACCAAGGGAGGGCTGTAGCTGAAACTATCAAGATGTTGCCTTGATGATTTTTCTTGGTTGAGACCTTTGAGTGACTAGGCTCTGTTAAGTCACATGGGTTGCTCCTACTGCTAAGTTGCTTCAGTTGTATCTGACTCTTTGCAACCTCATGGACTGTAGCCTGCCAGGCTCCTCTGTCCATGGGATTCTCCAGGCAAGAATACTGGAGGGGGTTACCAGGCCCTCCTCCAGGGGATCTTCCTGACCCAGGGATAGAACCTGCATCTCTTACGTCGTCTGCATTGGCAGATGTGTTCCTTACCACTAGTGTCACCTGGGAAATCCAAGACACATGGGTTACAAGGAATCACATAGAATCTTTGGCCCCGGAAAACATAGAGGTCTGAACAAATAATTACGATACACTGGGTTGATTGTTCCTTAAATGCAGATACGAACTAGTGTTCAGTTCAGTTCAATTCAGTCGCTGAGTTGTGTCTGACTCTTTGTGACCCCATGAACTGCAGCATGCCAGGCCTCCCTGTCCATCACCAACTCCCAGAGTTTACCCAAACTCATGTCCATTGAGTTGGTGATGCCATCTAACCATCTCATCCTCCGTCATCCCCTTCTCCTTCTGCCCTCAATCTTTCCCAGCATCAGGGTCTTTTCAAATGAGTCAGCTCTTTGCATCAGGTGGCCAAAGTATTCAGCTTCAAGTCAGTCTTTCCAATGAACACCTAGGACTGATTTTTAGGATGGACTGGTTGGATCTTCTTGCAATCCAAGGGATTCTCAAGAGTCTTCTCCAGCACCACAGTACAAAAGCATCAGTTCTTCAGCTCTCAGCTTTCTTTATAGTCCAACTGTCACACTCATACATGACCTACTGGAAAAACCATAGCCTTGACTAGATGGACCTTTGTTGGCAAAGTAATGTCTCTGCTTTTTAATATATTGTCTAGGTTGGTCATACCTTTCCTTCCAAGGAGTAAGCATCTTTTAATTTCATGGCTGCAGTGATTTTGGAGCCCCAAAACATAAAGTCAGCCATGGTTTCCACTGTTTCCCCATCTATTTGCCACAAAGTGATGGGACCGGATGCCATGGTCTTCGTTTTCTGAATGTTGAGCTTTAAGCCAACTTTTTCACTCTCCTCTTTCACTCTCATCAAGAGGCTTTTTAGTTCCTCTTCACTTTCTGCCATAAGGGTGGTATCATCTGCATATCTGAGGTTATTGATATTTCTCCCTGCAGCCTTGATTCCTGCTTGTGTTTCTTCCAGCCCAGCGTTTCTTATGATGTACTCTGCATAGAAGTTAAATAAGCAGGGTGACAATATACAGCCTTGATGCACTCCTTTTCCTATTTGGAACCAGTCTGTTATTCCATGTCCAGTTCTAACTGTTGCTTCCTGACCTGCGTACAGATTTCTCAAGATGCAGGTCAGGTGGTCTGGTATTCCCATCTCTTTGACAATTTTCCACAGTTTATTGTGATCCACACGGTCAAAGCTCATAGTGTTCTATGTAAGCAATACTCCAGGAAGAAACTAATTGGANGATGTTGGCAATTTGATCTCTGGTTCCTCTGCCTTTTCTAAAACCAGCTTGAACACCTGGAAGTTCATGGTTCACGTACCCTGCCTTGGAGAGTTTTGAGCATTCCTTTACTAGCGTGTGAGATGAGTGCAATGGTGCGGTAGTCTGAGCGTTCCTTGGCCTTGCCTCTCTTTGGGACTGGAATGAACACTCGTCTCTGTGGCTTCAAATGGCTGTGCTGGTGTTAGTGGTCATCTAAATACTGGTGGAAGGGGCCGCATTCTGTGATTGGATTCCAGCACAACCGTTTATGCCCTGTGTGGACCTGGGTGCATCACTCACCATCTCTTAGCCTCAGTTTCCTCGTTTGTGGAAGTGGGATATTGATAACTAACCATTAGGCATCAGAGTGAGCATTAGTAATAATGTGTATAAAGTATGTGCCTGGCATAGAACTCAGTGAACAGTGTTTTTTATTTTCATTAAAGGTTTATGGTTAGAGAAAATCCCTAAGAAACTGCTTCTATGTGTATTATTTTTAATTTGTGGATTTGATGGGCAAGATTAATGCCATTAAAATGATATAACTTTGTTCAGCATGCAGGTTATCACCCATACCTTGGTTTTATAGTGATGGTTTTAGCAGTTCTTCAGCTTCTTTTGGCAGCTTTCAGACCACCTTTACATGACCCGAGGTAATTGTAGTCTTTATTTATAAATGCTCTTAAGGTAGATAGCATTAATTGGCAAGCCAATTCCTTTTTTTTGCATTTTATAAAATTCAGTGATAAATTATATTTACTTAAAAAGGTTTTAAAATGTATTTCAGATAGCTGATGCCTAAGCAATAAGGGAAATTACATGCTTTTTATTCTCTTGGGAATTTATTGTAGTTCCATCACTTTAAAGAATACTGACTGGTTCTTTATTTGGTAGAAGGAAAATGTTTAACTGGACTCATTGGAGTATGGGAACAGCTGCTAGAATAATAGCAGGTAAGTAATTGTGATGCCACTTATTCATATATAATTGAAAGTTGTTTATACTGCAGGTTGTAATTTGGCTTAAATGATTTTTAGATGCATTAGTAACTGGAGTAATTGGTTGTTGAGGAGAAATCAATCTTAAGCATTGAAATCCAGAAAGTAGTTTCTAGAGGTAGCTATTTAAGCTATTATTTCAGTTTCAAGGTTTTAAAAGTGACTTTAAAACCCTCCTTTTAAGACTTCTTTTTAGCGTTTGCCTTTGCCAGCAGAATAAGCTATGCTGATGACCAAACATATAAGCAGCTCAGCTTGAGGGTCTGTCATGGATTGGGCTGAAATGGGCTTGGGGACCCAGCCCTCTGTCTCCAGGTTTTCTCCTTGGGAATGGTACCTTCCAGGGCAAGGTGTTTTTTAAATGTCAAGTATGATTCTGTAGTATTTTAAAGATTAATTTTAATAGAGGATAATTACTTTATAATATTATGATGGTTTTCACCATACATCAACATGAATTGGCCACTGGTATATATGTGTTCCCTTCCCCCAATCCTGAACCCCCTCTCCCAGGTCCCTCCCCACTCTATTCCTCTGGGTTGTCGCAGAGCACTGGCTTTGGGTGCCCTGCTTCTTGTGTCAAACTTGCACTGGCCATCTATTTTACATATGATAATGTATATGTTTTAATGCTATTCTCTCAAATCCTTCCACCCTCCCCTTCTCCCACTGAGTCCCAAAGTCTGTTCTTTGCATCTGTGTCTCCTTGTGATGCTTTGTGTGATAAATACCTAAGCTGATCTCCTGCCCTCACATTTCTACATTCTACAGAAATCATGGAAGAGGAGGTATAGTCAGAAATGGCTTCCATACTTTTCCCCCCTCCTACATTGCAGACTTAAAACATTTTTAAAATTTTGGGCACCTCTTTCTTAACAATTGGTAGATTGTAATTATAATTTCCCATCTTAGCCTTTCTAGTCTTACAATAAAAACTAAATTAACTACTTGGTCTTAATTATTAATCTAGTTCATCTCATAAACTCTTTTTAGTATATTTCACTTGATATAATTCACACATGTATGCACACACATACATAGTTACCTCTTGAATTGTATTTGAATATGTGTATTTTCTTATAAATGTAGTGGCAGCAATGTTCCTGGGAATGGATTTGCCAGGACTGAATCTTCCTGGCCCATGGAAAACCTATGCAATGATTGGATTTGTAGCCTGGCATGTTGGGACAGAGATTATTCTGGAGATACATGCTTACCGACTCTCCAGAAAAGGTAACCTGCTCAGAGAGCAGTGTTGTAGAATCACTTTTATACAAACTGTTGGAATATAATTAGTTTCTCAACACTAATGGTTGACTCTTACATAGTACCTTACTAAATTTTGTTTCCATCACTCAATCTATGATAAAAACAGTGTAAATTTTCTGCCTTTGTTTTTTGTATTCATTAGTATTAGAATTTGTGAGTAAAATGCAAGGGAAAGATAGAAGCTTTTAGGGAAGATGCTTTCTTTGTAAGTACTTGTTTTACTTTGCATGCTGGTCTGACATGGGGCTAGAATGAACTGAGAGCCCTAAATGACTGGAGCTGAGAGACCCCTGAGACGGAGGAAGAAGAGATGCTCATCCATAGTCAACACAGGGCAAAGCTGCAGATGAATTTTTCCTGTTGAACAGACTTCCTGTGTGCTATCACTTAAGTTGCCATCTGCATTATATATAGCTAGCTAACCATCATGCTACATAAGAAGGACTTAATACTTTGCCAGTGCTCTCTAGTGGCAAGGTCCATTTTGGCCCCAGTGCCAGGCAGGGTAAGATACCTGTAGCCATTAGTAGTGGAGAGATTAGTGGAGAATCAGTGACATGTTAGCCTGGTTTCTAGGCTAACTGTCCTTTGTGTCCTAAGGTGGCCTTCTAAAAACAAAACCTCTTTGTTGTCTAGTGTGTGTGCTCAGCAGCTTTTTTGGAACTGAGTAGTAAGAACTGTCCTACCATTTTCTGGCTCTTGATAGGGTAACATACATAGGATTTGAATCTTTTTTTTTTTTTGATTGGTATAGTTGATTTACAATGTTGTGTGGGTTTGACCCCTAAAGGGACTTTTGATAACCACTAGATTATGGCTTGCTATTTAAAAAATATATATGTATTTAACACTCGGATTGTTAGAACTCTGACTAGAAGAAGGTCCTTTCATATATATGCTGTAGCCAGCTTGACCTGATTTGTAAGAGCCTTAAATATGCAAGAAGTTTTCAACATTTGGTCTCTTGAAATGCAAGAATGTACATCTTGGAAATCGGCCAATGCTCCAAATCAGGGCTTTCTCTGAGAATGAGTTTACCTGCATACCCATGGGCCTTACAAACTTTTATTCTTGTTCTTGACAGTTGAAATACTGGATGATGATAGAATTCAGATCCTCCAGTCGTTTACTGCAGCTGAAGCAGAAGTAAGTTCTTTCTTCTTATTTATTGGCACAAACCTTAGTGATTGGAGTTTCCTTTTTTCATATCTCATTTTTTTTTTCTTTTAGGGTTATTTTTTTAAAAAGGTGGTGTTAGCAATTTATGTTTGTGGGAATCTGACTTTTCTCACTATGTTCTTATCTGCAATCAACCATCTATGAGCCAGCGAAGACCTTGGCTTTTGCAGACCAGGTGATAATTACCATCAAGCCAAAAAATGTGATGCCTGTCCTGACTGCCTGGAATGTATTCATGAATTTTAATTAGGGAAGATCAGATCATGTCTATAGAGAAATTCTGAAATCTGGTCTTTAGAGATCAACATTCAGTAGGGTGCTATGGACTATAAACTGATATAAAGTTTTATATATTATTCTGAGTCTTAATGGGAAGATTGTGTTTGAGGAGAAATAACTCAAATATTTTTTATGCTGAAATTTTAATAATGTTAGCATTTAAGAAAATAACTGTTTTAGAAAAACAAAAGGATGTCTTTAGGCTAAAATGGAGACTGTATTAAGGTAAATATCTTTTGGACTTAAAGGTGCTGTTGTACTTTAAAGAAAACATTTATTTTTTACTAGTTTCTATGAATGGTCTTTCTTAGGACTTTTTCCCTTTCCCCTTTCCTAAAAATTTTTGAGAAACGTATTTTTCAGTCCAGTTTTTTAGACATGTCCTTTGTTTCATGTATTTTGTTACTTCCCTGATAAAGGTAAAAGTGGGGTTAACACTATTTCATTAACATTTGAATATTTTATTAATATTATAATTTCTTTCTTAACAGTGAAGTGCACATGTGCATCTTTGATTGAGTGTCTTCATATATTTAGCTACAGAGCTAAAATGACATTTTATATGTTAATTGTTTTGACTATGAGATAAAGTCTTAGTCTTTGGAGATTGTAGACTTGCATTTCAAAATTAATAAAATTCATTCTTGTGAGCATTTTAAGAGTTATCTTTTCTTTTGTGCTAATAAAATAATATGGATGACTCTGTTTTGTTAGAAGTTTCTGATACTACAATGAATTAGAATCATCAATATTATTTTCCTTCCTATTTCAATAATTTCTCTTTTATGATTGGCTCTCATATTTGCTATGGGGATTTCTAGCCAGTGGGTGGCACCGTAACACTACTACTTTGCTCCTATTTCCTTGTGCTGATTCATTTTCAGTACTTAATACCTTGGGGTGGCATACCCCTTAAAATTCACCAGCTCTTAATATTTATTTGAAAAATTTCTGCCTTTGAGGGAACGATCACAGTTATAGGTTAGAACTGAAATTAGGGACCAATGTTGTTATTTTCTGATTCTGTTTTCTAACCATGTTATTTAATAAACCATTGTTTGATACTTCTGTTTACATTTCTGTGACCTGGTAACAAATGAACACAACTATCTTAGATAGATAAAACAAGCAAAACTCTATATTCTTAAAATAAAAAGTTTAGGGAAGCATAGTTTAAACTTTTTTATGTTAAAAAAAAATACGATTGGTCCAAGGACCTAAATTCTATTTGGTATAAGTAATAGCCTCAGTGATGTATCTTACACCTTTTTCTGGGTAAAATGATATGTTTTTGTCCTTTATGTAGGTGTTTATCATAAGTAGCTTAGGGTTTGAGATGTGATGTTTACGTGTTCATGTTCTATAAGTGCCAGGCTACTTACAGTCTAAGCTTTCTTTTTGAATGTCTTTATGTAAAAGCATAGGGCTTCCCAGGTGGCTCAGTGGTAAAGAATCTGCATGCAGTGCAGGAGATGCAAGAGACTTGCATCTGATCCCTGGGTTGGAAGATCCCCTGGAGTTAAGAAAATGGCAACCCACTCCAGTATTCTTGCCTAGAGAATTCTGTGGGCAGAAGAGCCCGGTGGGCTACAGTCCATGGGACCGCAAAGAGTTGGACACGACTGAGTGAGCATCCTTTTTTATTGGCTCAGTGGTAAAGAATTTGCCTGCAATGCAGGAGAGTTAGGTTTGATTCCTGGGTCAGGAAGATCCCCAGGAGGAGGTATGGCAACCCACTCCAATATTCTTGTCTGGAAAATCCCATGGACAGAAGAACCTGGTGGGCTACTGTCCATATGGTTGCAGAGTTGGACATGACTAAAGTGACTGAACACGCATACATACACACTTAAAGCATTAAAAAAAATATATATAGATCACAGAGTTGGACACGACTGAGCAACTGAGCACACACCCATAGAAAGTTCAATGTATACTAGAATATTTTCCTCTAATTTTCAATTATGAGGGGCTTAAAGGTTAATAAATTATATTTGACAAGGAAAGATTTGTTTAAGGAAAAGATGAACCTTGGTGTGTTTGGTTTTCAACTGTATAATCTTACTGGATTCCCATTGCTGAGGCTAACCTGTTTTACTTTTCTTTTTCACTAATTTTGTCTGTTGACACTGGATATATCAGTTGATAAACAGAGTTGTCCAAAGAAGTCTTTACCATTTAATTTTAGTAGACCAACAAACCTTTTCATTAATATCAAATTTATGATTCTTCTGCTTATGAATGGTTGATATCTACAAATTGAAAATGCCTGTTCTTTTTTTTTTTTAAAGTAAGTATGACATCTTTGTGCTCCAATAATCTAATACACATTATTTATTTATTTGGCTGCACAGGGTCTTTGTGGTAGCACACAGGATTTTCGAACTTTATTGTGGAATGAGGGACTTTTTTTTTTTAGTTGTGGCATGAGGGATATAGCTCCCTGGCCAGGGGTTGAACTTGGGGCCCCTGCTTCAGGAGCATAAAGTCTTAGCTGTCAAGGAAGTCTCCAAAATGCCTAATCTTTACTCCTCTCAATTTTCCTTCATGTTTTTGTAGTAAACAATCTGTTTTTTAAAAAAGGTATCTTTTTATAGGAGTGATTATTAAACTAAATGCCTTTATATCTTAAACCATGTTGCCCCTAATAGCAAAGCCTGAATTTTGTTCTTCAAGATGGATTCTTCTATAAAATAAAAATAAGGTTTTTTTTTTAAGAAACAAATTCTGGAATGTTGTGGTTGGGGTAACATTCATAACTGATACTATTTTTTTAATTGCTTTCCTATCTTTGAAAATCATTCTTGGGGACATAGGTAACCTACGGCATAAGTTTTTGAATTAATGATTCAAACTCACTTTAATTCCTACTTGGTTATCAGGATTTTGGCTCAAACGTGTGTCGAGTGATATTCATTGCACCCACCACCTGCCCCAGTACAGGCTGCAGTGGGAGAAGACAGATGCAGCAGATGCCAACTAGGAAGCCCTAGGGAGACATGTAATTTTTGACTAAAGTTCTATTTATCCGTATATTCTGGTGAAGCAAGAAAAAACAAAACAAAACAAAGGTCCTTGTTTAAGATAATCCATTGTAGATGGGAATGAAAGAAAGATTTCTTCTAAACTCTTTTCAAATCAGATTAGGTTACATCCTGTCACTCTGCATATCCTGTTTCTTTCCTCCTTGCCCGGTACCCACCGGGCTCATCTCTGCACCCAGGTCAGATGGTCACCTGCCTGGAATGCCCTTTCTGTTCCCCTCTTCCTAGAAAAAACTAATTTATTAAGTTCTGGCTCAAAATCTTTCTTGGTTTTGGAGCCTTCTTGACTGTTTCTTCTACATAGGTCTCTCCTGACCATCCTTATAAAGGGTGGGTTGGAAGGCAGCTAATCCTGTAACTACAAAGGACTGGGAGTTTGGGAGTGGAATTGGAAGACCTGAATATATAAGTTTGGTTTATGAGACTCATGTCTTTGAGTAAGTCACTCATCTCTGAGCCTCATGCCTTCATCTGTAAGGCCCATCTCACAGGGAAGTTGTGAGGAAGAAATGAAGTGGTGCCAGCAAAAGAGACTTTGAACAGGTTGTTGATGATGTCATTGCTTTTGATTACAGTATTAAACTTTGGTAGCTTTTAAGCGATGAAATGTGTAGTTTTTATTTGGTAAAAGAATTGATGTTTACCTTGAAAGCATAATGCTAAGTGAAATAGCCAGACAAGAAAGGACAGCTATTATATAATTTATTTACTTAGAGTATCTAGACTAATCATATTCATAGAGATATAAAGTAGAATGGTGACTGCCAGGGGCTGGGTTGTGGGGAGGGAGGAAAGGGGACTTATTGTTTATTGGTTACAGATTTTCTGTTGATGATGAAATTGTTTTGGAGATTTATGGTGGTGATGCTTACTTGTGATGATGACATTGTGAATAGTATCCATGCAGGTAGTTAAAATGGAAAATTTTGTGTTACATATATATTTTATCACAATAAAAAATTGATGTTTATAGGAATACTATTCATAATTGTCAAATGATAGAAACAGCCCATCTGCAGATAAATGAATAAGGAAGCTGTGATACATACATTCAATGAAATAGTATTCAGCCATAAAAAATATATGAAATACTGATATGTGCTGTCACATGGATGAACCTTCAAAACATATACTTCTCCATGACTACCAGAGACATCGAAGGACTAGAATAAGAGGAACAACAAACAAACAAAAAACTGTTATGCTAAGTGAATCAGACACAAAATGTCACATATTATGATTGTATGAAATATCCAAAATAGGTAAATGCATGGAGACAGCAGAGTAGTGATTACCAGGGCCTTGAGGGGAGGGAATAGAGGAGGAAGTGGGAAGTAAATGCCTAATGGATATAAGGTTTTATTTTGGGGTGAGGAAAATGTTTTGGAGATAGACAGAGCTGGTGGTTGTACAACACTGTGAAAATAAGAAATGCTACTTTAAAATGCTTACTCTGTCTTTTGTGAATTTCTCCCCAGTAAAACAAATAATTGATCTAATTACAACTCTTGGATTATATCTTTTGCTGGCCATAAGTTTGGTATCAGCTTAATTTCTTATTTCATTATCAAATAAGTTAATGTAATTTTATATTGTACCTGGTTATATAGCTTTAGTTTAAAGGAGAGGTAGTTCCTAGAACATATCTTTAGAAGTACATTGTCTTCATATGATATTCTTCTTGAGTGAGTGAAGTTGCTCAGTCGTGTCCGACTCTTTGCGACCCCATGGACTGTAGCCTACCAGGCTTCTCTGTCCATGGGATTTTCCAGGCAAGAATACTGGAGTGGTTTACCATTTCCTTCTCCAGGGGATCTTTCCGACCCAGGGATCGAACCCAGGTCTCCCGCATTGGAGGCAGGCCCTTTAACCTCTGAGCCACCAGGGAAGCAATTCACATTACATTTATATGTAAAAGAATTCATATTAATATGTCTTCTTATTCACATGTAAAAGAAATTGTACTGTATTCTGGGTTTCTGAGTTGGTGATGGACAGGGAGGCCTGGCGGGCTGCAGTCCATGGGGTCGCAAAGAGTTGGACACGACTGAGCAACTGAACTAAACTGAACTGAACTGGATTTCTTGCAAGAACCTAAAGAAATTTTTTGATTTCCAGTCAGATGCTAAGACATAGTAATCAAGTTCTGGGAATAAGAATTTCCTGAACCCATATATTCTAAATATATGATTTCTACTGCCACTAATGGCTAAGATCCTGCAAAATAGACTCTCCTTCAGAAAACTAGGGTAAACTTCAAAAAGCAACTATCTAAAAGCCCCAGGGAGTGGTGAGAAGTGGGAAGATTTGGATGAGGTGTCCACACTCGGAGGAGGATAATTGTCTGGAGTTCCCTGTTTTCACTGTTTTTAGCCTCAGAACAGTTGAAGTCAGTTGTGTGTGTGGTGTTGAATGGCAGGGGAAACTACAGAGTCCCTGGCATGGAAATCCAGAGGATTGATGGCTGGACCAGTTGTAGCTGTCAGGGAGTGGGGTGAGAGGAGGAGGGTTCCTTTCCTTAAAGGGAAAACATTAGAGAGGGAATCCCAAATCCTGTTTGCCCCCAGCCCTGACGAATCCTCGAGTCTGTTCACATGCATAAGCAGGTGCAGAGCAGCTAGATCAGATGGGAAAGCTGACTTGAGACTGGAGCCGTAACGTAAGGAACAAGAATGTGCAGTCCAACCCAGCTATTGCCTGCTAAAACAAAGAAGCAACTTTCATTGGGGAAAAACAAATGAGGATCCAGTATTTTATTTATGATATACAGATGACAATCCAAAATTACCTAATATAAGAAGAATCAAGAAACTCTGGCCCATTCTCCAAAAAAGGGTATGCTAACTTTTTCTTTAAGGGGATTGATAGAAAATATTCTGGGTTTGTGGCCACCTATGGTCTCTGTAGCATAAGCATTTTTTTTTTTTAAACAGTCCTTCAAAAAATGTGAGAAATCATTTTTAGTTTCTGGGCCATACTAAAACAAGTTATGGGATGAACTTACCCTTTGGGCCATAGTTTGTCAACCCTTGCTCTAAAGAAAGAACAATCAATGGAGACCAATTTTTGGTCTCCTTACATGATTAGTTTCAGGAGATAAGGATTTTAAACTATGTATTATAACTACTCTCAGCTGTCTAAAAAGAAACTTGTTTGATATAAATAAAAATGCATAGAAATAAAAACAATACAAAAGGACCATATGAAAATAGAGAAGCTAAAAATTTACAGTATTTGAAACAGTTCAGGAGAGAATGTCAGAATGAAGATGACAGGAAATAAGAGCCAATGAACTTGAAGATAGATCAATGGAAATTAACAGAATAAGGAAAAATTTTTGAAAGAGAAATGACCAGAATACCAAGGCCTGTTAATGATAGCATCTTCAGTATTATCTCAGGAGAGGAGAATCTAAGTTAATAATGACTGGAAAATCCCCAAATTTACTAAAGGCCTAACTTTACTGATTCATGATGCAGGAAAACAACTCAAGCAGGAGAATGTTGACAGTCATGCTTATACAAATCATCGTTAAATGCTTGAAAGCAAAAATTACAGAGCAAGTCTTCAAGGCAGAAAGAGAAAAATTAAGCATTCCAGAAAGGGGAACAATGATTTGGTTAACATTTGACTTCCCTGGTGCTCAGACGGTAAAGAATCTTCCTGCAATGCAGGGGACCTGGGTTCAGTCCCGGGGTTGGGAAGATGCCCTGGAGGAGAGCTTGGCAACCCACTCCAGTATTCTTGCCTGGAGAATCCATGGACAGAAGTGCCTGGTGGGCTACAGTCTGTGGGGTCACAAAGAGCTGGACACAGCTGAGCAGCTAAGCACAAGCACAGCACAGGGATCTTATGGAGCCCAGACAAAGTGGAATAAGATCCAAAAGAGAAAAAGAGTCAGTAAGAATTCTAGTTGCAGAAAAAATATCCTTCAAGAATGAAACAGAAATGAGAGGACATTTAAGAGAATTTGTTAGCACGTATGCACTACAAGATGCAAAAGCTTCTTCAGACTGAAGAGAAATGACAGCTGGATCCTGGGAAAGAAATGAAGAAAACTCAAAATGATAAACAGTTAGTAAATAAAAAATCCCTTTTGGACTTTTATGACCTAAGGTCTTTATGATAAATATGTCTGATTAAAGCAAAAAACAGAGTCTACATTGTTTTGTGGGGTTTATAATGTATGCAGATATAATGCCTATAACAAGTTAGCATAAAGGATGGCAAGAGATAATGGACTCATACAGTTGAAAGGTGTCTCCATTTTATTTGAAGTTATACAATATTAGTTCTAAGTGAAAAGTTTAAAATGTATATTGTAATTCTTACAGAAATAAAAAATAAGACATATATAAGAAGCCAGCGGAAAAAATGATATAAAATCTTAAAATTATTTGCTGCTGCTAAGTCACTTCAGTCATGTCTGACTCTGTGTGACCCCAGAGACGGCAGCCTACCAGGCTCTGCTGTCCCTGGGATTCTCTAGGCAAGAACACTGGAGTGGGTTTCCATTTCCTTCTCCAATGCATGAGAGTGAAAAGAGAAAGTGAAGTTGCTCAGTCGTGTCCGACTCTTTGGGACTCTATGGACTGCAGCCCACCAGGCTCCTCCATCCATGGGATTTTCCAGGCAAGAGTACCGGAGTGGGTTGCCATTTCCTTCTCCATAAGATAATTTAATTTAAAGGCTAGAAAAGAAAAATACAAGAGCAAAAAAGCAAAAACAAAACAACACAGTGGGGATAAAGAGAGAACAAATAATAATATTGTATGCCAAAAACTCAACCACATTAATAATTACATTAAATGTTAATGGACTAAAAACTCCAATTAAAAGCAAAGAAGGTCAGATGGATAAAAAAGTAAAACCCATGATATGATTTATTAAAATATAAAGGGACAAATAGGTTGAAAGTAAAGAAATGGAAAAAAGCATAGCATGAAATAATAATCTTGAGAAGGAAAAATGTCTGTTTTCAGCCAAAGAGTATCATCAGAGATAGACTCTGCTTTTTTTTTTTAGATAGACTCTTAATTGATTATAGCATTAATATATTGAGAACTCAATAAGTAACTCAAGAGTAGTATAAACATCCATGAGCCATAACTGATTTAAATTAATGATTGAATAAATCAACAAATGAAGGAGAATAGACAAATCTGTACAGAAGAATTTGAAATAATTGATTCAGATACTCTGTCCTCAAGGAAAGTGAGCCTAACTTCCTATCACTTAAGTGTGGCCTCTGCATAGTGACTTCCTGCCAACGCAGACAGCAAAAAAGAATGACTTTGCAGTGAAGTAATCTGACTAAATTATATTAGCCAGTTTATCAAGGTCAACATTAACAGTGCTAAATCATGTTGAAAGTATGTGTCATTGATATGATCTGATAAAAATGGCACTTTACCTCTTTAGTCTTCCTTTCACAAACTTATGACCTCAGTTTAATCAGGGAAGTAACATGAGACCATTTGCAGTAGACAGACATCTTATACAATACCTGGTTGGTAATTTTCAAAATTGTCAAACTTATCAAAAACAAGGAAAGTCTGAAAAACAGTCATAGCCAAGTGGAGCCTAAGGAGACATGACAACTAAAAGTAATGTGGTTTTCCATATACAATCCTGGAATTGAGAAAGTACATTAGGTAAAAACTATGGAAATCTGAATAAACTATGATGCTGCTGCTGCTGCTAAGTCACTTCGGTTGTGTCCGACTCTGTGCGACCCATAGACGGCAGCCCACCAGGCTCTGCTGTCCCTGGTATTCTCCAGGCAAGAACACTGGAGTGGGTTGCCATTTCCTTCTCCAATACATGAAAGTGAAGTCGCTCAGTCGAGTCCGACTCTTCACGACCCCATGGACTGCAGCCTACCATGTTCCTCTGTCCATGGGATTTTCCAGGCAAGAGTACTGGAGTGGGTTGCCATTGCCTCCTCCGGAATAAACTATGACACCTTAACTAATAATGTATCATTTTTGATTCATTAATTATAACAAATGTACCATACAAATGTAGGATGTTAATAATAGGGGAAACTGGGTGAGGAGTAAGTATATGGTAACTTTATATTATCCTCTGAATTATTCTCTTAATCTAAAGCTGTTCTTAGAAATAATGTTGAAGATAGTTGAGTGTAGATGTCAAGGTTGTATATTGTCACCCTGCTTATTTAACTTCTATGCAGAGTACATCATGAGAAATGCTGGACTCGAAGAAACACAAGCTGGTATCAAGATTGCCAGGAGAAATATCAATAACCTCAGATATGCAGATGACACCACCCTTATGGCAGAAAGTGAAGAGGAACTAAAAAGCCTCTTGATGAAAGTGAAAGAGGAAAGCGAAAAAGTTGGCTTAAAGCTCAACATTCAGAAAACGAAGATCATGGCATCTGGTCCTATCACTTCATGGGAAATAGATGGGGAAACAGTGGAAACAGTGTCAGACTTTATTTTTTGGGGCTCCAAAATCACTGCAGATGGTGACTGCAGCCATGAAATTAAAAGACGCTTACTCCTTGGAAGAAAAGTTATGACCAACCTAGATAGCATATTCAAAAGCAGAGACATTACTTTGTCGACTAAGGTCCGTCTAGTCAAGGCTATGGTTTTTCCTGTGGTCATGTATGGATGTGAGAGTTGGACTGTGAAGAAGGCTGAGCGCCAAAGAATTGATGCTTTTGAACTGTGGTGTTGGAGAAGACCCTTGAGAGTCCCTTGGACTGCAAGGAGATCCAACCAGTCCATTCTGAAGGAGATCAGCCCTGGGATTTCTTTGGAAGAAATGATGCTGAAGCTGAAGCTCCAGTACTTTGGCCACCTCATGCGAAGAGTTGACTCATTGGAAAAGACTCTGATGCTGGGAGGGATTGGGGGCAGGAGGAGAAGGGGACAACAGAGGATGAGATGGCTGGATGACATCACTGACTCGATGGACGTGAGTCTGAGTGAACTCTGGGAGATGGTGATGGACAGGGAGGCCTGGCGTGCTGTGATTCATGGGGTCACAAAGAGTCAGACACGACTGAGTGACTGAACTGAACTGAACTGAAAACAACTCTGGAGCATGTGTCTCCTCATCTCGAGGAGAAGGTGAGTTCTTTGATAAAAGATAACTGCCTCTTATTAGATGGAAACAGTTGTCTTTTTAGTTGCTTGAATTGTTGAATATATGTAGAAGGATAAATATGGAACCTGAGTAGAAAAATGGCTGGATGGTTTCAGTTTAATGCCTCATCTTTATTTTCATCATTTAATGCCTCGTCTCCATACCCACCTTCTTTGTCTTGTTTTGTTATGAAGCATTTCTCCTTTGCTAGCTGAAGCAATTGTAGAAGGTGCGAAAGTGTTAGTTGCTCAGTCGTGTCTGACGTGTTGCTACCTTCTGGACTGTAGCCCCCCAGGCTCTTCTGTCCAAGGGATTTTCTAGGCAAGAGCACTGGAGTGGGTTGCCGTTCCCTTCCCCAGGGGATCTTCCCAACCCAGGGATTGAACTTGAGTCTCCTGCATTGCAGGCAGATTCTTTGTTGTCTGAGCCATCAGGGCAGCCCAATGTTACACTTTGTCAATAGAGTACTGGAGGGATGCTGCAAGGGCAAGAAGGCACCTCACTTCCATTTTCCAGCTTTCCTTCCTTTTCACTGAGTACAGGGACCAGTGGATTGGTATGTGAATGGCCCAGTCCCACCTCAGCAGCTCTGGCTGACTAGCTCCAGGTTTGCAATCAAGCCCCATCCTGCCCACCTGGCAGCCAGTTTCACAGCAACTCCAGCTTCATCCCCAGGCAAAAGGCCGGCTCCTGCCTCCAACACCTTCTGGCTAGGCTGGGCCACTTCTACATACAAGCTCTGGTCCATGACTCACGGTAAGTGGCTAGATGATCTGCCAGTCAGATTCTGGCTCATGTTGCCTGAGACCAACTGGTGTTACAAAGCCTCCTCTTGTAGATTACATCTTCCCCCTTCTGAACTGTTTACTCATTCATTTGTTTGTTGACCACTTCCTTGATGCTAAGCAGTGTTCTAATAAATTTTTATGTACAAAAGCAAAACCCAGTGATTTATTCATGAAGATGACAGAGCTACAAAAGAATGTGCAGATTTGACAGGTTATTTATGCTAAAGCCAAAGGCATGAAAGAGAAGGAATGGTACCCCTGGATCTGGGATAGGGGTGTTTCTGTGAAAGTGCTTCTGAAATTTGACCCTTCAGGTTTCCCAGAACATTTCAGGCCAGCTGAGGAACTCTCTCCTCTTAGAGAAAAACTGCCCTTTGCAAACAGATCATCTGAGGCTGATGCTCCCCAGGTAAATTCTTGTCCTCATCAGGATCTGCTTCTTTTACTGCTTATTACCTCCACATCAGTAGCTGAGATAATTTCATCATGGACTTACCAGGGAAATTCAGTGTTTTCCCTGAGAGAGAAAAACAGACTTTTCACTGAAAGACTTGGCAGGACCTGGGTAATTTGCACTGACAATCCAAGGGAAGATGTGTTTGAGTGGATTTTGGAGGCTTGTTGGATGGAAGACAGAATAAGAAGGTAGAGTAGGAGAGAACTGTTATGGGAGTATCCTTCAAATCATGATTTAACATCTTGGCAAAAATACTTAGGAATTAAGTGTGGTACACTTTATTAGTAAGTTTTAGCATTAGGATTCTGACTTATTTATAAGAACTGGTCGACCATTAGACCAGATTTGTGTTGAGAATTTAAGAAGTCTTCCATCCAACAGCCTTGGGCCATAATCAGTCACTGTACCCTGGAATTCATATCGAAATGAATGAAAGAAGATATTTCAAGAAGAATGAACATATTGGTTATCAACTTTAAAGTCATGTACATGAATAAGATAATCCAAATCCAGTCCCCAGATAAGAGGATAATTATTGCATGCAACTTTGAAACATATGCAAAGAACTTTAAGTCTCAATTGAATTGTTCCTTGATAGGGGATGTAGTTGCCTGAGTCCTTGTTGACTTGGGATGGCATGTTTACTTGTCAGAGTTGAAGATGAATATTTCTGTGATAAGGCACAGTGACTTCCTATAATCTCTCAGTCTTTGTGTTAACAAAATTACAATGTCAATTAATAAAATATAGTTGGGCTATTTTAAATAACTTTATTTGTAAATTTAACAAGCTCTTATTAGAAATGCTTTGGTATCAATACAATAAAAATATGTTGGTTTCCCCTCCACTGAATCATATCAAGTAACTGGAAAAGTTAAGCATTTTGTTCTCCCCAGAATTTCCTGGAATTTTTTCAAATAACGACTACTGCTTATCCACATGGCATAATATGGCTATAATTATAATTTTTTCTATCTTAGGAAAAAGAAACAAAATATCCAGAAGAGAAATCTGCAAATGTTTCTTAGTGTCTTCTTAAACGGATCTTTATGTAGATGGTACACCTCTCAGATAACCTTTTTCCCCAGCTTTGCCATTCTCATCCTTAATGCTGTAAAATAAAGAAAAAAAATAGAGTTATAAAAAGCTTTAATTTTCACTCTAAATGACCATTTCATAGATTGCAGGAAAGTTTGAAACATACCTCAGATGATTTTATCCAACAATGTAAGCATTGTTTTAGTAGCATAAAAAGATAGTAGAAATAATAAGCTATGGTTAACTTAGGGAAGAAGCAGGTTCAGAACTAGAAGGAACCTATTTCTACAAATATTAATAAATCAAACACAGCATAAATTGAGTAAATACAGGACTAGTGCACATTAACACTATTAGCCATAGGTAAACAGCTATGGGTCAACAACTGTGTTTTGTGCATATTTCTGAGCTATGTACTACTAAAGAGAAAAAGGCATTGATATAAGCCCTATCATGATGGTTGGGTTATTTTTTAACTCATCAAATCTAGTTGTCGAAAGGGGCTTCATCCTTAGGTACAGAATGGCAAGAACAAATTTTTTAAATAATGAAACAATGTGAACTAGTGATTAGGAGTTAGAGTCATTATGAAATGTCTTTGTCAAGATATAAGTACTTTCAAATGGCAAGATTATCTTTTTGAGACTATTTCACTGTTAATGATGTATTTGATATAGAAGCCATTTTAAAAATGTAGATTTAAAATTCATAACACTGCTCTTAATAGTTAAGACCTGATTATAGCTGCCTCAGTCATGTTCCAAAAATTGAGAGATGCTTTCAAGGCACCAATCATTACATTCAAGTGTAATATTGCCCAAGCACCAGCTATTTAGCTGTTTGAAAAATTTTGTTTAATAAAAAAAAGCAAAAAGGAAATCATATTCTCTCATTTCACAGTTATATATTAGTTCTGTATTGAAAAATGAAGTGACCTTACTTCTAAGAAGCTCTTTTTCACAAATACGGGAAAGTTCGGGATCCAACACTATAACAAGACCATGGTCAATTTTGTTGTCACTATACTTATATGAAATGTTGTCATTAAATGAAGCCAAAGAGCTTTATTTGCTTGGGAACTTTAAGGGAAATGATTAGTTTCAGTGGCAGGATCAAGAATATTTCCTTGAATTTAGGACCAGCTGAGATAAATTTCCTTTGCTCTGTAGCCAGGAAGATGGTCCCAACTGCTGGGAGATGTTGATGGTGAAACCTAATGACAGGAGTGTAGCTCCACATCAAGAAGCAAACTGAAGGCAGAAGGCAAGTCTTTATAGTTTTTACTCTGAGTCTTTGGACCATTACCTTTCCCGTACCAAAATAAGAGCAGGGGCAAAGTCCATTTTAAGGTCCTTTTTAAGGTCTCTTTTAAGGCAAGGGCAAAGTCTCCTCCCTACACCTACTCCTCAACTTAGCTTCAGTGAAGCAGGCCTGCCCAGTTGCTGCAGACCTTCAGCGAACTGTTAAAGGACATCCTGGATGTCTGCATCCTCAGGAGTGAGGCAATCCAGTAGCTCACTGTCCCATTTCTTAAGGTTAAAATAAAAAAGAATTCTAGATTGTTAGAGTCTGCTATTTCTTTCTTTAGGCTTATGGTTAGTAGATGGTATGAGTTCCAAGTAGCTGTGTGGGGACAGGCAATGAGGAAGCCCATTGGTATAGCAGCTAAAAAACCTGAATTATCACCTCTCTTTTTACTTTTCCTTTCTATTCTTCTCTGACCTCTATTTCCTCTCCCTATGGCAATCCAGACACAGTTTCGATTGTTTTAACTTGACAGAAGAGAGCTTGCTTCCTTCCTTTCAGTATCCCTTGGCTTCTAATGGTTGCCACAGGTTGGCAATTCTGGCACCAACAGCTTGTGAATCCCCTGGAGCTGAGGTTCCCTACCTATTTATTCTGAAATGCCACTGACAGCTATAAGAGGGGAGAACAGAGCTAGAAGTGCAAAAGTAGGTAGATGAGGATAACCGAAGGGGGCCAATTGTTCAGTTGGTGGGGATACTAATAAAGTCCCAGTAAAGCGGTACATGGCCACTCATTGGTGGATGTATCTGGCACTGAACCAGATATTTTGAACATGACCCTGTTATACTTTAGCAAATGGACGTAACTTTGCCTAAATTTTCTTGTCATGTCTCATCCTGTTCAAAGTTTTCACTAAATCGGGTCTTTAGGATCCCCAGGTTCCACTTTTCTCCATCTTTCTTTCTCCTTCATGCTCTTTTCCAAGTTAAGAATTGCTCTTAGATAAGACTTTGATAATAACATTTGCACAAATGAAAGAGACTTATAGTTCTTAACTATTACTGTGCCTACTAGGAATGTTTATATTTAGTAGGGCACCTATACCATAAGTAAAGGCATTGAATTAAATGGTGGATTTCCAAGTATCAGTATGCATTTTGGGGGAAGGGGGATAGAGAGAAGCTTAACTTACTTGGTGCTTGTGAAATTAAAATGCATGGGTGGCTATAAATTCTATGTATATGGATGACCCTGAGGTCAATATGATATACTTATTTTGAACACCCATTTAAAAATATCAGTTCTGTAATCCACATGCTGAATTGGAAAACAAGAATGTAAAACGGTATTATGATAGAAAGCAAGGAATTTGGAGGATTCTGTTTATAAGATGCTTTGATTGATAGAACATAACTTTGTATTGTTACGTTGTCTGGAAAAGTCTTCCTGTTTTCATTATTTTAGCTCAGTGGCATGATTAGTGTTGTCTGGAAACATTAGTCACTTCCTATATTTTTCTCTGTGGTAAATGTGTTGACACCAGTAGGGGAGAAGGAGTAAGGGTGTTCAGGAGGAGCTGGCTAACATCCAAGTTAAAAAATAGGAGGTTTTATAGTGGATAATGTCACTGCTCTTGACCATAAAGAGTGTGTTCCTCTTTTTTAAGTTTTCTGTGTTATTCTTGAAAAAATGGATTTAAGGATTTAATGTGATCAATAAACAAAGCTCATTCTCAAAACACAGGAACTTTTAGTAGGTTTCTTTTGTGGGGACACACCATTAAACTCTGATTTAGGTAGATAATGTAAAAGGAAAGGAAAGTGAAGTTGCTCAGTCGTGTCCGACTCTTAGCGACCCCATGGACTGTAGCCTACCAGGCTCCTCTGTCCATGGGATTTTCCAGGCAATAGTACTGGAGTGGATTGCCCTTTCCTTCTCCAGGGGATCTTCCTGACCCAGGGATGGAACCCAGGTCTCCCACATTGTAGACAGACGCTTTACTATCTGAGCCACCAGGGAAGTCAGATAATGTAAGTGTACACTTACCAATAGGTTAGAAATTCTTCAGATAATCAAATTTACAATTGGTATGCCTAGTTTAACGACTTAATAGAAAGGGAAAAGGTCCATTTTATTGTGTCATTGGCAACCTAAGACTAGGTTGCTGGGTTACAGAGGAAAAATCCTTTCTGAATTGTCCTACCAATTAGTTCCTACCACAGTTCTACAAGATTATCAGGTTCTTTGATTGTTGGATAAGCTGGGACTTAATAGTTACTGCTTTTTAATGAGAATTCTCTCATTAGAACATTTAAAATTACTCTCCCTTTCACAGATCCAGTACTTATGTCTGGATAATTTGATTTATATCTTTAGGCCTGGTAAGTACAGCTATTATAATTAGTTTGGTTATGTTTTTATTTATTGTTCATAAATAAGTAGAATACAATATTCAAGTGATAATAAAGAATATAAAATTGATGAGCTATCACTTTTGTAGAAAAAGTGTTATTTTCTATTCAATACTAAAAAAGCTAGATAGCTATAAAACTTTACAGAGAATGAGAATGTATGGAATGCAAATATTTAGAAAATAAAAAAATAAAATGTCTAAGGGAAGATTATGTGACATAAATATTATAATGTAGGATAAACTGATACCTTTTGTACAATGTAGAAAAATGAAGGACATAAAGTTCATAAAATTATAAAAGTGTAGAGAAACAAGATGTAGCAAAGTAATGAAATATCACACTAAAAATAAAATTTGTTTTGTGTTTTTTTCCTTGCAAAATTAAGGCAATTTGTTAACTTAAGTAGGAAATCTAAACCACGAAGAGGCACAAAAAAAGGGCTGGCTTCATTTCTTCTGGGAAAGATCTAATATTGATGACAACGTGACAGCGATTCAAACACATCCATACACAGTACCGTGCCATGGCAGAAGGCGAATTTCACGTTACTAAGGTCAATCAATGCAAGACCTAAATAAGGCAACAGATTTTTGTTTCACTTTCTTTCTCTTGTGAAGTGACTTATTCACTTCACTTATGATGATAATAACTCATATCAACATTAATAAAAAAAACAGCATCTGCTAGTCTATGAAGCGTCAGAAAAAGCTGAGAGCAAGACGGCTTGGTAACAACACAAAGAGAAGATTGTCACATGACTAAACAGCAGTGACAAGCCTTGTCATGTTTGTTACCTGTTAAGGATGGATCCTCAGTCCCATCGCCTGCTATCTGAACGTCCAGTGGAGAACGGTGGATGGGGCTCCCTAAGCTTTCTTCTTGTTCCTTCAGAGATATGGAGTTTTTATGGGGAGATTTATGGTTTGTGTTTTCATGGGGATTGACTTCTGGTCTCTTTCTCGGGAGCGGTGTTGGCTTGGCAGGCTGGAAAACCTGACTGTGGGGAGCTATGGGATGGTAGGCTGGTTTCTCAGCTTCTCCTTCACCCTCCTCCTCGTCATCAATCACAACCAGCTCAGCATGGATGATCCCATCATACCCAGTCAGAAGCTTCTTTTCTTCCTCATTGTCTTCTGCCTGCTGATACCCCATGAAAATCATCGTCACGGGCTCTTTCTCATCCAGGTCAGAAGGCAGGGAATGAACAATATTGTATCTAATGTCTTTCTCGTCCTCCTGGCAAGGGGATGAAGAACCCTGGCGTTCTGACTTCTCAACTAGAGCTCTGCGGGGACTCAGTCCTGCCTTTGGAGAGGGAGCATACTTGTCCTGCATTACATTTGGTTCTTCCCAAGGAGTCATCAGCCTCTTTTGCTGGATATGGGGCATCTCCTCTGCTTGTTGAATCGTTGATCGGGGATGAGGTATCGGCCGAACTGGGCTGATGTGATTGACATTGTTACCTCTCTCCTCTGCAAGTCCATTGTCCATGTTGTGTATGGATCCATTCACATCATTACCCAGTCCATTAGCTTTAATTTTTATCCTTTCTTGAAAGTTTGGTCCAGGAGTTACCTTCTCTCTCTGTGGAGTTGTAGGTCTGCAAAATGGATTGGCATAAACAGGTTCGTGGTACTCCGTTGGGGATTTAGAATTTCTCTCTGAAGCCTGTCTTAAAAGTTCCTCCACTTCAACTGGCGCCAGGCCATCGGTGCCATTGTATGCTGCACTGTGATTAGAGCTTACTGCATAGACTGACTTTTGCCCGTCATCATAAACTTTTATCCCTGTACCTTTAAAGTCATCTGATGGGAGAGGTATTGAAGACAGGACTGTACTTTCTCCGGTCTTCAAGTCTTTTTCAACTTTGATTTCCATGGCATACAAAGCTGTTGAGAGACAGATTTGATCTCCAATTTAGTCAGTTTTTCCTGTTGTAAAGTAATTTGCTTTCACAGTGTTTATGTCCAGTATACCTGTTGACATTCTTTTATGAGAAATCTTTTTAAAATTTCTGATTTATTCATTAAATATATAAAGACTAAAACTTTAAGGACATGGGATTTTGTGCAAGGATGTATGAAATTACTAAAAAATGGGAAAGACTGAAGAAAGGAAGCTGATTGTTCCAAACGGTAAGAATTTTCACTAGGAAACCAAAAGATGTTCCCTTCCTAATGAGAAAATCTGACAACAGATTTACATTATTTTATATTGCTCAGTAGGAAGAATCAGAGTTTTCTTTTTAGTAAGGAAGACTATGTTACTCTGTGCATTACTGTTGGTAAAGGCTGAGCAAGGTATATTTTATTATATTTTATTATGCTACATCCTTGCTGTACAGCCCTGCAATGTGTTGAAATTAGAGAGGTGTGTTCTAAAGTTTTCATAGCTGGGAGGTGGTTAAATGTTGAACTGGTACTGAAGAGGCAGGAAGAAGGCTAGAATCACATGCTTTTCATTTTGCCTTATGTTTCTTTTCGTTTTCACTCCCACTTTTAAGAAGAAGGGCTAAAAATAGAGCAGTATCAGCTGTATTAAAACAACTGAACTGGGGGGAAATGGTTTGGGGGAAGCTGAAACCTGTTTCATGGCCCTGGCAAGATCCTGATGCATGTATCGTGCTGACTTTCAGTGACCCCATGGACTGTAGCCCACCAGGCTCCTTTTCCATGGGATTATCCAGGCAAGAATATCAGAGCAGTTTGCCGTTTCCTCCTTCAGGGAGGATCCTAATGGCCAGGATCGTGACTGGCAGAGTAAAGCTAATGGGATCCTGGGCAACATTACAATGTGGCACTGACTGTCTTTGTGTCCCCCACCTTCCTCTTTGGAGACATCTTGCATTTCATCTCTCCCCCCAGCCTGGTGGTTCTTGGCCTTCCCTGGCTACCCAACTAAAACTGTAATACACTCACCCACATGTGCCCTTTCCACCTTCTCTGCATTATTCTTCTCTTTAGCATTTTTGCTTCCTAATATATTTCATTTATTTACCTAATTTTTAATCTATTGTCTCCCTTAGAATGTCAGCTTTTATTCTCCCTTAGAATGAGGGCAGAGATTTTTGCTGTTTTATTCACTACTGTATTCCTAGTGTGAAAACTCAGCTTGGTCTTGAGCTTGGCACTGAGTATTTGTTGAATGGATGAATGAACGCTCCCTGAAGGTAAAGTGTCCCTTCTCTTTCACTTTAAAATTCAAAGGTTCCCTCTCTGCCCCTATACAAGCCTTGGTCTTCCCTGGGCCATTGGCATTAGTTCCATGCAACCATTCTCACATAGGGGTAAATAATGCCTGACCTCAGGGAGAATACTTTTGTTCATTCATTTAATCTTATTCTAATGTCTACCACACAGAATATGTTGGGAGAGATATTTTTGAGCAAGGGAGCTTTGTTTCAAGAGCTTCTTGTCTCCTTTAGGTCTTTATCTTCCCTGTCCCTATCTAGTTTGCTGAGGAATAAAATGCATGGAAGAAATACTGTAACCCCATTGTTGCCACTTATGCAAGTAACTTACCTCATGGAACTTTGTAAAATGGACCATTACTTAACCTGGAAGGATAGGATATTACAGCAAGTTGCTAATATTTGATATTGTAAAATATAAATTTGAGATCCTACCATTGAAGACAAAGTTTTCCTATACCTTTTCTGTTTTGTTCATCATCTTCTATTCCTTCATTTCTTTCCTTCCTTAACCTGGAAGGTATGTAGGATTTTGGAAGGTCGGGGATATTAGCATAGATGTCTTCAACCGACTCTGTAAAATTCATATTAATTCATAATACATTTAGAATATACTTACAATAGAGAAAAATTTCAGCAGGCTAATCAAAAAATATCTTAGTTCCACATAACATAGACTGCTCAAGACATACCTCCTGATGTTTCTTCCTTTTCCACCTTCACAGACTATAAGAGAAAAGAATTCTCCATGATTAATAGAGTTTAGAAATAAATTCTAAATGTGAATATACTTTGAAGAATCATATACTATTTGTGGAATCATTTTGGGAGGGAGTCATAATTTTCAAATCAGCTACTGCTCACCCTTATTATGTCTTCTGTCGTCCTCTCAACTGATTTCAGTTTCTTTAAAATTGCTTCTTCATTGGTTGAGATTTGCAGTTCAGCCTTTTCAAGATCTTCGATCTCTTTCTCAAGTCTGAACAAAGATATACTTTATATTGTTTAAAACAATACAAATACGGAGCCCTCAAGGATATATTTCCCATATACCAACTTTACTTGGAATATTGCATGTAAGTATCCAGATACCATATAAGAACTTAGCATTACACCAAACATCACATTAAGTACATAGAAGATACCTAGTACCTGACTTTGACTTACTTTTCAAGTTGTTTGTTTTTGACAAGGGGGATTCTCAGGTCAAATATTTGACCCTTGGTCCCATTTTATTCATTACAACTACTGTTACTTCCAAATGAAATCGAGAGATTTTTCTTACAAAGAGACATAAGTTTAAAGTTGGACCAAAAGAAATGATCCATCTGTCCTTAATACTGTAGACTGCCAATTTTTCTTACCCAAGTTTTCATAGAAATTACTTGAAGAAACATTGTAATTTTATTTTCTAGCCAAGCAACACTTTATAACATTATAATTATTATATTTGATTTAAAAATTGTAACTATTTAACACTTAAACCCCCTGTATATCCTAACACTGAAAATAACACTTCATTTTAATTTTAGTTTTCTAAAAGTTGCTATATTATAGTGAGTGGTGTTCTATTATAGTGAGTGAAGAGGTGAGAAGTGGACAAAATCTAGTACAGTGGCCTCAGTTGCTGTTGTTTATAGAGACTATGTTTCCTAGATTAAAAAAAAATTATCACATGGTCTAACAAAGTGTAAGGGAACTCAAAGGGTAGAAACAGACATTTGAAATTGGATTGTCACATCCTGAGCTGGTGTCTTGACTGGTTTAGAGCTGTGTGTCAGATTCAAGTTAATTCCAGGGTGTGGCATCATGATCTCACTCCTGAATAAAAGCACACTACCACTGGCATTCACAAAGCTAGCCGTTGGCATCCATGAAGCACACATAATTTCTCAGGCAAATACTCTGAGCTCTAAAATCAGCTGCCTCAATGGATGGCTGCTTAGACATAGCAGCTAGTTCAGGAGATGACAGCTGTGGGTATTAGTGTCAGCTAAGATAATTGTCAGTTTTCTTGACTTCTTTCTTTAAGATGATCATGCATCTGGCAGCTCAAAATCCCTGTGCTATTGTCACACCAATAAAAGTCCAAGATATGGTCAAGCAGATCATTCTACTTATTGCTTTCATTTCAAACTTCTGACTGGCCTGCTGCCTGTAACTGTTGGTAGTTGGCTGTTTATAGCTGAGGTGCTCTTGCACATCATAAAACTCCAAGTAAAATGCAGTATTTCTGGTTTCTTAGAAGTTATTAATGTGTGATGCCAATCTGTTAAAATCCCTCCATATCCACAGTAGTACAGTTGCCCTTCGGTAGAGTTGTAGGGCTATATGTTGGTTGTTAGAATGGAAAGTTGAATGCTAAAAGTGATAGATCTGGACTGTTCTGTGTAACTTCAAAATGTGAAATAACAGCTGAGGGATTAAGGAGGCAAATGATGAGAAATGAAGTCAGAGATGGGGTGGCCGCCAGATCATACAGGGCTTTCTGCATGGTAATACCTTTGGGAATTCTGAGAAGAGCGAAAACCTGCCAGGACTTGAAATTTAAACAATTACATTGACTGCTGTGTGGAGAATAAACTGGAGCAAGCAAACAGGGAGGTCTCAGTTGTTGTAATAATTCAGATAAAGATGGCTTAATCCAGGGTCCTTGCTGGTTGAAGAGTAAAAAGTAATTGGATTCTGGAAATATTTCAGAGAAAGAACTGCCAGGGTATGTTGATAGATGACATGTGAGATGTGAAAAAAGAGAAATGTCCAGAGTGATTTGAATGTCTGTGATCTGAACAATTGGAAAACTGTGAATGCAAGTAGTCAGATAGCAATCTGGGAAGCAGAAGGAAGGAGATTGGTGGGGGATGTGTTAAATTTGAGACAGTCAAATGGTGACATGGAGAAGACATAAAAGTTGGGAGGTTAACTAAGCCTGGGTTTGAAGATATAAATTTAGGAGTTGGTATTTATAGCCATAGGTGTGGATGAAATTTTCTAGAAAGTCAGGGATTCCAAGGACTGNGTGGGTATTAGTGTCAGCTAAGATAATTGTCAGTTTTCTTGACTTCTTTCTTTAAGATGATCATGCATCTGGCAGCTCAAAATCCCTGTGCTATTGTCACACCAATAAAAGTCCAAGATATGGTCAAGCAGATCATTCTACTTATTGCTTTCATTTCAAACTTCTGACTGGCCTGCTGCCTATAACTGTTGGTAGTTGGCTGTTTATAGCTGAGGTGCTCTTGCACATCATAAAACTCCAAGTAAAATGCAGTATTTCTGGTTTCTTAGAAGTTATTAATGTGTGATGCCAATCTGTTAAAATCCCTCCATATCCACAGTAGTACAGTTGCCCTTCGGTAGAGTTGTAGGGCTATATGTTGGTTGTTAGAATGGAAAGTTGAATGCTAAAAGTGATAGATCTGGACTGTTCTGTGTAACTTCAAAATGTGAAATAACAGCTGAGGGATTAAGGAGGCAAATGATGAGAAATGAAGTCAGAGATGGGGTGGCCGCCAGATCATACAGGGCTTTCTGCATGGTAATACCTTTGGGAATTCTGAGAAGAGCGAAAACCTGCCAGGACTTGAAATTTAAACAATTACATTGACTGCTGTGTGGAGAATAAACTGGAGCAAGCAAACAGGGAGGTCTCAGTTGTTGTAATAATTCAGATAAAGATGGCTTAATCCAGGGTCCTTGCTGGTTGAAGAGTAAAAAGTAATTGGATTCTGGAAATATTTCAGAGAAAGAACTGCCAGGGTATGTTGATAGATGACATGTGAGATGTGAAAAAAGAGAAATGTCCAGAGTGATTTGAATGTCTGTGATCTGAACAATTGGAAAACTGTGAATGCAAGTAGTCAGATAGCAATCTGGGAAGCAGAAGGAAGGAGATTGGTGGGGGATGTGTTAAATTTGAGACAGTCAAATGGTGACATGGAGAAGACATAAAAGTTGGGAGGTTAACTAAGCCTGGGTTTGAAGATATAAATTTAGGAGTTGGTATTTATAGCCATAGGTGTGGATGAAATTTTCTAGAAAGTCAGGGATTCCAAGGACTGAATCTTGCGGCAATTAAACATTTAGCGATCTGGGCAATGTTAAGTACTTTGTAGGGTTTGTGTGTGTGTATGTTAGTCACTCAGTCATGTCCAACTCTTTGTGACCCCATGGACTGTAGCCTACCAGACTCCTGTCCATGGGATTCTTTGGGCAAGAATATTAGAGTGGATTGCCTTGTCCTTTTCTAGGGGATCTTCCCAACCCAGGGATTGAACCTGGATCTCCTGCATTGCAGGCAGATTTGTAGGGTTTAATAAGGAATGAAAGAAACAGTGAACACTTGGCTAATGCTGGTTTTCTCCTGTCACTGTTCCTTTCTGTTCCTGGGCTACAGAGATCGAGCTCCTGGTCTGCCTGTGCAGTTCCAGCTCAGGGGAGTATGAAAGGCACTGGTGTTTGTTGTTGCTTTCCTCTGTAAAGAGGCCCATGATGTAATGTCAGGCAGTACTCATGAATATCTTTAGATTAATATGGTAAGAATATGAGGTTGAAAGCCTGTCAGCATCATCAGAATAACTGCTAATGAATATTTCTGGAGGTTTTCAAGTCTTTGGTAAAAATTGCATTAATATGAGGCTGCTGTCAAATGACACTTCACGATGCATGCGTGAAAACAAAATAGATGCAAACACACACACTTTTCTCTCCTTTATCACTTAGCTACAACCAACTCTCTGTAAAGTAGAATAATAAGGAAGCATCTTGGTGCTAATTACTTGGAATTGCAAAATTCTGTAGTAGATGCTTACTTTTACAGAACATTTCTTAAAATTCTCACTTTAATATTTTATTTTTATATGTTGGTGTGATACTTCTGTGTATTATTTGTGGACAACATAAATATAATTAAGGGATAAATGTTAGAGTTTTTTTTTTCTTTTGTAAAAGCTTTCTGAAAGATTAGGATGTCAGTGGGAGTAATGGGAGGCCCAGGGTAGGGAATTGGCTTCTCTCCCATGGTTCTTCTCACAAGATCAGAGCTCTGAGGGGCAGGTGCTGCAGTAGCCCAGCAGTAGAAGAGGAGGTCTCACAAGCTCCATGTCAGATAATGGATCAAGCTTTTGAGGAATGAGGATTCTTAAGGAATACACAAATTACAACTGGTAGGTAGGTGCTATTTCGTATAGCCAGTACAGTGGGTCTCAACTGAGGGCGATTTCTTTCCTGAAGTCATTTGGCAATGTCTGGAGACATTTTTGGTTCTCACAACTTAAGAAGTGCTACTGGCATCTAGTGAGTAGAGGCTGGGGATGCTGCTGCACATCCTATAATACAGGGCACAGACCCCACAACAAGGACTTATCTCATTCAGATTGTCAGTAGTGTTGAGGCAGACAAGCCTGTGACACCTAGTATACTGCCTAGTCTAGTACAGACGCTTGATACATGCTTTATAAAGGATGTTTAAGTATTTGTCTTTGGGATATTTTTACTTTTTCCTCATTATTTTTCTCTTCCACTTAGCCATAATAAAGGATCCAAATTTATTACTTGTTGAAAGGAATTTGATCATCCTATTTTTATTTAAAATTATTAATTGGGTTAACTTGCTTTTCAAGTCTCTTTCTGTCTCTATATATAAATTAGTCTGTGTGTTTGTGCTCAGTCATGTCTGACTTTTTGCAGCCCCATGGACTGTAGCCTGCCAGGCTCCTCTGCCCACCAGGCTGCTCTGTCCATGGAATTTTCCAGGCAAGAATACTGGAGTGGGTTGCCATTTCCCACTCCTATATATATATATATATACACATACATATAATACATATTTATTTATTTCTTGACTCAGTGACTATTCAGAATTAAGTGGATACTTAACTCTGATTTGAAGCTCCAAAAATGCAGGGCTTACATTAGGGCCTCATATCCAATACTTTTCCAAAGATTTTGGTGGAGAGAAAATTTAGCAAGTGTAAGTGAAGAAGTAGAGTAATATATGTGTCTATATCTGTATGTATGTGTAGATACATTTGTATATGCACATTTATGTGTACATCTATGTCTGTATTTTTTATGTGTGCATAAAATTTTAGTTTTACATGTAAATATAAATCTATGGTATATACACATGTATATGTAAAACTAATTTTTTTTTAACTTGGAAAGCTTTGGGTAGATCACAGGGGATAACTCTCTAACCTTCACTTGCTTATCTTTCAGCTGATGGGTTAGAATTGCCATAAGTGCTGCCATTCCCATCTTTAAAAGGTATTACTTTTCTCAATGGGAACTGAGTTCCTAGAAATGCTGATTCAGTTTGGTGAGAAACAGGAAGCAGAGAAAGAGAAATGTCCTTCCTGGTGCCTCCTGGGCTGTTAGGTGGGGCCTGATGGATGAGTTAGTACCTTTCTCCCTCAGTTTCTGAGAGATGTTAAGCAGGTATCGTGTGCCAGTTTAGATAAGCAAACTCCCCGAAAAATGATTTGTAATGCTATCCATTATTGGAATTTTTCCTCTCCTTATTTCTTGGAGAAAAATAGGGTTATTTTCAAGAACTCCCTAGGTGAAAGAAGGTAGCTTTCGTTTCATGCACTGTTCTAGTAATAACTTCCCTTAATCATCGTGAGATAATGCCCCCAATCCAATTCCAATGTGCAATTTTTTTGTCTTAGAAAAAGGACAGCACAGAAATGCTAGATGTGCCAATAAAGGGTTATTTCAGAAGGCAATTTTTTCTGCTGCTAAGGAATCCATTTATCTCTTTCAGTTTTTGGTGGCATTAGCAAGGACTAACAACCTGATAGAGTTTGCTATTAGGGGCCAAAGAGAATTCAGAGAAAAAAAATTTTAAGAATCTGTGCCCTTCCTTACAGCACTTCACTTGTTAGCAATTATAATAACATTTAATATGTATTGAGTATTTATACTTTACCAGGCACTGGCCTAATTAGTCCTCATAACAGCCCCCATGAGTACTGTTAGTTCCATTTGACAGATGAGAAAGCTGAGCCTCTAGAAAGGCAACTGATCTTTTCAGACAGCCTGTGGCAGGGTGGAATTTGAAATCAAGTCTCTGCCAGTAGAGCCTGAGCTCTTAACTCCTTGCTAATTAGCCACTGTGGGAACAAAACTTTTTAAAAAATGGATTCTTATGAACTTACAAGCAACATTCATTTGCTAATCAGTATGAAAGGATTTTTTACTTTCCATAATAATAAAGTGAGGATTGAAATGCTAGCCGGAGTCTACCAACATGTAACAATGTTGACTCATTACTTCTAAAGGTAATATTTCTTTCCTGATCTTCATTAGAATGATTTTGCTGTGCTAAGAATGTCTCTGCTTAGTGATCCAGTCAGTACAACCAGGATTAAAGTCCAGGCTTCATCATTTTTCCCTCTTTGGTTGCTTGAGTTTGGTTTTTGGTAGGAGTGCTTAGAATATCCTTTTTCAAAGAGTCTGAGGTTTCATAAACTAGTGCTACTTTATAGAGACACTTTGTTTGCTTGGTTATAAGATTATTGTTCAAAGTAATGGAAGCTTTAGGTCTTAAATATAAAACCAGTTATGCAATTTGATTATAATACCACAGTTTGAATGTAATCACCAATGCTATGTTTGAAATTAAATTTATGACTGGCTTTAGCTATTTACTTTGAAAGGACTGATGAATTACCTGTGTCTTGGTATCACAAGCTCTATTATTAAAAGTAGGACTATACCCAAAGAGAAGTCCCAATTGACTCTTCTCTGGGATGGCCTGAGCCAGCAGGTCTTAGATCCAGGCCAGGCCACTACTGATGTACCTCTGAGAATAGTTGATAGAAGTGCTAGGACCACCTCTCCAACCCTACCCCAAGCTGGATAAGGAAGAATCCAGTTTCTTTTGGGAGTCACAGGCTCTCAGATAAGTTTGCCTCCAACAAGGTATTGAATTCAATGAGGAGCGGTGAGCAATTTTAACCGTTGATTCTTCCCTTGGGCCGTAGGTTCTTTCCTTTCCTCCGCACTGAATCTTGGGAAAACAGGAGGTGGCTGCCGGTTTACCTATGTTTTGGAGTTTTTTGTGTGTGAAGGTCCACTTTTTCTCTCCCAGCCGTACTCATAGAAACAGAAAGTGAGCTCTTATCAAAACTAACACACTTGGCTTATATATTAAACCCCTCCAAACCTCAGTTTTCTCATTTGGGGAATAATAATAGTATGCACAAAGGGTTGTCTTAAGGAGGTAAATGAGATAATGTTTGTAAGTTTTTAGCACAGGGCTTGGCATAGAGAAATTCCTCAATAGGGCCTCCCAGATGGCGCTTGTGGTAAAGAACCCGCCTGCCAATGCAGGAGATGTAAAAGATGCAGGACTGATCCCTCGGTGGGGAAGATCCCCTGGAAGAAGGCATGACAACCTACTTCAGAATTCTTGTCTGGAGGATCCCACGGACAGAAGAGCCAGGCAGGAAATGGTCCATAGGTTCGCGATGAGTCAGACATGACTGAAGCGACTTAGCAACAACAGCAGCAGCACAGGGTTTGACATAGAGAAATTCTTCAATAAGGGTTAGTTACCCCTCTCTCCTCCTCAGTTTTCTAAGGAGAGGAGGGCCATCTC
>SJYQ01003799.1:0-40108 GCA_006410935.1 Redunca redunca
TAAAATGTGATCCAAATGAACTTATTTACAAAGCAGGAACAGACTCACAGACATAGAAAACAAACTTACAGTTATCAAAGTGGAAAGGAGGAGAGGAGAAAAAGTTAAAATTTGGAATAGGCAGACACTATGCACACACACATATGTAAAATATATAAACAAAAAGGTCTGACTGTATAGCACAGGGAGGTATATTTAATATCTTATAATAAACCACAATGAAAAAGCATATATATATATATATATAGAAAACACAATACTGTAACTCAACTATTCTTCAAAAAATAAAATAGAAAATAAATTATTCTTACTTTATGGTCATAATTTTTTCAAAGGCTTTTTCTAGGAAGATACATGTTGAATCATGTATACTGAAAATACACAATGCCTGGAATTTGCTTTCAAGTCCACCCCCTAAAGAAACGCAGATGAGGCTGCGATTAGTGGAGCAAAGATGAAATACAAGTGGCGAAATGCTGATAATTGTTGAAGCCAGGGGATCATTATACTTCTCTCCTTACTTTAGTATGTGTTTGATAATTCCCATCATAAAAAGTTATATTTAAACAGGGAATTTCAAAAGGCTAGATTAACTTTTTTTCTTTGAAATCTCATCTGACTATAACAATGCATGTTTTTATAGTTGCAGGATAATGTTTATTATTTGAAGATATGGCCCAAATACTCAGCCACGTAATTTGCTTTCTCAGGAAGAGGAACACCCTAGCGCGACAGCCTACAAAGAGCCCGTCGCTTGCCCTTGACCTACAACATTCTCTCTTCTTGCCTCCAACTCACTCCTGCTCTCACGTTTGTACATCTTTTAACATGATATTAAATATTTAAAGTCATTTAAGGAACTAAAGTTCACTGCGGTTTGATGTCTTATAACCACAGAATAATGCTGTTCTAGTTGGTCTTTGTCATCAGTGGAGACCAAAGTGCTCTGGTGTATACAGTTAAGCTGTAATTCTATCTGGGTTGAGGGGTTCAGGTGGCAGCAAGCTGGACTTGTGAGGCTGTCCAGCAGAATGAAATGAAAGAAGGAACCTCAGGCTTCTGGGTATTAAGTATTAGAGGCTGTTCATTAATATTAATTTTGTTGATTAAAAATACTAGAAGTAGTACCATCTTATGCCTGAAAACCTCTCCCTCTCTGCCAGTGTGGAGAAGCCTACAATAATAAAGACAAGCCTAAAGAACCTGAATATGAATCAAACCTTCAGATCAACATCATACTCTTCTCCTCATCACCTCCATCGTCATCTTCATTTTTGTTACCATTTTCATCCTCATCGTTTTCACCATCATCATCACCTCTTCTTCAGCATCATCTCCTTTATCATTTATACAGAATTAGCAATTTGCCAATCATACATAATTTCTTGTGTTCCTCACAGCAGCTCTATGACATAGAGACACCGAAGTTGCATCATATGTGAACTCAATCATTAGAGGGTGGCAAAGACCAAAAAAACAAAAAACAAAAAAAGAACAAGAAATAAAAATAGCAATCTAATGATGTATCTAATATGCCATGAAACTATATTTTGCATATGTGCTATTTTATAGAGAGCACTTTATTATATTCATTATTATATATTTACAAACACTTATACAGTACCTGGAAAATCCCATGGATGGAGAAGCCTGCATGGGCTGTAGTCCATGAGGTCGTGAAGAGTTGGACATGACTGGGTGACTTCACTTTCACTTTTCACTTTCATGCATTGGAGAAGGACATGGCAACCCACTCCAGTGTTCTTGCCTGGAGAATCCCAGGGACGGGGGAGCCTGGTGGGCTGCCCTCTATGGGGTCGCACAGGGTCGGACACGACTGAAGTGACTTAGCAGCAGCAGCAGACTGTGTAATTGTATGTGTGAAACCATTAGTCCTCTGTTTTATGGATGACATAAGCGCTCTCCAATAACAATGTTAACTACACCCAATTTACATCTTATGAGTTAATTTAAAATCTGAACTCTGAGTAAACTATGGCTTCACTGTTGTATTATACCTATTGTATAGATAAAGAAAGTGGGCTTTAAAGAGCAAAATATTTTATATGAACATTCAGACATAATAATGGACAAATTGAGAAATGATTCTAAAACTTGTTTAAAACCAAAGCTATGGTGTCAATCACTACACTATATGGTTGAAACTACACTATATGTCTTCAGAGAGCAGTTCACACTCATAAAGTAGAGAGAAGGGGAGGGGAGATGAAACAGGACTTTAGCACCTTATGCTTAACACTTTTGTTTTCAGTTGGCAAAAAATGGGATGGGGTGAGGCCGAATCAGCTAAACAAAAATAGGAATAGTGGCATTTTATGGGTGATGCATCTCAATTTGTTTTTCCACACTGTGTTGGCAGAGAGATTAGTACTGAAGCAATCCTTTTAAAGAGGAGTGCTGAATCTCCAATCAGGAGCAAAGCAGAATTGATTAAAATAATAGTCCTGCAACTCTCCTAAACCATCTTCGACTTCTCCCAGAAGATATCCTCATTGTTTTTCTAATTTCTAGGTTGCCATCTACTTGTCTTCCTGTTGTGGCAGAAGAGAAAATTGTCAGATGAACTAGGTGAGAAATGAAGACAGTGAAACCTAGTCAGCAGCATGGGACGGCGCTGCTCTTTGGTCATTGAGTCGTGTCTGCCTCTCTGCGATCCCGGGGGTGGCAGCACACCAGGCTGCCCTGTCCTTCGCTACCTCTTAGGGGCTTGCATAACTCGCTGAAGCTATGAGCCATGCCATGCAGGGTCATCCAAGACAGACAGGACACAGTGAAGAGTTCAGACAAAACATGGTCTACCGGGAGCGGGAATGGCAAACCACTCCAGTATTCTTGCGGTGAGAACCCCCTGAACAGTATGAAAAGGCAACAGAATGGAATAGTTTGCCTAGAATTTTAAGATTCTTTTAAAAGAGAAGTATGCCCAAGCTTCACTTCATGTTGAACTTTCCTAAAGTCCGTGATCTCCCTGTATATCATAAACCTGGAGGAAATATTTGTTGAATCGGTATTTCCAGAATTGGACAAATAGGAAAATTACCTGCAGAAAGATTTCTGGCTGCATATGTGAAAGGAAGAGTTTTGGAATGGAACAAGCTGTAGGTTTGGCAATAGATTAGCTGAGATCCTCAAACAAAACTTGTATCTTGTCTTCCTAAACAGTCTTCTCTGGGCTTTGGTGTTTTCAGAAACAATCCAAGTTCATGCCTTCTCAATGCTCTGGTGAAAACTTCAAATCCATGATATCCTTTCTGAAAGATCCCCAATACAAGAATGTGTTTGAATTACTCCCTGTCTTCCTACCCCAGTATCAATATAATTTTATGCATAAAAATAAAAGAGTTCAAGTAAATGAAAATAAGTCATGTAAGGAGAGAATTAAATTTTGTCATTAAGGAAAGGGAAAGACAGACAAGTCTCCAAGGTTCAAGGACACAAAACATTAATGCTTTCATTTATTCATTGAGCTCATATTCCTTAGTATGTCTGCTACATAGAGAAGAACTATGCCTGTGATACAGGACTGCAATAGTTTCTTGAGTGCTGTTAACTTCCTTAAATTCATCTACAAGTGCTCAGAATAAAAGATAGACTGTGAGCATGAGGACAATTCAAACAGTGCAGACTATTCCGCCAATATGTTCCCAAGTGAGGATATGCCCAGAAGCATAAAAAAGGAGATGGATTTGCTGCTTATTTGGGGAAAGAGGGTCTTTTTTATTTTTCTCTTGGTTTGAGCAATCCTACATTTCATTGATTAAAGATACATATCCGTGCCTCAAATAATGAAACAGCAATTGGTTTCAATGCCAGAGGAAAAACTGGCTGTGCTGGACTTATTGCGGCGTGATAGAAGTCTGAAATATATGGGAGATTTGAGGAATTTTCAGTTGTCACCAGAAGTAATTTAAGTCTTACTGTAAGCAACTTCCACTCTACAGATTAACTTCAGCAACAAACACCCAAGAGGTGATTTTACTGTATAGTGACCAGTCCTCTGCCTCATAAAATGCAGAGCTAAACAGATGAAGCAACAATATAAAAATTAAATAGATAAATCTATTTTGTTGAAGTCTATGAAAGAAAGGAAAGAGCTCTGTACATATATTTCCTAACTGTCCTTTGAAAGGACCAAGAAGCAAAGTGCCCCTGCAAAAATGAGCACACTTAGTTCCCAATGTTGGCTTCTAAATGCCATTTTCCAATAACAGAAAGCAGGATCCCTTGGAGAAATGGCTGATGCCAGAGCTGTAGTAGGTAAAGTAAAAGATAATCCCAATATAATGCTGGGGGCATGTCAGAATAATGCCGGGACTCCATGCACCCAATTTGAGGCAATTTGAGCATCAAAAAATAATGATATTAAAAACTAAAAAGTCTGTTGAATAAAACAGAAAACTATGAGTCTATAATGATAAAAAAAAAACCCAACATAAATTCATAAACTGAAATTTTGATGAAAAATGAAATTGCAGTAAGCAGAATAATGATGCTAAAGATATCCATGTGCACTCCCAGGAACCCATGAATATACTGTGCTCTTAGCCAGGGACAATTTAAGCTGCAGATGGAATTAAGGTTGCTAAGCAGCTGACTTTGAAATAGGGATATTGTAGATCAATGGAACAGGAGAGGGAGCCCAGAAATAAACCCACACACCAACGGTCAATTAATCTATGACAAAAGAGGCAAGACTATACCACAAAGAAACGACAGTCTCTTCAATGAAAGGTGCTGGGAAACCTGAATAGCTACACATAAGAAATGAAGTTAGAACATTCTTTAACACCATACACACAAATAAACTCATAATGGATTAAAGACCTAAATGCAAGACTGGATACTCTAGAACTCTTTGAGGAAAACATAGGCAGAACACTCTGTGACATAGATCACAGCAATGTCTTTTTCTATCTGTGTCCCAGAGTAATGGAAATAAAGACAAAAATAAACAAATGGGGCTTAATTAAACTTATCAGCTTTTGCACACAAAGGAAACCATAAACAAAATGAAAAGATAACCTTCAGAATGGGAGAAAATATTTGCAAAAGATGTGACCGACAAGGGATTAGTCTCCAAAATTTACTAACAGCTCATGTGGCTTAATATCATCAGAACAAACAACCCAATCAAAAAATGGGCAGAAGACTTAAATATTTCTCCAAAGCATGCATACAAATGGCCAAGAAGCACACAAAAAGATGTTCAACATTGCTAATTCTTAGAGAAATTTTAAATAAAAACTACAAGTTTAAATAAAAACTACAAGTCAGAATGGCTATCATCAAAAACTCCAGAAACAATAAATTCTGGAGAGGGTGTGGGAAAAAGGGAACCCTCCTACATCATTGGTGGGAATGTAAATTGGTGCAGCTACTATGGAGAACAGTATGGAGTTTCTCTGAGAAGTAAAAATAGACCTACCATATAATCCTGTAATCCCACTGCTCCTGGGCACATGCCCCGTGAAGAGCAAGATCCAAAAGGACCCACACACCCCACATTTGCTGCGGCCCTGTTTACAGCAGCCAAGACAGTGAGGCACCCAAATGTCCATCAACAGAAGAATGAATAAAGAGGGTGTGGTGCATGCCTAAAATGGAATATTACTCAGCCGCTAAAAAGAAGGAATAACGCCATCTGCAGCAGTAGGGATGGACCTAGAGATTGTCATCTTGAGAGGAGCAAGACGGAGAAAGAGAAGTATGATATTGCATATCCGCTGCTGCTGCCAAGTCGCTTCAGTCGTGTCCGACTCTGTGCGACCCCACAGACAGCAGCCCGCCAGGCTCCCCCGTCCCTGGGATTTTCCAGGCAAGAGCACTGGAGTGGGGTGCCATTGCCTTCTCCGTATTGCATATCTATGGAATCTAAAAAAAACTTATACACGTGAACTTAGTTACAAAACAGAAAAAGACTCACAGACTTAGAGAATGAACTTCGGGTTACTGAGAGGGACAGTGGGGATTAGCTAGGGACAGTTACCTAGTCTGGGATGGACATGTACACACTGCTTAAATATAAATGCATAACCAAAAAATGAAATGCATAACCAACAAGGACCCAATGTACAGCACAGGGAACTCTGCTTGGTATTCTAGAAGAATCTAATTGGGGAAAGGATTTGAAAAGGGATAGATAGAGGTACATGCATGGCTGAGTCGCCTTGCTGTACACCTGAAACTCACACAGCATTGTTAAGCAGCTGTGCTCCAATGCAGACAAAAAGTGTCTTACAGATATGGAGATATGACCAGGATCACCTGAAAAGTGGAAGAGGGAGGCAGAATAGTTGGTGTCAGAGTGATACAGTGAGACCATGATACAGTGATACAGTGAGACCAGTGATACAGTGAGAATGGCCATTGCTGACTTTGAAAACTGAAGAAGCACGAGCACACTCTGGAATCCCAGCACACTCCAGAAGAGGCGTGCAAACAGGCTCTCACCTAGAGCCTCCTGCCAACACCCTGATTTTATCCAGTGAGACCCACTTCACACTCTGACCTGTAAGGACAGTAAGACCATAAATCTATGTTGTTTAAAGCCACTAAATTTGTGGCTGTTAGACCAGGAATAGGAAATTAATTGAGAATATTTATGTAGTTTGAAAGTATCTCTCTATATATGATATTTGCTAATTACAAAAGGAAAAAGAGGAACATCATGGCGGAGAAACTTGGCAGATGCCGCTGGAACTGAATGATCAAAGTTAACATCACAGACAGTTCGACAGTTCAGCATCACTACCCTCTGAAATGACGCGTTCAGAAGGACACACCAGCGCTTCCGCGGAGCCTTCCCCAGCAACGCGCAGCACTCAGACAAACTCAAACGGAGGGGCAGTCTACGAGACAGCTGTCCACTACTCTTCAAGAATATTAAGATCATGAAAGGCTGAAAAACTGACCCAGATTGGAGGACTCCAAAGAGACAGGATGACTAAATGCAATGTGACAGTTTGGATTGTATCTGCACCAGAAAAAGAGCATTACTAGGGCAGCTTGGAATTTCTAATAAGATCTGTATGTTCGTACTGAATCCATTTTAATTTTTTGTTTAGATCATTATGTTTCTGTAAGATGTTAATATTTGGAGAATCTGGGTGTAGATATACCTTGGGAAATCTGTGTGCTACTTTTGCAATATTTTAAGTCAAATATTTCTAAATAAAAAGCTTTTAAAAAGGAAATGTGATAATACTCTGATGCTAAGAAGGTCTGTGACGTCTGTTTTCAAATTCCCTTTTAAAGAGCCTGTTTATTTCTTTCTTCAGAGAAATCACTTCATTGGGTGTCTGTATGCCCGTGGGCCTTTCATTCTTGATGATTTCTTTCAACAAGTCATTCAGAACCAAGCAAAGTCTTCACACGTATCAAAATAAAAAGCAAATGTTTGTAACGTTAGTCTTAGTTCTAGAGGTGATTCCCCTTAAAGAACAAATAAATGAAAGATACTCAACCAAAGGATTGAACCTGGGCCCCAACAGTGACCTAACCGTTGGAATGCCAGGGGATTCCCTATTGCTTACTTTAATATCTTTACACACACATTTCTTTTACCAAATGTTATATCCTCTTCTCCTGACCTAACTAAACAAATTTCGTAAGGGCAAACTCAGGATTCCAATGACTTATTAATAAATGATGGTATTTCCAAAGAATGTAATATTAGTTAGCATTAAAAAAAGTGANATTACCTCATGTGAAGAGTTGACTCATTGGAAAAGACTCTGATGCTGGGAGGGATTGGGGGCAGGAGGAGAAGGGGACAACCGAGGATGAGATGGCTGGATAGCATCACGGACTTGATGGACGTGAGTCTGAGTGAACTCTGGGAGATGGTGATGGACAGGGAGACCCGGCATGCTGAGATTCATGGGGTGGCAAAGAATCAGACACAACTGAGCGACTGAACTGAACTGAACTGAACTATATATTTATCTAACATACACCTCCCAAAAAATTTTTTTCAGATATATACAAAAGTACTAACATTAGTTAATTTGACTTTTAAATTTTAACTTGAGAAATATAATGGCAATAATTTTAAACTGTGGCTAAAATGCCTCATGAGAAACCCTGGGCTGGAAGAAGAACAAGCTGGAATCAAGATTGCCAGGAGAAATATCAATAACCTCAGGTATGGAGATGACACCACCCTTATAGCAGCAAGTGAAGAGGAGCTTAAAAGCCTCTTGATGAAAGTGAAAGAGGAGAGTGAAAAAGTTGGCTTAAAGCTCAACATTCAAAAAACTAAGATCATAGCATCTGGTCCCATCACTTCATGGGAAATAGATGGGCAAACAGTGGAAACTGTCAGACTTTATATTTTTGGGCTCCAAAATCACTGCAGATGGTGACTGCAGCCATGAAATTAAAAGATACTTACTCTTTGGAAGGAAAGTTATGACCAACCGAGATAGCATATTCAAAAGCAGAGACATTACTTTGCCAACAAAGGTCCATCTAGTAAAGACTATAGTTTTTCCAGTGGTCATCTACAGATATGAGAGTTGGACTGTGAAGAAAGCTGAACACCGATGAATTGATGCTTTTGAATTGTGGTGTTGGAGAAGACTCTTGAGAGTCCCTTGGACTGCAAGGAGATCCAACCAGTCCATCCTCAAGGAGATCAGTCCTGGGTGTTCACTGGAAGGATTGATACTGAGGCTGAAACTCCAATACTTTGGCCACCTGATGCGAAGAGCTGACTCATTGGAAAAGACCCTGATGCTGGGAGGGATTGGGGGCAGGAGGAGAAGGGGACGACAGAGGATGAGATGGCTGGATGGCATCACCGACTCAATGGCCGTGAGTCTGAGTGAACTCCAGGAGTTGGTGATGGCCAGGGAGGCCTGGCGTGCTGTGATTCATGGGGTCGCAGAGAGTTGGACACGACTGAGCGACTGAACTGAACTGAATATGCCTCCTAAACTTAGAACTCATTTTGCTCTTGAACTGGACCGGAAACAGCCACAGGATCTCACACAGTTATTTGCTAATGCTGCTGCTGCTGTTTCTGGCGGCAGCGGCCTCTCGGGTCTGTAGCTTCTGTTATCAGTGAGGCATTAAATCCCTCGGCAGTCCTCCTGGAAGACAACCCGGAGCACTGTGAGAGCACCACAGAGGAGCGTAGAGAAGGGCAGCGGGAACTGACCTGAAGCTGGGCCCCAGAGCCGTCCTAAACGCCAGCTTCTGGCCCGCTGACACGGTGAGCTCTTCCACACCAAGCCTTTGCAGCAGCTGTTCCCTCTGAGCGAGCATCCTGTTCAGTCACTAAGTTGTGTCCGACTCCTCCTAACCCCACAGACGGTAGCACACCAGGCTTCCCTGTCCTCATGACCTCCTGGAGTTGATTCAAAATATCTAAATGTTCACATGTCTATTTAACATCTATATTTTTGCACACTTGCCTCGTTCTCATCCTATAGCTGTCGAGCGAATTATTGCTCTTTAAAAGACACAGTCTACAACGTATCACATGGCTTCTGGGGTGGCACCAGAATCCACCTGACAAAGCAGGAGACGTAAGAGACGTGGGTTCGATCCCTGGGTCAGCGAGATCCCTTGAAGGAGGGTATGGCAACGCACTCCAGTATTCTTGCCTAGAGAATCCCATGGACAGAGAAGCCTGGCGGGCTACAGTCCACGGGGTCGCAGAGTCGGATATGGCTAGCGTGTCTTAGCAGGCCGGCACAACCTAGCACATTCTCCCCTTCAGCTCCATCAAGAACAGTGGTCGGGAAGACTTCCCTGGCCGTCCAGCAGTTAAGACTCCGCACTTCCACTGCAGGGCTCACGGGTTCGATTCACGGCCAGGGTCTCATACCACGGGGTCTCGAGGAGTTGGACACGACGGATAGAGCACACGGCACGCAACGTGCAGTCACATAAACACTGACCTCCTTTCACCTAGTTTAAAATGCTTTCTGCTCTTGCATTTTCATCTCCTTGTTTCTTCATCTGCTTTATGTGCCTAAAAGAATGGCTCTTCCACCTGGGAAACTTTAACAGCTGCCCCAGCAGTGTTCCTGCATCTCCTTACCTGTAGATGCCTGTCTTCACACAAAACTGCAGAAATCCGATAAATAGGACCAATGACCTGCAGCTGTTTTAGATGAAGCCTGGGGTGAAGGGCTGGTGAGCAAGGTCGGCCTGGACATCCACTTAGCAGTCTCTCTGACCCTGAATCCCCACCGGACCCAGACCTACCACTTGTAAAAATCACTGAAATACAGAAATTTAGAACTTTACTCTCTAAATACAGAAGAGCTTTAATTAAACTTGCTGTATCAGCAGTTTCACATTAAGCTTCCATTTTATTCCAAATGATTATGATTTGATTATGAGCCCACTCAATTGGGTGGCTATGCTATCCTTTTTTTTTATAATTAGCAAGCAGAAGGTCTGAATACCAACAATATTCATCTTAACCATCAGTTTTATGCATTTTTTCTAGGCAGCGACCTGATACTAGTGAAGTACTGACTATTTTTTAACTTTTATGCAAATTGCATGTACAATAATCCATGCTATGCTTTAGCATTAGTTGTTTTTCAATTTGAGGAAATGCTGATTTAAAACATAATCTAACAAATTATTCAGTCAAGCATAATAAAGACAAAAATTCTTCCTCCCATCAAATTCTCAGAGACATTTGGACAAAGACAGCAATAGCTAAGTGAAAAAGCTCTCACACTCTTTTTCCTTCCCCAAATGTATCTGTCATTAAGGCATAAATGCCCCAGTACAGACACTGTCCATTAAAAAGTATCAATCCAATGCAATCTTTAACAAACTTTTCTGGAGCTACAGTTATTACCTCAAAACCCACAGCATGAATTTTTTAAAACAAAGTGGATGCTATTGAAAAGGGGTGGGTTGATAGCACTGGAGACTGAAGGCTCCTACTGAACCACAGTCCGGGTGAAACTCAGACACAGGCAATGGCAATCCCCCCTTCTTTCCCACCTCTGCCCCTCAGACTTGCAGAGGAGACACTCGTGGGAAGAGGGCACAGTGGCTCATGCTTGGGTTTCAGTTCAGTTCAGTTCAGTTGCTCAGTCATGTCCGACTCTTTGCGACCCCATGAATCGCAGCACGCCAGGCCTCCCTGGCCATCACCAACTCCTGGAGTTCACTCAGACTCACGGCCATCGAGTCCGTGATGCCATCCAGCCATCTCATCCTCTGTCGTCCCCTTCTCCTCCTGCCCCCAATCCCTCCCAGCATCAGAGTCTTTTCCAATGAGTCAACTCTTCGCATGAGGTGTCCAAAGTACTGGAGTTTCAGCTTCAGCATCATTCCTTCCAAAGAAATCCCAGGGCTGATCTCCTTCAGAATGGACTGGTTGGATCTCCTTGCAGTCCAAGGGACTCTTGTGGTCATTTCACGGCTGGCTTCATCAGGATGGAAGTTCTCACCCATGAGAAGGAAAAGCCATGGTTTGCTTCCCCTCTTGTCACTGCTGTTCAGTCACTAAGTCGTGTCTGAGTCTTTGTGATCCTGGACTGCAGCATGCCAGGCTCCTCTGTCCTCCACTCTCTCCCGGAGCTTGCTCAAACTCATGTCCATTGAATCGATGATGCCGTCTAACCATCTCATCCTCTGTCATCCCCTTCTCCTGCCTTCAATCTTTCCCAGCATCAGGGTCTTTTCAGATGAGTCAGCTCTTCACATCAGGTGGCCAAAGTTATTGGAGCTTCTGCTTCAGCATCAGTCCTTCCAATGAATGTTCAGGACTGATTTCCTTTAGGATGGACTGGTTCGATCTCCTTCCTGTCCAAGGGACTCTCAAGAGTCTTCTGCAACACCACAGTTCAAAAGCATCAGTTCTTCAGTGCTCAGCCATGGTCCAGCTCTCACAGCCATACATGACCACTGGAAATACACAGCTTTGACTATCCATGCCTTTGTCAGCAAAGATCCTTTCCTTGACCAGATCACAACTAATCGCTTAGAGCCCTGTGTCACTCCAGTGGCTTCCCACCAAACACAAAGAAAGAACCCAGAAGAGGTGAGAACACAGTGTATTCAATGCAGTAGCATCGTTTCAGATGGCTAAATCGTGTGATAAAATCTCAGTCCTACCAGGAGTCAGAGTTACAGCTTCTATATACAAGGGTTTGTCCATGTCAGCGCTATTGACATTGGAGGGCTGGATAACACGTTACCAGGGCAAGGGCGGAGGTGGTCCTGCCTGCTGTGGGATATTCAGCAGCACCCCTTGCGCCCTCTCACTAGACGTCCCAGCACCTGCCCAGTTGTGACCACCACAAGTGTCTCCAGACATCATCACGTGTTCCCGTGGGGCTGAGATCATGCCCAGTCAGCCCTCCGCTCCGTTCATCCCAGCACCAATTCTAGTCCTTCTGTCTGCAGACGGGCACCACTGTGCAAATGTCTTATTTCTTTTTACATTCTTCTCTTCTTTGAACCCTGCCCTTAGAAGGATAGTTCCAAACACATCACTTGACAGACGCACTGGTACATACATAGCCCAGCCGGGCAGAATTTGGCCAAGCTCTGCGGACGCTGTGTGGCTCGTCCCTTTGTCGGGAGGATCTTCCTGTGCTACAGTTGGCTGAATTATATGCAAACTCCCAGGCAGAGCGGCTCGGGGAGATCTGATGAAAACCACATTGTTTGGTTCACGGAATGTGATTCACACCCCCTAGATACTGGATTTTAATCTGTTATATATGTCTGTTAAACTCTGCCTTCCTCCTCCCCTTTCTTAAGATGAAAAGCAGATTATTTAGTGCACAATCTAAAAATCAGCTGGTTATTAAATTTTCCTTTTCGTTTAGTTTTGAAGCTTTTATGCCTCTGAAACTTATTTACATGCTGTATACATTAAATAAAGTATAATCCATAGTACTCACAGGATTCAAAAAATGATGAGGTGCTCTTCCCCTGGTCTCAAAACAGAGTCTACCTGACTCCCCAAAAGAGGGAGACATTTGTAACATAGGTCTGCATGTCAAGAACACACTCTGCTGAGGCAGCAACTTACAGCAATAGTAGGAAAGTACATAAGATGCAGCAGATAGAAACAGCTCCATATATTCTAAAAGACATACAAAGCAAAAAAAAAAAAAAAACACACACACGAAAAGCTACAATATTATACATCCAGTTACATTTTTCTTGTAAAACTTAAGTCAAACTTTAACATTCTTAAAAATAAGAGGCATTAATTTGCATAATCAGTAATAAAATGTATGATCACTTTCATCAATGTGGCTGCTGTATCTTCAGTACCTACAACTATAGGAGGCATGAGACAGAGATCTTTTTTAATTCGTACTTTGGACAGTTTGGAATAATAGGCATATTTGACCCCATTTTGCAGATGAGAAACCAGGTTCGGAGAGGCTGAGTCAGTTTTCTAACTCACGGAGTTAGCGGGCAGAGGAGCAGGAGTTTGGGTCTGATCTGGACGCTCTTATGTTCAAGCGGACCTACCTTATTGCCTTTACTTTATTCTCTATCGAAGGCTGAAGTTGCTTGAAATCAAGCCAGCATCTTAGGGGACAATCAAGGTAAACTGCATTTTTGGGGGTAAAACTCTATCTAAACAGACTCATTAGCGTTTTCTAAATCTTCAGAAAGGTCCTGTTCTCAGACTCATGGAAATTAATAGCTATGTACACTGTTTGGGTTCACAAAACAACGGAGGACAAAATATTCCAGCCATTCTGCCCTTCTACTGCCTTCTGCTCGCTCCCCTGTCCGTGGCTCCCTCTCGGCCTCCTTTCCAAGTCCACAAGCCTCACCACTCCACCCTCACCCAACCCTGCCCCAGCCTCAAGCCCCAGGCTCCAGCCTCACTGAGTCACTGTGGTCCCCGTAGCGTCTAGGTCTCTTTCAGCATGGACCATGCTCATGTACTCATGGTTCATCTCATGGATCAGGTACCTGCACTGTTGTAGGTACTAGAAAGCCAACAGTAAGATGGAACTGCTGCCCTCGTGAAGCTCACAGTCTAATTTGGAAGAGACAGACAATGAACGAATGAATGAAATATTCAGTACGTCAGATAATGATAACGGCTTTAGTAGAAAAGCAAAGCTGGGAAAGGGATTAGTGAATGCTAGAAGGGAGAGAATGTCAGCTAAAAGTGGGGGAGCAGGGAGAGTCACCCTGACAAGGCGGCATGTGAACAAAAAACAGAAAGAGGTGAGGGAGTGGTACGCTGCTGCTGCTGCGAAGTCGCTTCAGTCGTGTCCGACTCTGCGCGACCCCATAGACAGCAGCCCACCAGGCTCCCCCGGCCCTGGGATTCTCCAGGCAAGAACACTGGAGTGGGTTGCATTTCCTTCTCCAATGCATGAAAGTGAAAAGTGAAAGGGAAGTTGCTCAGTCGTGTCCGACTCCTAGTGACCCCATGGACTGCAGCCTACTAGGCTCCGCCGTCCACGGGATTTGTCAGGCAAGAGTACTGGAGTGGACTGCCATTGCCTTTAGACACTGGTAGAAACGGGGTCCGTGTGGCCCGGATGGAGTGAGCAGGGCAGGAAGTAGCAGACAAGATGGTAAGGGCTGTGGACAGAGGGCTCCGCGTAGGGGCTTGACGGTCTGCATGAGGGCCTGGACATCAGCTCTTTATGGCAAAAGCAGTCTCTCCAGTTCCTGTGCGTCTGGTGACTTGGGAGCTTTGCCCCAACATAATATCAGAGCCGCTGTACACGTTTAGTGTTTCCCATCCAGGGGCTGAACACTCTCAGTGGCCAAGAGGCTGCTGGAAATATGAAAGAGGGGTGCCTGGTCTCAGTAAGGCTCCAATAATTGCTCCATATGGAATACGGCCCTGAGACCCCCGACATCACAGATCTCCAGGCCCGCAGAGGCTGGCAGGCTACCAACACATAGCGTCTGCTGTCATGCAGGGTCTGTTTCATGAGCATATCAGGAAGAAAAGATGCTACATGGTAGCGTTTTTGAGAAATACTGTGAACAGCCAGCATGTCATAGAACTGAATGTCTGTGTCCCCTCAAAATCCCTGCATTGAAATCGAATCCCTAATGTGATGGTACTTGGAGGTGCGGGCCTTTGGAAGGCGATTCGGTCATGAGGGTGGAGCCCTCGTGAATAGAATTCATGACCTAATGAGGAAAGTCGATGCTGGCTTCCATGCGAAGAAGATACTGAGAAGACAACCATCTATAAAAGCAAAAGTGTGTTCACAGCGGAACCAAGCCTGCCGGCACCTTGACCTTGGACTTCCAGACTCCAGAACTGTGGGAAATACATGTCTACTGTTTGCAGCCCGCCCAGCCCATGTGATTCGTTGTAACAGCCCAAACAGGCTTCCCTGGTGGCTCTGTGGTGAAGAGTCCCCTCACAGGTGCAGGAGACACGGGTTCGATCCCTGGTCCAGGAGGACCCCACATGCCAAGGAGCAACTAAGGCCACGCGCTACAACCGCTGAGCTAGAGCTCCCGAGCCCAGGAGCCACTGAAGCCCTCGTGGCCGACAGCAAGAAGAGAAGCCGCTGCCTGAGAAACCCACGCACCACAGCTAGAGAGTGGCCCGTGCACAACCAGCAAAAAGCCCGCGCGGCAACAAGGGCCTGACACAGCAACAAAACTGATTAATTTAATAAAACAGACCCCATACCCTAAAACACCTTTCACCTCATTGGCAAATCAAATTTTTGAGTTACTCCTCTCTGATGTACTAGCAAACTGCCTGTCTTTTGAAAAACAATGCTTCTTGCATTCTGTCGCCCGCGATGACTGCATCCTCCCAAGGTTGACGAGACGGTTCTTGCCTCTGTGACTCTTTCCAGGCTTCTTCTACAAAAGCTGTTAGTTTCACAGAGCTGAAGTAAAGCTATATATTAAATTTCCTTAATTGTCACTAGAAAGGATTGCTATCTTTAAATGCAGATGTAAACAACAAAAAAAGGAATTTTGTTTAAAAATGAGCTAGAGTGAAGCATTAGCATGGGGAGGATTTTCTGTTGGCTTTAACTAGGGAAATGCTGAATATGCACTGATTTTTTACATTAATAATAATAGGAAACAGTAGATAGTGGCACCTCAGCACAATTCTAATTTAATGAGAAACAATAAAATAGTTTTCCAAAGGGGCCTATTTAGGTCCGAGAAAGGGGGATATTAAAGTTCCAAGATTTATTCTACTTTCGTTAAGGTATGCTGAAACAGATTTTCTGAGGCTATATTCTACTCACTGATTAGATCTCTCTCTTTATAATTTTCTTACTTGTGAGGGAATTAGATTGGTATTTTCCAGGCCAAATAACTTTTAGACAAAGTATTTAAACTGAATCAATTCATTCCCAGTGCAAGTGAGGTTGATCAAAACCCTATATCACTCAGACAGCCCTTTGAGACATATTTTTAATATATTTAGATATTATTAACTGTAAAACCACAGGACTCAACTATTAAGAAATGGTTTGTAGAAAAGAATTGAATACACATAAAAGAATTGAATATACATAAAACTTCTAGTAAAGTATATTGCCTTTGAGTTAAGCTCCCTATTATTTTTTTGATGTTTTTCAAATTAATTGCACAAGGTAACCAGTATGTACTAGTCATTGTACTGTTGAAGCAGAATGATCTGGGAGGTCAGATGTAAGGATAAGGGTGATAATGAGGATAATGGTGATAGCTGACATGAACTGAGCCCTTGCTTCCTGGCAGATAGTGTGCAAAACACATTGCACCCCCTGCTTGATTTGATCCCAACATTCATTCTGTGCTAAGATCCATGCTAAATGTATTTAATATGCAAGACCTTTCCAAAACCTTGACAGTCACACTGTGCTCCCACTTTACAGATGAGGAAACTGACACTGTGACAAGTCGAGCCACCAAGAGTCACCTAACTGGACGGTACATAGAGAAATGTCCTCACAAAGTCAGCAGAGGTTGGAAGAGACCTACCACTGCAGAATGTCAAAGCCCTCATCACAGGCACTTTTCTCATATACCCGGCAACATCTCTGGTGAGGTTACAAGCCCTGAATGGGGAGGTGGGGCAATACCCCCTAACATTTACTAAGCACTTCCTACCTGCCAGGCATGGTTCTAAGCCCTGTATTTCTTTTATCCTCATAAGAAGCACATGAGGAGACAGCAGCATTGATATTCCACTTTGCAGATGGGGAAGGCTGCAGCACAAAGGTTATTTGTCCACAAACACATGACTATAAACGGTGAGGCTAGGTCTGACCTCGGAAGTTTAAACCCAGAGCTCATTTTCTTAGTCACTGTGATACCCTGACTGTTTATGACCCAGTCCTTTGCCTGAACTTGGCATTGAAGGAACACCCTTCAAATGATGCTGAACGTACCACACCCTTCCAATGGTCACATGGGCCAGGGACACCCAGCACCAAAGAAAGTGCCTCCAGATTGATCCAGCTGTGGAGGATACTCATAAAACCCTGCAGCTTTTTTGCTGTCCTAAGGAGAGCCAGGATTCTTGAAAATATATGTACGTATGAGAGACTTAGATTGCTCACCAACCCTGGGATACAGCCTTGGTATAAACACACCAGAATTGATTGAGAAGGAAAAGGTATGAGACATTGTGTGTAGTCATGATGCAAATCCATACTGTTTACGCAGAAACACATAGTGAAGTCCCTGCCGTCCAGAAACACAAACTCTAACGTGAATTTTGGGAGAAGGGAAGAGCACAGACCACCACGGCTGAGGGCGCAGAGAGCAGCCAGCGCTCCATGTTACGAAACGCCGGCGCTCCGTCCTCTGTCTGGCTGAACAACAAGCTCTCTTCCCGAGCTCAGAAAGCCAGGATGGGAGGTCCGCTCTTCAGTCGACGGGGAGCTATCGAGTTTTCTAAGTCAGCGCACTACGGCCAGAGCTGCCCTTCAAAGCATTCAATTCAGAGCCGTTGGTAAGACAGCCTTGAATAGGAGAGATTGCAAGGGTAGACACCCCACTGGGAACTGCGGTGAAAACCCCAGAGAGCGGAACATAAACTGTAGTAGCAAGAAGAGAAAGGGGGCAATGCAAAGAGCAAAGTTCAGGAGTCACAGGACAGAAGTGTAAAAGGCCCTGCCTTGTTTATGTAGGCTTGGGGCCAGAGCTTGGGTCCAAAGCTCTAGTGGCCGCAGAAACCGGTGTGCAACGCGGTCCAGCGCTGTCTCACCCTGCGGCGATGACTCAAGCTTCCTGAGCATCAGTCTCCTCATCTGTAAAATAAAGATGACCATGCCCCACCCCTTAGGCTGTTAGGAAGTTTATGTAAGCATATAAAGCACTGGGCTTCCCAGGAGGCTCAGTGGTAAAGAATCAGCCTGCAAATGCATGAGATGCCCGTTCTGTCCCTGGATCGGGAAGATCTGCTAGAGAAGGAAATGGCACCCCACTCCAGTACTCTTCGTGGGAAATCCCATGGACAGAGGAGCCTGGTGGGCTACAGTCCATGGGGTCACAAAGGGTCGGACACAACTTGGCAACTAAACATAAAGCGTTCGGCACACTGAACAAATATGTAGTGAGCTCTCAATAAATTCTCCCCACTGATATCAATGTTTTTGTGTCTGTCAGTAGAAATAATAAGATTCCTCATATATATGCTGCTGCTGCTGAGTCGCTTCAGTCGTGTCCGACTCTGTGCGACCCCATAGACGGCAGCCCACCAGGCTCCCCCGTCCCTGGGATTCTCCAGGCAAGAAAACTGCAGTGGGCTGCCATTTCCTTCTCCACATATATATACTGCTATATATATATATATATATATATATATATATATATAATAAATAGTCAACAAAGAACTACTGTATAGCACAGGGAAGTCTACTCAATACTTGTAATCACCTATATGGGAAAAGAATCTGAAAAAGAATGGATATATGTACATATATAACTGAATCACTTTGCTGCACTCCTGAAACAAACACAACATTGTAAATTAACTATATTCCAAGATAAAATAAAAAATAAATTTAAGGGAAAAAAAGAAAACAATAAGGTTACTCCATTCCTTCCCCTCTTAAGGGACACTCATTGGGAGTTCCCTGGTGGCCCAGTGGTTAGGATTCTGGGCTTTCACTGCCATGGGTCCAGGTTCAATCCCTGGTCAGTGAACTTAGATCCCACAGGCCTCGCAGTCACACACACACACAAGTTTTATAAGCAGAAATTAACTCAACATTGTAAATCAACTATATTTTAATTTTTTAAAAATTATACAGTATACTAATGCATGTATATGGAATTTAGAAAGATGGTAATGATAACCCTGTATGCAAGACAGCAAAAGAGACACAGATGTATAGAACAGTCTTTTGGACTCTGTGGGAGAGGGCGAGGGTGGGATACTTTGGGAGAATGGCATTGAACCATGTATAATATCATATATGAAACAAGTCGCCAGTCGAGGTTCGATGCGTGATACTGGATGCTTGGGGCTGGTGCACTGAGACGACCCAGAGGGATGGTACAGGGAGGGAAGTGGGAGGGGCGTCCAGGATGGGGAACAAGTGTATACCTGTGGCGGATTCATGATGATGTATGGCAAAACCAATACAATATTATAAAGTAATTAACCTCCAATTAAAATAAATAAATTTATATTTTAAAAAAATAAGCAGTTTAAAACATAAAGAATTCTCCTTTACTAGTTAATAAAGGAAGGAGAGAAAGAAATCAACACTAGCAAAAAGGAAAAACCCATGAGAAATCTTTTTTTTCATACTCGTACACTTAAAACGTTCTGTGTGAAGGTGCAGATGGTGTCCACTTTGGTGTCTGAACAAGTGTCCCTGATGGGAGGAATTGAGTAGGTGCACTTCAATTTAAGACAGAAGCACAGCTTAGAATCTGGCCAGCTCTCATCCCTGGGGAGTGTGTCACCCTGATACCTGTCTGACTTGAACTAAGTTTCAAAATCTGGAGACGGCGCCGGCCATAACCACAGCATCAGCGACCTGAGCTCCACTGTGCCCCTGGCCCCGGATGTCCTAGCTCCGAGGCCCAGGGCCTGCTGTCAGTGCGACTCTGACCTTCCCCGAGACGCGTCTCCAATTCGACCCCACGCAGCGCCAACCGTAATCAACACCTACACTTGCGTGCCAGGCAATGTGCTCGTTGGTTCTCATACAGCTTTTTCTTTGAGAACATGCAAACAAAATAAAAACATAGACTGTAAAACCAACAGTCTATTATGTCTCTTTCTCCACCTTCTGCTACAGGGCAACCACATACTGAACGCCCTCCATAAAACTTAAACACAGGCTCTTGCTAAACAGCTGTGGTTGGTGCCAGCGGTTTAGTTGCTAAGTCGTGTCCGACTCTTGTGACCCCGTGGACTGTGGCCCGCCAGGCTCCTCTATTCATGGAATTTCCCAGGCAAGAATACTGGAGTGGGTTGCCATTTCTTCTCCAGGGGCTCTTCCTGACCCAGGGATGGAACCTGGGTCTCCTGCATTGCAGGCAGACTCTTTCCCACTGAACCGCCTGCAAAGCCCTAGACATGGTTGGTCACCTGCCTAAGTGTCACGTGATTTCCCGTGACACTTACGATGGAATCTGAATTTATTAGAATGGTCTTGGAGGCCCTGCATGATTCAGACCACCTCTATCTCTTTTACCTCTTAATGTCTTCTGTCCCTAAATTCTACTCCCTCAGCATCCTCATTTCCTCTGGAGAACATACTAAGTTTGTTTCCACTTCAGAACCTTTGCCTTTGCAATCTATCCCCTCTGCCTAGAAAGCTCTTCCCCTGGATCTTCCTTCTCACGGCCATCTCTCCTTATCACCTCCATCTTGGATAATATGGAGGATAAATATTCTTTCTCAAAGAGATTTTGCCTCTTGCCTCACTTTTTTTCTGAAAGCAATGTAACACACTCCCAGAGGTATTCCTCAGCTGTCACGTGCTGTAGGCATCTGCTCCCAACTCTAGTCATGTCGGTAGCTTGAAATCAACCACAACGGAAAGGTTTACACTAAAGAAATTGGCAAACACTCATTGCCGCAATATTCACAACAGCCAGGACATGGAAGTAACCTAAATGTCCATCAACAGGGGAGTGGGTAAAGAAGATGTGGTACATACGTACAACAGAATGTTACTTGTGTGCAGTGGAATATTACTCAGCCATAAAAAGGAATGAAACTAGGTCATTTGTAGAGATGTGGATGGACCTGGAGACTACCATACAGATGGAAGTAAATCAGAAAGAGAAAAACAAACTATATGAACACATATGTGTGCAATCTAGAAAACGGGGTAGATAATCTTATTTGCAAAGCAGAAATAGGAACACAGTGCAGAGAACAAATAGATGGGTTCCAAGGGGGAAGGCGGGGTCAGATGAGTTGGGAGATAGCTGTACAGAGGCTACTGTGCGTCAAACGGGTAGCTAATGAGCACATACCGCCCCGCACAGGGAACACTCCTCAGTGCTCTGTGGAAATCGAAATGGGCAGGAAATCCAAGGACGAGGGGCTACCTGTACACACAGGGTTGATTTGGTTTGCTGTGGAGTAGAAACTAACACAATATTGTAACGCAACTACACTCCAATAAAAATTGATTAAAAAAGAAATTGGCAAACCCAATAAATCAGGGTCTTCCCCGCCGACAGCAGTAGTGAGACACTTACCAGAATGCAGCTGCCTGCTTCAATTCCCTATTGACTCCTCCCCAAAACTTGGTTCTTCTCATTTTCTTTAGCACCACTGCTCTGAAATCACTTTTTCTATGTGTTCCATTTTTATTAATTCTCTTCCAGATTAATCTAAAGAGAGTAGAGACATAATCCAAATTTCTCATTGCTATATCCCTAACACTTCAAAGCACATGTGTAAGTACTTTAAAAATTCTTTTTGAAAGAATGAATTCATTCCATATACTCTCTATATATTATGTACTCCACTGTATTTAAGATTCTGAATTTCCTAATGGAGGCCTTTCATAGTTAAGATATTTTCAACCTAGAATTTCCTAGTAGCTACAGCTTCAAGAAGTATCAAAACTGCCGGTGTATGTGTGCCTTACCAGTCACCAATTAAGAAATGGAACGATGATTTAAAACATCACTTGCTAGTTTCCCTACTCTATAATATCTGTTTGGAAATTGTGAAGAGTTCGCCCTTGTCTCTTTTCATTCTAGAGTTCTACATAGAAAAACGTCTCCCTTCTGAAGGGCACTTACGTGCAATCCCTTTGTTAGGAGAACAGGACCATCCGGCCCCATCCATCTCGCTGCAATTCGATCTGGGGTTAATTGCACCCTGTCACCAGCCAAGACTGACACTGTATGTTTTCTCTCTTCACTAAAACTAGTTCATTAAGGAGGCAGCTTTCTGAAGACTCAAAGTCTTGAAGACCTTTTCACAGTAGGAATAGGACCAAAGACTTTTGCTGGGATTTTCCTGGTGGCCCCACACAGGATCAGTACATCACCAAAAGTAAGAAATGAGGGGGGAAATTGATCGCAAGAGGAAAGCAAATATCAATTGTTTGGAAGGTTGGCAAGCAGCGTCTATTGGGCAAAGGGACAGAGGAGCACTTAAGCATCACTCTAATTGATTACCCAAGCATGGCGGATGGCGCCATGGGAAACGCTGCTTAATGAAGGTATGACAAGCCTGAAGCATATAGCTATGGAGTCCCACACTTGCATGCCTGCAGGAGCTAGGCAGTTAACATAACTATTGAGGCAAATAGGGTATAAAATACACGGTGGTTCAATGGCAAACTGAAGAATCCGTCTACTTTTAAAGGAGGGAATGTAAACCCAGCTCCAGTGAATTTCTGCCAAGAGGGGATATGGAGCCTGTAATGTCAGACTGTAACAGATTGTGTCGATTGCCTCCCAACACCCATTCTCCACTTCTTTGTCCTTGTAATCCCTTCTGCTTACGTGACCCAGAGAAAGTTGATCCTATTCCCAGGCTGTTCTCCTGGGCTGGAACCAAACTGGTCTAAGCCAGTTAGGAGAATTCCATTTTCATTGTTAGTGACCCATATACGAATGAACATATGACCCGGTTTTAGTCAATGACACATAAGGAAAGGCCACTTTGATGCCTGAACTTCCAAAGAGACAGTCTTTCTTGCTTTGAACAGAATTGTGTCTGTCTGAAATGCCAGAAGCTGCTGGCAACATCCTGCCACACAGAGTCCAGGGCACCTGGAGGAAATCTCAGAAAACCACACCCGGCACCAGCCTCTGGAACTGTTTTATATGATATAACAACTTTCCTTATGGCTCAAACCAGTCAGACTAAGCAAGGTTTTATTTGTTACCTGCTAATGAAAATATCCCTCCCCCTTGAAGGGATATATCAATCAATCTACCAACTTTTCAAGAGAAGTAGGAAATGCCATTTTTGAATTTCATTTTTTTAAATTATGGTCACTAATTTTTAATATTGTAGAGGAGAGCCCTCTCTGATTAAAACAACACAAAACAGAACAAACTTCAGTAAGAAATGGGGGGGGAGCATTGGTTTACAACTCTTGGCCTGGCCTGTCCGCTGCCCCCTTTCACTCCCAGCTCTCAGTGGGACCTATCCCAAATTGCACATCTCAGGGAGAGTATGAGTTCCTAGAACTTTACACATCACTTTACCCTTGATCAGAGCTTCCTGTGTGACCCTTGGAGCTTCCCATTCTACATAAGTTAGATATAATTTTGTTGTTCAGTCACTAAGTCATGTCCAGCTCTTTGAGATCCCATGGACTGCAGCACACCAGCTTTCCCTGTCCTTCACTATCTCCCAGACTTTGTTCAAACTCATGTCCATTGAGTCAGTGATGCTATCTAACCACCTCATCCTCCGTCACCCCCTTCTCCTCCTGCCCTCGATCTTTCCCAGCATCAGGATCTTTTTCAATGAGTTGGCTCTTCTCAGCACGGCCAAAGTATTGGAGCTTCAGCATGAGTCCTTCCAATGAGTATTCAGGGCTGATTTCCTTTAGGATTGACTGCTTTGATCTCCTTGCAGCCCAGGAGACTCAAGAGTATTCTCCAAGACCACAGTTCACAGGTATCGATTCTTCGGTGCTCAGCCTTCTTTAAGGTCCAACTCTGACATCCATACGTGAGTACTGGAAAAACCACAGCTTTGACTGTAACGACCTTGGTTGTCAAAATGATGCCTCTGCTTTTTAATAGGCTGTCTAGGTTTGTCATGTCTTTCCTTCCAAGGAGCAAGTGTCTTTTAATTTCAGGCTGCTGTCACCTTTCACAGTGACTAGATACAGTATGCATATTCAAATACTCCCTAGTATGTTCAGCAAGAGATGTGGGGCTGTTGGAGAGACTTTCAAAAATGAAAAGGTTTGTTAATTAAGTTTCTTTGCAAGGAAAAGGTCATGAAAATGAGAAAATACTTACATTATTAAAGTCCAGCAAAACCAATAAACTTGAATTACTATGTATATTAACATGGTTAGTTCTGCAAATATGATCCACTCTTGTCTTCTCAGCTTTGCTCATAATTTGTCCTCTCTTGAAATATACCCTCTCCTGTCCCCTTTGCTGATCCATAGTTTATCTAGATTTTTTAGACTCAATTGCAAGTCTCTCTCTTCAAAAAGCTGCTTCAGATGGAACTTTATCGAACTGTTTAGGTGTAGTTCACACATCAGCTGTGATTTTAGAATCATCTGAAGCCATCTGTCTGTTGAACAGTAGATTTCTGACTCCTGAACCCAGAATTACTGGGTCTAGGCTTGAGAATCTGCATATTACATGCTCTTCAACTGAGTTTTCTACACATTATGGTTGGGAGACACTGTTCCAATATATTCACAATTATATCATTATAATTGAATGGTGAATCATTACCTAGGTTTATTTTCACATAGTTCTTTCTAAAGAGGTAATTGATTACAAGCTCCTCAAAAGTAAGGACCTTATTTTATACGTCCATATTTTGCTTTATCCTCTGTGATAAATGGGATGCTATTTCCTCCAATATATCAGCAAAATGTTGAGGGGATTTTTTAGGATTAAATGAGATAATGAAAAAATTTAAATATATTGAATCTTAACTATGTATTAATACACAGTTCTAAGCCTGAGGCATTTTATTTCACTTCATCTTTAAAACAACCCTGAGGGGCTGAGGAATCATCTGCCTCTTGCTAAAGAGGTAACTGAGTCCAGAGAGGTTAGAAAGTCTGGAAAGTTACACAGCCAATAAGAGGAGAGCCAGATTTCAAAGTCACATTGCTGTGATTCAAAAGTCTATGCATTTACTCCTACATTGATGTCTGCACAAATATAAGTTACTGGCAATATACAAGTCCTGATACGCAGTCAAAGATCCAAAGCATGCTAGTGTCTATAGCACAAGGCATGTTACCGCATCCGACCCAGACCTGGAGAAAAATTGCTGCACCTGTATCCAACCTGCTGCTACTGTGAAGTCGCTTCAGTCGTGTCCAACTCTGTGTGACCCCATAGACGGCAGCCCACCAGGCTCCCCCCGTCCCTGGGATTCTCCAGGCAAGAACACTGGAGTGGGTTGCCATTTCCTTCTCCAATGCATGAAAGTGAAAAGTGAAAGGGAAGTCGCTCCATCGTGTCCGACTCTTCGCAACCCCATGGACTGCAGCCCACCAGGCTCCTCTATCCATGGGATTTTCCAAGCAACACTACCAGAGTGGGGTGCCATCGCCTTCTCCGTATCCAACCTAGACCTGGAGAAAAATTGCCCCACTTGCGTTAAGAGTAATCCTGTATTGAGATCAGAACTTATCCCAAGAGTACAGAGCTGAGTTCCACCTCAGAAGACACAGGGCACTCATAGAAGAAATTCAGGGAAAGCAACATCTCAGGTGGGATAACCCATCCGAATGGAAGGAACCACTGAAACCATAGCAACAGCCTGAGCAGAGGACCACCAGACACATTTATGGGTCCATGCGGTGCTGTCAACCCAGACTGCCTGGGATGTGTTTTTAAACTAATACAGATGCCTGGGCCCTAGTCGCAGATTCGTATTTCCTCATTCTGGGGCCTGCCCAGGGGTTCTGATGGGCAGGATGGCCCGTGGCCTCTTCTCTGCTCGTTCTTTTTGTCATCGTGGGTGGGCTCCCACTCCTGGTGCTTGGCACATAGCAGGCGCTGCAGAACTGTATGTCGAAACATAATGAGTAAGTGAATTTTGAAACTTGCTACCCTAAAGTGCCTCATTTAGCCTATTTATTATCCCCTAATTCCTCTCTCACTTATCTTTGATGAGCTCTAGCAGCCTCAAGAGTCCAGAAAACTGGCACTCCATTATCTAACCCACTCCAGAACAATATTAACTCATAGAAATAGTGAAAGAATTTAGGGTTCACAAAAGAGGAGAGTGAAAAAGTTGGCTTAAAGCTCAACATTCAGAAAACGAAGATCATGGCATCCGGTCCCATCACTTCATGGGAAATAGATGGGGAAACAGTGGAAACAGTGTCAGACTTTATCTGGGGGGGCTCCAAAATCACTGTAGATGGTGATTGCAGCCATGAAATTAAAAGACGCTTACTCCTTGGAAGAAAAGTTATAACCAACCTAGATAGCATATTCAAAAGCAGACACATTACCTTGCCGACTAAGGTCCGTCTAGTCAAGGCTATGGTTTTTCCTGTGGTCATGTACGGATGTGAGAGTTGGACTGTGAAGAAGGCTGAGTGCCGAAGAATTGATGCTTTTGAACTGTGGTGCTGGAGAAGACTCTTGAGAGTCCCTTGGACTGCAAGGAGATCCAACCAGTCAACTCTAAAGGAAATCAACCCTGAATACTCATTGGAAGGACTCATGCTGAAACTCCAATACTTTGGCCACCTGCTATGAAAAACCAACTCATCGGAAAAGATCCTAATGCTGGGAAAGGCGGAAGGCAAAAGGAGAAGAGGGCAGCAGAGGATGAGATGCTTGGATGGCATCACCGACTCAGTGGACAGTGAACTTGGGCAAACTCCCGGAGACAGTGAGGGGCAAGGAGGCCTGGTGTGCTGCAGTCCTTAGAGAGTTGACCATGACTTAGAGACAACAACAACCTCCTCTTCAGGACGGTCAGACAGCAAATAGCCCGGGCAGACAGAGATGGCAGCTCCCTCCAGGCAGAGGGCAGACTTGCTCCCTGGCCAGGGTAATAAAGATAATGTTCCCCTGCTGGGCAAAGAGAGGGGAGGCTTGCTGTCAAGACTGGGGTTTCCCAAGCTCCGGTCTCCTGTAATATGAACGCCCTGCCTGCGCGGTATCTACCTGGACCACCGCATGGACGTGCCACGAGCCTTGAGGGCAACAGAGTGGCGAACACAGAGCTCATACTCCCTGCTGTGCTGTGAGTGAGAAAATCTTGTTTCTGACAACCTGGACCAGAATCTTCTGCCAGAATCCATGGAACTGTGACTCACTTGTTAGCGTGGAATAAAACCTCAGACCCTGCATGGATCCTGACAAACTCTCTCTCCAGATTGCCCCCCGCAAGGTTCCTTTGGGCCGCCCCGCAAACTGTGCCCTGCCTTCTGCTCACAGAGCTGGAAGGAAGTTCTAGGAAGAGAGTTTCATCACTGCACAAACTGGTTAAAATCACCAGTTTATAGATTCACCTTCCTCACTAAACTCAGTTCAGTTCAGTTCAGTCGCTCAGTCGTGTCCAACTCTGTGACCCCATGAATCGCAGCACGCCAGGCCTCCCTGTCCAACACCAACTCCCGGAGTTCACTCAGACTCACATCCATCGAGTCCATGATGCCATCCAGCCATCTCATCCTCAGTCATCCCCTTCTCCTCCTGCCCCCAATCCCTCCCAGCATCAGAGTCTTTTCCAATGAGTCAACTCTTCGCATGAGGTGGCCAAAGTACTGGAGTTTCAGCTTTAGCATCATTCCTTCCAAAGAAATCCCAGGGATGANACCACAGTTCAAAAGCATCAATTCTTCGGTGCTCTGCCTTCTTCACCGTCCAACTCCCACATCCATACATGACCACTGGGAAAACCATAGCCTTGACCAGACGGACCTTAGTTGGCAAAGTAACGTCTCTGCTTTTAAATATGCTATCTAGGTTGGTCATAACTTTTCTTCCAAGGAGTAAGCATCTTTTAATTTCATGGCTGCATTCACCATCTGCAGTCATTTTGGAGCCCCNATCTGCAGTAATTTTGGAGCCCAAAAAAATAAAGTCTGACACTGTTTCCACTGTTTCCCCATCTATTTCCTATGAAGTGATGGGACCAGATGCCATGATCTTCGTTTTCTGGAGGTTGAGCTTTAAGCCAACTTTTTCACTCTCCTCTCTCACTTTCATCAAGAGGCTTTTTAGTTCTTCTTCACTTTCTGCCATAAGGGTGGTGTCATCTGCATATCTGAGGTTATTGATATTTCTCCTGGCAATCTTGATTCCAGCCTGTGTTTCTTTCAGTCCAGTGTTTCTCATGATGTACTCTGCATAGAAGTTAAATAAGCAGGCTGACAACATACAGCCTTCACATACTCCTTTTCCTATTTGGAACCAGTCTGTTGTTCCATGTCCAGTTCTAACTGTTGCTTCCTGACCTGCATACAGATTTCTCAAGAGGCAGGTTAGGTGGTCTGGTATTCCCATCTTTTTCAGAATTTTCCAGTTTATTATGATCCACACAGTCAAAGGCTTTGGCATAGTCAATAAAGCAGAAATAGATGTTGTTCTGGAACTCTCTTGCTTTTTCCATGATCCAGCACAAGTTACTTAGAAATAGGAACTAAGTGATATTTATCAACAGAGCTGACGCCTGGAAAATAAAGCCCTTCACACATGACCCGGGCGTCCTCACCTCCCTAGCCCGTCCCGCAGGCCTTGTCTCCACCCTGCTCCTCCTCGCCTGCCCTTTGCAGCCACACTGGCCTCCCAGCCACACTCAGCGTCCTGGCCCATGCCGTTCCCTCTGCCTGGAATGTTCTTCCTTCTGACTGTCACATGGACTCCCTTCTCCATTCCACTCTTGGCCTCCTACAGTTATTTGAACTCCACGAGACGCTTCATCTGTGTTTCTCACTGCCGTATCCTCCGTGCTCAGCCCTATTCTGAAGAATAGGGCCCACCCTACATGACATACTCTGTCCCTACTCACCGAATAGATGAGAGAAACAAGGAATAAAAGCGGCTAGCACAGCTACGTGCGAGCAGTAGGCGTTCTGTAAAAGTGGCTGCTGCGAAGGTGGCCATGGAGGATACACACATTTTAGCAACACCCGGTCCACAAACTGTCACATTTCTTTATTTGTCGAGATCAAGTTCAGTCTGCTTCAAGCCTCCTCTGTTGGGCTGATGAGAAACTCGTCTCGGTCTTTGCAGGGGAGGCTTTCCAACCCTCGCTAGGATCCTACAAGAACCCCAGGGGGCAGATGCAGCAGAGAACATTCGGGGAAACAAAAAAGACATTTCTGATTTTTAGATGGTAGCCTCCACGCTCATATGCGCTGTGCCCCCCAAAACACACGCACACGCTCACTCCCTGCTGAAGAATAGTGTCTGCACAGCACCGACAGCCCCTCCAAGGCTCAGGCACCTCCTGGGAACTGCGAGAGAGGGATCAGGCCCCTTCTCCCAGCGAAAATGCAAAACCAAAACCCCTTCCCCAGCTCCGGGGTGGCCCCCACCTCTCTGTCTTCCATATGCTCCCACCTCCTGAAAGTGTTCTTCCCCAGCTCCCTCCAGCACAATACCCTTCAAACAACTTTAGATTTTCCAAATTTCAAGCTGGAAAATTTTTGCCTTTGGCCCCACTACACACAAGCTGCCGTAAAATGCTAAATGAGGCATTTAAACAGACTTGTTGAAATTCAACCAGGCAAATTCAAAGTCTCAGCTCCCTTCTTCATATGGCAAGGGAAATACATCAGAGAGAACAAAATACACGGTGATACCCAATAAATCACCTGCCACATTAGAATTAGTCTTTGTGTGGTCCCAGCATTCAGCACAGGGCCTGGCTCATAGGTGTTGAATAAACATTTGCAGAACTCATGTCTGAATGAATATATTGAATTTAGCTAATGTAAATTTACCTAAACAAATGGCCTCCAGGGTGGACAACTCCCTAGAGATGGTTGGCTCCTCCAGAGTCTCACTCTAGCCTTCTCCACTATTCTCCGGGCTCCAAGAGGCTGACATTATGCTTTCTGGTTGGGTTTGCTTTATGGGCTGTTACCAGCAGGCAAGCTCAGGGAAGAAAGGAAGATCAAGGTATTAATTCTCTCCACCTTGGTTAATTTCAATGGTGTCACCAAGAGCTGACTGTGTTTCTGCTTCAGTCAGTGTTCGTTACGGTCTGAATGTTTGAAGTGGAGTGAAAGTGTTAGCTGCTCAGCTGTGTGACTTTTTGTGGCCCCACTGGACTGTCGCCCAGCAGGCTCTTTTGTCCATGGGATTCTCCAGGCAAGAATACCGAAGTGAGTTGTCATTCCCTTCTCCAGGGGATCTTCCAGACCCAGGGATCGAACCTGGGTCTCCTGCATTGCAGGCAGATTCTTTACCTTCTGAGCCACGAGGGAAGCTGTAAAGTGTAATATCAGGAGTGGATAGGAACCGACGCCTCCAAGAGAGACTGCAACCTGAACGCAGCTTAGACAGCTCGGCCATCCTGATATGCTACAAAAATTCATATCTTGAGGGACTTCCCTGGTGATCCAGTGGTTAAGACTCCACACTTCCAATGCAAGGGGTGCAAATTCGATTTCTGGTCAGGGAACTAAGATTCCACATGCCTTTTGGCACAGCCAAAAAAAAAAAAAAAAATCGTATCTTAAAGCCCTAACCCCAGTTGATGGTATTTGGAGGTGGGACCTTCAGGAGGTGACTAGGTCATGAGGATGGAGCCCTCAATGAATGGGGTTAGTGCTTTTATAAGAGGCCAGGGAGCTGGCTCTCTCTTTTCCTGCCAGGTGAGGATGCAAGGAGAAGGTGTCCATCTCCAGCCCGGAAGAGGGCTCTCACCTGAGCACGGCCATGCTGGCACCCTGATCTCAGATTCCCAGCTTCCCTAACTGTGAGAAAGAAATTTATGTTATTTATAAGCTACCCTGTCTACAGGGTTTTGTGATAGCAATCCAAGCTAAGAGCAGACAAGCAAAACAACTAGGAGATGCACAAATGCTTGCACTCATGTGTGGGTGTCTGGCTCCATGCATGCTAAGTCGCTACAGTCGTGTCCAACTCTTTTCAATCCTATGGACTGTAGCCCCCCAGGCTCCTCTGTCCATGGGATACTCCAGGCAGGAATACTGGAGTGGGTTGCCATTCCCTTCCCCAGGGGATCTCCCTGACCCAGGGATCAAACCCAAATCTCCTGCGGTTTCTGTACTGCAGGAGGATCCTTTACCCCTGAGCCAGCAGGGAAGCCCGTGCTTGCCTACATACACAGCTGTATTTGTTTCAGGGATTTGACCATAAGCCCTTGAGGCAGCAAGTAATGTTAAGCAGTCTCCATACAACTGTTGTCTCTGTGTCACAGGCTGGAGCTTGGGGTCCGCAGGGCGGACCATCAGGAAGGAATAGGGCTGTGAAGTGGGGGAGGATCAGGACAAGCTGAAACCCACAAGGATGAGCTGGGCTCCACGCAGCTGGACAGAAGCTTGAGTCAGTTATTGTTCCTCTGATTGTGGTGACTGCAGCCGCCAGACCGAACCTCATCATAGAGCTGAACATGTGCCTGGCCCAGAGCTGGAAAAGCTGAAGAAGGAATCAAGGAAAGGAGGTCAGGGTAGATCCCCCCGAGGGATTGGCCACCCCCCAGGCCAAGGAGGAAAGCCAGCTGATGAGTGGGGACAAAGGGTGCGAGCCACAAAAGGGCTTCAAGTCACCCTCCAAATCCCACACACAAGTCTCTCCATGGCCCTCCCTGACCACACACCTCCAAGGAGGGGATTCTGGGGGATGTAGTTCAGCTTGGTCATGTGGGCACACGCAAAGTGAGCATCTCCCTGAAGGAAAACTCACAGCTCTGCCCTAAGGCCCCCTCCTCACAGTCAACTCTTCTCTTGCAGAATCTTTCTCTGTCTAGTAAATGCTCCTCCCCATCGCCTTGTGGTCAGGGGATGGAGGCTCAGGGCATGGCTGGTCCCTGGTGGTTTTCATGCACACCACCCATATTGTAATCAATACACTCTTTTGTACACTCTCCTCAAATCACCCAGTTGGCATGTACCATCTGGTCCCTGCTGGGATCCTGATAAACAGTACACCCACCCTTGGTGCGGAGGAACAAATAGAAGATGAACTAGTGGGTTTATTTATTGCTCTTCTCTGCTAGAGATGGATCTGCTAGAGATGGATCAAATATTAATTGAGCATCTAGAAATGAAGCACCTATGTCCCAAATAAGCATAAAACTAGGAATACAGACACAGGCATGAGACACGGAGTCCCCGCTCCGACAGAGCTTGCCATCCAGCAGAGGAGACTGATAGTAACTATATTTGCTTCCTACCGTCTAATGCACTAGACACACAAACTGGTGACTGTGTGTTCATGAAGTCTCTAGAACCTTTTGAAAGAAAGTTAATGGTGATTTATGAAACAGTTACTATAACAGTGTTCTATCTCTGAAGATAGTTTATTTTGTCTCATTTTAAAGCATACACCCCTGACAACCTAAAATTAATACACTGTATTAATAAATCAAATATACTTCAATAAAAATGTTTTTTTAAAACAAAGAATATACCCCTGACAGATGGTAAATATACATATCATGGTGATCATTTTGCAATGTATAGAATAATTGAATTACTCTGCTGTACACCTGGAGTAAACACAGTGTTGTAGGTCAGTTACACTTCAGTAAATAATATATACATGTGTATATGAGTACATGAGATTCCCAGGTGGCTCAGCAATAAGAATCCACCTGCCAATGCAGGAGACCCAAGTTGGATCCCTGGGTCAGGAAGATCCTCTGGAGGAGGAAATGGCAACCCACTCCAGTATTCTTGCCTGGAAAAATACAATGGACAGAGGAGCCTGGTGGGCTGCGGTTGGCGGGGGTCACAAAGAGTTGGACACAACTGAGTGCGTGCACACACACAAGCATACATATGCATATTTTGAATGAAAGAAAAGGGGACTTTATATCATAAAGACAAGATCTATATGGCTAACTCTATACTAGGCTCTCCACAGACACTATCTCATTCAGTCCTCAGGCAGTATCACCAAACGAGTGAGCAGATAGTTGTCTCCTCTGGATAAGTGGAGAAACAGCCTGGGAGAGGTAAAGAGGCCAGCCCAAGGTCATATGGCCGATGAGGGTAGTCAGCTGGGCTTTATTTGGGGGAAGGGGCACGTCTGGGCTCCCTACGTGCAATCAATCATGCCAAATGCTTTATTTTTCAAAATCCGCAAAACAAACCCAAGAAGACGTGCTTCATTGCTGTGCCTCCTTTCATGCAACAGGGAACTTCGTGCAGAGAGGACACACAGATATTACGACAGCAGGCAGGAACTGAACCCAGCTCAGCCCGGCATCAAGGCCCTCCCGCCCTCTGCTCTGCATCAGAATCCATAAAACACCATTGACAGGGCGTTTGTTAAGGCTGTGTCTCATTCCTGAATATCTTTCTCCATAAATAACAGAGAGATCTACATATCTATAGAGATATAGCCCACATATCCATTATAGTCTATTCAACACATAACACAGATATTCCGTCTAAAGCTTCAAGCTGTTCTCCTTCTGGCACTGAATTATTTGCTTCTCCCAACCTCCATTAACCAAGTTTGGGGAGAAAAGCGAGCTGCCACATAAGTCTTGATGAGAATAAAGTCTCTTTATTACTATTATTATTCCCCTAATGGCCTGTGCAGTATCGTACATAACTTTTTAGTCCTTCATAAAATCCTGTTGATAAACATTTGACAACTTGTTACAATTTTAAGACTTTCATTGCCCGATGAGTGCTGGCACCACTGGAATCTAACAATGTGAGATGGGCAGCACGGTAGCTTTCTGTGATGCTATACAGAATTTTGCAGCCTCTCTCAGCACCTAATTTATGACATGTGGCCTAATGAATGATCAAGATTCACTATTTGCCATTATAAGGAACAGGCCAACCAATTCATAATTTTCAGGAAAGCTGGTTTTAACAGCCCTATTAGTTTTACCATTCCGACTTTCATAAACTTCAATTTGTTATGTTTAAGTTATTTTCTCTGAGGAGCTGGAGTGTTCTTACTTGGGTCTTAAGGTCTATTTTTCCAAACGGAGTTTGTAGAAAGATGATGGCGGTGCTAAAAGTCCAATTACGATAAACTCTAAAGATCCAAGGAAAACGCTGGGCATGTCCATTCAAGCTGAAAATGCACAGAGTCTTTCCACCCCTCCTCTGTGTATTCAGAAAACATATAATAAACTGGAGATGATCTGCGCTGTGGTCTACAGGCTTCGTTACAACATTCAGACATGTGCTAAACCAGATCCTGTTTCTGAACTTTACAATATTACTCCCTTTATTTATTGAGAGACAGTTAAAATGTATAGTATAGACATGTACAGTCAAAAGGTACATTTGATTCTGATATACACTTGTTCAGCAGAGAAAGAAATGGCAAGTGTTCTTGCCTGGGCAGTCCCATGGAGAGTAGCCTGGAGGGCTAGAGTCCATGGGGCTGCAAAGAGTCCGACACGACTGAGCGACTAACACGCACACACGTCTCATGAGATATACAGGCTCAAAAGTAAGTTTCCATATGTGCCTGAAATAGTTATCAATATATCCATAGTATTACAGAATCATTCATGAGCTGAAAGGAATTATTTTTAAGTACCTAGTACAGAAGTTGGCACACTACAGCTTGTAGACCCAATTTAGCCCTCTGCTAAATTGGTTTTTTATAGCCTATAAGCTAAGAATGCTTTTTTTTTTACATTTTTTAAATCAAAAGAACAATAACATACCCTGACATGTGAATCTGCATGAAATTCAAATTTCAGTGTCTAAATAAAGTTTTATTGGCATACAGCCATGCTCACGTGTTTACATGTTGTTCACAGCTGCTTTCCCACTCAATGTCAGAGGTCAGCAGAGGAGACAACTCTGGGGTCCACAAAACCCAAAGTATGTACTGCTTGGCCCTGATCCATTCTATTCCAAGTACTGGAAGTGAAAACACAAAAATGAAAAAACAAAGCAAGCTCTTTCCTCATTCACGACAGCAGTAAATATGTCAGACGGTTATAACAGCTAGGGAGAAATGTGAATTAGCTAAAAGTAAATCAAATACAGACTGATAAGGTGGGTTGAATAGGTGACTCAAATACCAGGGTGGTATTGCCAGCAGGGACATGATTTTTGAAGTGGTGAATAACTGTTGGTGAATTTCCAAACAAAACAGAGTACAAGTCTCCTTCAGTTTATGCAGGGGGTATTAAGCCTGTACAAAGATTACTTTGTGCTATATATAAAACGGAATTCGGTTCTAGGTCCGATCATTAGAATCAGGTTTTTCAACTCCCTGGCTGTCTGACACAAAGAGGAAAAAGTCATGCGGGATGTGGAACACGTCTTCATTGTGCTGGACTGTGGCTCAGATGACAAAGAATCTGCCTGCAATGTGGGAGACCTGGGTTTGGTCCCTGAGTTGGGAAGATCCCCTGGACGAGGGCATGGCACCCCACTCCAGTATTCTTGCCTGGAGAATTCCATGGACAGAGGAGCCTGGAGGGCTAAAGCCCATTGGGCCACAAAGAGTTGGACATGACTGAGCGACTGGGCACAGAGCACAGTCCCTGGCAGGGCGGGATCTCGAGTAACCCTGGCCCTTACTCACTAATTCAGCGCAGACGTTAAAATCTCTGACAGCGCCATCAGACATGGAGGGACGAAGACTGTGATCCATGAGCCAGGTTTTCAGCAAATGAAAAAGGAGGGAGACGGAACCACAGAGGAGTGATCAGTGACGGGCTGGTAAGCGTGTCATGACCGGCTCTGATCTGCAACATTTGCCAGTCTCCTTGGTGTCACCCTTTCACTAAGGCCAATGTGAAGCTATCTGTCGTTAAATACAGACGGTGGGAAAATACGTGTTCAGCCAGCTCTTCAGCGCCGGCACACATTCGAGCTCTAGCAAACCACCGGGATGGGTAGAGGCGGACACGGGCAGAGAACACGAAGCACAAATGAGCAGAAAGGTATCCATGGGGCTGTAGGAACAATCCCCTGAAAGATGCATCAGTGAGTCAGATACCATAACCCAACTTCCCAACTTATAAGGGCACCTTCTCTTGACTAAAGGGGTGACCTCAGGAATTCAACTGAGGTGGGAAATAAAATGAAGCACTTTATAAAACTGATAAAGGGATTTCCCTGGTGGTCCGGTGGCTAAGACTCCACGCTCGCAATGCAGGGGCCTGGGTTCAATCCCTGGTCAAAGAACTAGATCACATGGGCCACAACTAAGACTTGGCACAGACAAACAAGTAAGCATTTTTTAAAATAAAGCTGACAAAAATTTAGTAGAGTTATTTTGTCGTTGTTTGTTTTTAAACCAGGAATCAAAATTCTGGAAGAAACAATTAGGGGCATTGTGAAAGAGAAGTCAGCAGAGGAAGGCTCTGTAAGAAACCCTCCCGCACAGAACACGCTCTGGTGTGACCAAGAGTGGCAAGAGAGCCTCTCCCGTTCCAAACTAGATCTGACAGCCGTCGAGGAGGCAGTCCTTCAGCAAATTCATCTCACACGCTGTCATCAAATTATTATAATTTAGCTTCAGCAACTACAGTAGCTGCTCACAAAACACATTACTAGAGCAGAGTTCCGCGAAACACTTTGCACACACAGCAAGCGCGGCCGATTTCGCACTTCATTGACTTTGTAAAACTGAAAGATCTCCCCTTTTGTCTTGTATCGTTTCACTAATTACATCATTAGCAGAAGGCCATTTTGACCAATACGGAGAAGATAAGAACTACTTTTTCTAAATTTTAAGTGTAAATGCAAGTTAAAATATAGAGATATTCAGGCCTGTGTGGTGTGGAACCCATAGGAGATAAGATAGTCAAGTGATTATAGAGATGGCATCTTAAAAAAAAAATCAAAAGAATTGACTTCCTTCTTGTCTAATTGGCGTGATTATCCAACCAATCTGTTTCTCCATCTTCGTAATATGGACACTCTGATGAAGACAGAACGGCAGGGTGAATGCAAATGTTTCAGCATAAAAATGAAAGGGTGTGAAGAGAAAGGGATGGAAGTAGCAGAGATGGGGCACCCTATGCCCACCACAAACTCTAAGAGAGGCTGAAAGAAAGTTCCCTCCAAGGGAGTCTGGGGAGGATTGTAAAAAAAGAACCTCCACCCTCCTTTGCACAACAGTCGACGTCCTAACTGCACACCTGTCACAGAAAGCCCACGTTCCCCAGGGTCGCTCCCAGTTGGGTGTGGCCATGTGGTTAACCGATGCGTGAACAGGAAGTAACAGCGTGCAGGTTGTTTATTTTGCATTTAAAAAGGAGGGGACCGGCATGCCATCCCCTTTCCGGCCCCCCAACCCCGGCTGCAATGCAACCCTAATGATAGCAACCCTGGGTCAGAGGGGCAATAACGCTGGCATATTAAGAGAAAGCGGCGGCATGGAGGGTCCCAGGTGCCCTAACAGATTTCCAGAGCAAGGTCACCCCCTTAGATGGGACTTTCATTTCTGTGAGACTGAAATAAAATCCTGTTTTTTATTACTTTTTTTTAATTTTTAAATGTTGATTTATTTATATATTTGGCTGTCCCAGCTCTTAGTTGCAGCACACGGGATCTAGATCAAACCCAGGCTCTCTGAATTATGAGCTCAGAGTCTTAGGCACTGGACCAACAAGGAAGTCCAAAATTCTATTGTTTAAGTCACCACTGTGGGGGACCATATGCAAAGCAGTCCCTGATCATAACTGACACAGTTTGAATTTTATCATCACAAGGGGAAATGGAGAGTGTAAAGATAAAACTAACGATGACCTTCGAAGTCTGCATACAGTAGCATTGTTAATTCCAGAACTTTAACACTCACTGGTGTAAAGGTTTTTTTTTCCTAGAAATTTCACAGTTCTGCTAGAGTTCCATCCCACCTAAGATCTATTGCATCAATTTGTTCAAACAAAGCTTTGAGCCTTTTTCATTTACAAATGTAACCAACCTTGCTTAATCTTGGTGCTACATCTTCACTACTAAACCTGATGGTGGAGTTCCTTGAGCCCTTCTGAGATCTGAAAATAGAGACATCGAATCTCTGATTTTAAATGGAGCTGCTGCAGCTGGAGTGGAGCCCCAGAGCCCACAGGAAAAGAGGAGACAAGTTATGCATCTGATCATCCTATCGCCTCCCCAATTGTCTCATTTAAAAGCAAGAGTCAAGATTCTCACTGCTCTGAAAAAAAAAGCAAAATGCACACAGGCCATGAACAAATGTATTTGTCTAGTGTACAAGGAGGCAAAGATGGTCCTCAAACCCAGAGGAATAAAAGTTTTATATATATGTATTATCATTAGTAGGTATAAAACTGCCCTTTCTCTCACTAACATTTTATCATCCCAGCGTGTTCCTGCATATAAGCAAAAGAAGACTCCATGTTTTATATTATTTAATATTACAACTTTTAATTACAATTATATAGAATATTACTATAATATGAAGGGTAATGAAAAGTGAAAGTGTTAGTTGCTCAGTCGTGTCCAACTCTTTGCGACCCCGGACTGTAACCCTCCAGGTTCCTCTGTCCATGGAATTCTCCAGGCCAGAATACTGGAGAGGGTTGCCATTTCCTTCTCCAGGGGATCTTCCCGACCGAATCAAACCCAGGTCTCCTGCATTGCAGGCAGATTCTTTACCATCTGAGCCATCAGGAAGCTCATGAAGCAGAATACCTAAGCTTATTAAGTGCCCACTGTGTGCCTTTAATCCACTTCTTGCACCATGCTCCGCAACCGCTTTGTCAGACAGGCCTCATAACCACTGCGCTGCGGATGCAAGACTGAGCCTCAGAGCAGACGGATAACCGGCCAGAGCCATTGAGCCAGGGAGTGGCACATCCAGACATCAAAGCTAGGAAGTAAGACTCCACAGCCTACATCTTTAAACATTCTTCTCCTTGCCTCTTGACTGCAAAGAATGGACAAAGAGCTGTGCTGCCCAGATCTCTTTTCAAGGAAGGATTTGCTGCCCAGCTTCGGATGTATGGCCAGCTGGTAACAAGGTATCTGTTACTGCCGGTCTGCACACACAGAAAGCTCTCCCAAGGCCATGCCCTGCACTGGAGAGCATACAAGAGTGACCAGGCAAAGCGTGGGTAAAAAGCCCCGCCACTTAGACCCAACACAGGACACAAGGCTTCCCTGGCGGTCCAGTGGTTCAGAACCCACCTGTCAACGCAGGTGGATTCGACGGCTGGTCCAGGAAGATCACACACGCTGCAGGACAGCTAAGCCCGTGCACCACGACCGCTGAGCTGCATCCTCGAGTCCATGGGCCACAACTACTGAGCCCGTGCGCCACAGCGAGAGAGGAGCCCCCCTCTCGGCAAACAGAGGAAGGCCCTGCAGAGCAGCGAGAGCCAGCAGAGTCAATGAGAAATCAACAAAAACACAGAGCGCTCCGAGGGGCGGTGCACACACCAGCGCCGCCGACTGGGGTTGGCCGAGACCTCACACCCCTGCATCACGATTCCACCTGTCTCTGCCCAGTTTTGTTTCCTCCCTCAACAGACGCTGATTCCACATATACACCCTGAACCCTAAACTCTATCTCAGTACCCACATCTGCCCCATGTCACCAGCTTCACTAATAGAGATGGCCACTGAATGAATCTATGAATATGTGGATATATGGTGAATACATTATTTAAGTCTTGGGTTTGATATAACACTCCATTCAACAAATAAACAATCCCTCACTGTGTTTCCAGCACCTTCCGAGGCAAGAACGAAATACACAAGGTCTCTGCCCTCAAGGTGCTGATGGCATTTACTGGCCTAGAGTCAGGGTTCTCAATCTTGACCATGAGACACACCTAGGAATTTTTTGTGTAGGTTTTGGTTTGTTTTGTGGGGGGGCGGGGGGGGTGGAATGAAAACTGACCTTTTCCAGTCCTGTGGCCACTGCCGAG
>SJYQ01003799.1:40140-82087 GCA_006410935.1 Redunca redunca
ACTTTCACAGCATCATCTTTCAGGATTTGAAAGAGCTCAACTGGAATTCCATCACCTCCACTAGCTTTGTTCATAAGTGATGCTTTCTAAAGCCCACTTGACTTCACATTCCAGGATGGCTGGCTCTAGGTGAGTGATCACACCATCGTGATTATCTTGGTCATGAAGACCTTTTTTGTACAGTTCTTCTGTGTATTCTTGCCACCTCTTCTTAATATCTTCTGCTTCTGTTAGGTCCTTACCATTTCTGTCTTTTATTGAGCCCATCTTTGCATGAAATGTTCCCTTGATATCTCTAATTTTCTTGAAGCGATCTCTAGTCTTTCCCATTCTGTTTTTTTCCTCTATTTCTTTGCATTGATCGCTGAGGAAGGCTTTCTTATCTCTTCTTGCTATTCTTTGGAACTCTGCATTCAGATGCTTATATCTTTCCTTTTCTCCTTTGCATTTCACTTCTCTTCTTTTCATAGCTATTTGTAAGGCCTCCCCAGACTGCCATTTTTGCCGGGGTCCATCCCCAGTGCATCCAGGGTAATTTGAAGCAGGGACGGCGTGGCAAAAGAGATATATAGATTTAGAGAGAGATAAGGAAAGAGTTTGCAGTGAGAATAGAGGCGCGAAAGAGGCTGTATTCCTTTGTTTACATAGAAAGCCAATAAAGCCCTGAGACAAAGGACTTGCACTATCTACGTAGGCCACAGGCGCCCACTTGAATAGCAGAGGGTGCCCCACCTTGGGCTCCCTCTCATGTGAGTCTTAGAAGCCTGGGCAAATAAGTAGACACGGCTAGCCTCTATGCCCCAGATGGGAATCAGCCAGAAAAAAGAGTAAGAAAGAAAAAAAGACATGGGGGAACCAGTCTTTTCAGGAACTGGCTCATACTTTACTGTCCAGAAAAGCTTTTTATACTTTTGGTTGTACACAGAGATCAATGGATAATACAAAATTATGCACTGTCAGCAGCCCTGACTCTTACCGAGACCAGGCTTTCTCTCTGCATACCGAGCTGTATACACAAGTCTTAGGTGATTACATCATCTTCTGGCCAGAAGGCCTATTAGCGTTTTATGGCCCTTTTCTGATAAGGGTCTGTCAACCAGAAAACTTATTTGCCTTAAAACTGTTGTTCTATCCAAAGTCTGGTGCCACTCTCAGAAAGCACTAAATAAAGTTACATTCTTACATAACAAGGACACAACTATTTATAACCAAGAAAGAGGAGTACAGTGATTTATAACAAAGAGAAAGCTCATTAACTCAAAAGTCTCGTGTTGCTAACATCAAAACTACTATATTCCTTTTTCTATATCCAATTACATTGATTAATATCCTTCAGGTGCCTATAAGATAAAGAGTATGGAGGCCTGGCAGCAGTCATTGACTCAACAGTGAAACCCATCACCAATATAATTTTTAGCTTTTTAGAAAAGGGCTCTATATCTTTAAGATGTTTTAAGCTGCGTGCCTTTCGCGGTCGAGGGGCTGTAAACAGTCACAAGTTGTAACAGTCTCTAACTGTCAGGCAAGTTAGGGAGCCATCAGAGGGGCTTGAGCTGAGACACTCCTTTTATATGCAGGAGACTGTTAACTGGAGCTCTAAGTTAACTCTTTCCAGAGAAAGGGAGTCAGGGATAGCCCCCTGTTATGTCAGAAGAGTAGGTGGAAAGCATAGCGCAATAAAGCGGGAAGACTCTGGTTTTGGGGGTAGATGCTCGAGAAAATCCAGCGAGGCTCCCTTAAGGCCAGACTCGCCTTTGCCTGTCGGACCCCTTAACCTCATGACCTTGGCCACGGGCGGGACTCCTCGTGCTGGCTCCCGGCATCTTGTCCATCTAGTCAAGGCTATGGTTTTTCCTGTGGTCATGTATGGATGTGAGAGTTGGACTGTGAAGAAGGCTGAGCGCCAAAGAATTGATGCTTTTGAACTGTGGTGTTGGAGAAGACTCTTGAGAGTCCCTTGGACTGCAAGGAGACCCAACCAGTCCATTCTAAAGGAGATCAGCCCTGGGTGTTCTTTGGAAGGAATGATGCTAAAGGTGAAACTCCAGTACTTTGGCCACCTCATGAGAAGAGATGACTCATTGGAAAAGACTCTGATGCTGGGAGAGACTGGGGGCAAGAGGAGAAGGGGACGACAGAGGATGAGATGGCTGGATGGCATCACTGACTCGATGGACACGAGTTTCAGTGAACTCCGGGAGATGGTGATGGACAGGGAGGCCTGGCATGCTGTGATTCATGGGGTCGCAAAGAGTCAGACACAACTGAGCGACTGAACTGAACTGAACTGGTTTGTTTTAACCATGCCCAGACCCCAGTGGAATTCAACTGAATGAGAACAAAGTGCAACCAGAGAGCGACAGAGCTAGGTGACATATCAGGACCCCTCAAATTTTCCAGGTATATGAATCGCCTGCAGCTCAGGTTAAAATGCAGATTGGTTCAGCAAGTCATGGGCGCCTCTGGGGCTGGTGCCAAACCTCACTGGATTTAGGAGATCAAGGAAGCTTAAGATAAACGTAAATAAGGAGGTACAGAGCCCCCCCCCCAGATATGACTGACAATTATCTGATGGGTTTGCATTACGGATTCAGATCCTGCACATTAAGATACTATCAGTTCAGTTCAGTCACCCAGTCATTTCCGACTCTTTGCAACCCCATGGATGCAGCACGCCAGGCTTCCCTGTCCATCACCAACTCCCGGAGTTTACTCAAACTCGTGTCCATCAAGTCAGTGATGTCATCCAACCATCTCATCCTCACGCCCTTCTCCTCTCACCTTCGATCTTTCCCAGCATCAGGGTCTTTCCTAATGAGTCAGTTCTTCGCATCAGGTGGCCAAAGTACTGGAGTTTCAGCTTCAGCCTCAGTCCTTCCAATGAATATTCAGGACTGATTTCCTTTAGGATTGACTGGTTTGACCTCCTTGCAGTCCAAGGGACCCTCAGGAGTCTTCTCTGACACCACAGTTCAAAGGCATCAATTCTTCAGCGCTCAGCTTCCTTTATGATCCAACTCTCACATCCCATACACAACTACTAGAGAAACCATAGCTTTGACTAGACAGACTTTCGTCAGCAAAGTGATGTCTCTGCTTTTTAATATGCTGTCTAGGTTTGTCATAGCTTTTCTTCCAAGGAGCAAGTATCTTTTAATTTCATGGCTGCAGTCACCATCTGCAGTGATTTTGGAGCCCAAGAAAATAAAGTCTGTCACTGTTTCCATTGTTTCCCCATCTATTTGCCATGAAGGAATAGGACCGGATGCCATGATCTTAGTTTTCTGAATGTTGACTTTTAAGCCAGCTTTTTCATTCTCCTCTTTCACTTTGATCAAAAGGCTCTTTAGTTCTTCACTTTCTGCCATAAGGGTGATGTCATCTGCATATCTGAGGTTACTGATATTTCTCCCAGCAATCTTGATTCCAGCCTGTGCTTCATCTAGCCCAGCATTTCTCATGATGTACTCTGCATATAAGTTACATAAGCAGGGTGACAATATAGAGCCTTGACGTACTCCTTTCCCAATTTGGAACCAGTCTGTTGTTCCATGTCCAGTTCTAACTGTTGCTTCTTGACCTCCATACAGATTTCTCAGGAGGCAGGTCAGGTGGTCTGGTATTCCCATCTCTTTAGGAATTTTCCACAGTTTGTGGTGATCCACACAGTCAATAAAGCAGAAGTAGATGTTTTTCTGGAACTTTCTTGCTTTCTCAATGATCCAACAGATGTTGGCAATTTGATCTCTGGTTCCTCTGCCTTTTCTAAATTCAGCTTGAACATCTGGAAGTTCACTGTTCATGAACTGTTGAAGTTTCACTTGTAGAATTTTGAGCATTACTTTGCTAGTGTGTGAGATGAGTGCAATTGTGTGGTGGTTCGAGCATTCTTTGGCATTGCCTTTCTTTGTGAATGGAATGAAAACTGACCTTTTCCAGTCCTGTGGCCACTGCTGAGTTTTCCAAATTTGCCGGCACATTGAGTACAGCACTTTCACACCATCATCATTTAGGATTTGAAATAGCTCAACTGAAATTCCATCACCTCCACTAGCTTTGTTCGTAGTGATGCTTCCTAAGGTCCACTTGACTTCACATTCCAGGATGGCTGGCTCTAGGTGAGTGATCACACCATCGTGATTATCTTGGCGTGATTATCTTGGTCGTGAAGATCTTTTTTGTACAGTTCTTCTGTGTGTTCTTGCCACCTCTTCTTAATATCTTCTGCTTCTGTTAGGTCCATACCATTTCTGTCCTTTATTGTGCCCATCTCTGCATGAAATATTCCCTTGGTATCTCAAATTTTCTTGAAGAGATCTCTAATCTTTCCCATTCTACTGTTTTCCTCTGTTTGTTTGCACTGATCACTGACGATACGGTCAGTTTTAGAGAAATTACTTCAATGTTCTTCTATCACCCTTGTTCCTTTAAAACAGAGACACAGACTCAACTGACCTATAAGTGTGAATGTTGTCAAAGGAAAGAAGATAGACCGCCACACCACGTCTCCTTACACCACTGAAGTATCCAAATACAAGTTTGTATAGTTTACTTTTTAGATGCTCTACTAGTTAGATGCTGAGAACACAGACTCTCTGTGTGTGTATGTGTCTGTGTCTGGCAATTCTGAGCGTATCAAGACTTTTCTTCTTTTCTAAATGCAGTCATCTTCACAAACAACTTTGACAACATACTTTCATTTTGTCCGAGTTGCTCGGGATGAAATTCACTCAGCCATTAAAAGGTGGGAAAGTGTCCTGCTGCTTGTGTAGATGAGAGAAGGCCAGTGTTTTGTCAGATGTCAGCTACCCATCAGTTGAGGCCGAGGAAGCGATTGGTAACATGATGGGGTCGGTAAGAAGCCCTCCAAGCCTTAATTATCAGAGTGCCCCCCAGTTTCGCTGGGCTTGTCACTGACTTCTGACAAGCTCAGAGGCAGACGAAAAGACAAACAGCACATCACCAACTCGTTAATTAGCAGGGAGCACAAAGCAACCCAAATTGCAAGCCCAAGAAAATATGCCACAGAGTTGCTTTTTGTACATTGGATTTCATCAACACAGGCAAGGGGAAATGGGGAATGTTTCATACTTCAGAAAATATCTGATTGTTCTTTGGGATCCACTTCAGCCTTCAGGAAGGCAAGTAGTTCTTTTAATCTCTCAGAGGCTTACAGAAGACCTACTGTGTGTCTGGTTCTAAGGATATAATGTAGCAGATTGATTCTTTCTTCCTTGTATTCATTCAACAAACATGCATTGTTGCCTCCTGTCTCCTACTGTAAGCTGGATTCCAGGTAGGTGGGTATAAAAGAAAACAAAGGCACATTCTGACACAGACTGCAACGTGGATGAACCTTGGAGACGCAACACAGGATAAGCCAGTCACAAAAGGATAAATACTGAAAGATTCCACTTATATGAGGTCCCTGCTGCTGCTGCTAAGTCGCTTCAGTCGTGTCGGACTCTGTGAGACCCCATGGACAGCAGCCCACCAGGCTCCCCCGTCCCTGGGATTCTCCAGGCAAGGACACTGGAGTTGGTTGCCATTTCCTTCTCCCCTAGACCAGTCAAATTCATCGAGACAGAGAGCAGGACAGCGCCTGCCGGGGGCTGGGGGAGGGGTGGAAAGCTACTATTTAATAGGCACAGAGTCTCAGTCTCAGAGGGCTTCCTTGGGGCTCAGCAGTAAAGAATCCGCTTGCGATGCAGGAGATGCAGGAGATGTGGGTTCGATCCCTGGATCTGGAAGATCCCCTGGAGGAGGAAATGGCAACCACTCCAGTGTTCTTGCCTGGGAAATCCCATGGACCGAGGAGCCTGGCGGGCTGCAGTCCATGGAGCGGCAGAGAGTCGCACAAGACGGATCGCACCTGTTCAGTTTCAGAAGACGATAAGCTTTCTGGAGATGGATGATGCGGATGTACTTGACGCCACAGGACTCTACTCTTATAAATGGTTAAAGTGGTAAGCTTTATGTTATAGACATTTTACCACAGTTTTTACAAAGGAAAATAAAACCCACAAAGGCATGATTCCTGCTGTCATAGAAATGACAGACATGAAAGAAACTGAGAAATTAATATATAACTACACATAGAATTGCTATGAAAGAGGACAAATTCCTCTCCTATAGGTCAACATGACCAATCTGCCTAAATGCAAAAATGACCATGACATTATTCGCTTTATAGAAGAATTTTTCACTTGACAAGTGGGTCCCTTTTGATATTGAACTCTTAAGTATGTTGAAGGTTTATAAATAAATCACTCACCACATAACTAAGAGGCCTACAGGCAGGGAATTTTCAAGATAAATTGTTATGAGGCAGTGCCAATTGAAGATCAATCAGAAATTACAATAAACATCTTGGTAATTACAATGAATACTAATGGAAAAAATGATTTAACTCATAAAAGTTTACTATACAGCCAGTCTTACACACGTATACACCTATAAAATGATGTGATGTAAAAATTCCATACGAGGCCGCACGGTTTGCATATTTAATAGACGTGGTTATTGCCTGTGAGCACAATATTCCATATTTACTTGTCCAGTATTCCTGCCCCTGCTGATTATGTGAGCACTGGCATTTTTCAAAGTATAAAAACAGCATGTTGCTTCAGTACTCACAGCTATTGTGCAAAGGGTTTAAACTTTTGCATCTCTGTTTTTCTAAAAAATCCTTAGAAAAAACTTCTCATTAAAATGTAGAGAAGATAAGCATCCAAAAATTTAACTTGGAACTTGCAATTAAAAAAAAAAAAAAACCACTACACGAAACTTTTGGATTGAACACCGTGCTTTTATCCTCTGACAACGTGGCAAACTTTCAGCACTTCCTGGAATATTTTCCAACTCTTTTAAACACCTGAAGGGTTTCTTGCACGCTGGATTAGTTGGCAGGGAGGCTGGGAGTAAGGAGAAAATAGCAGAAGGGGGATAAAAGAGAAAGCAAATCTTTTAGATGAACCCACCAAATAGTCACTTCCCTTACCGGCAACTTGATCTGGTCTCAAGCAAAGAAAATACTGCCGGGATAATTAACAATTCTAGTTTTAAAAAGCTGAAGTTAATCATCTAAAGGGCAGGCTGCTCTGGAAATTAAAGATGATATCTAAGGCATTTACAGCAATATATGCTATAGCCACCAATATTACACATAAATATGTAGGCTGGAGTCCCCTCCTAATGGTCTAGGACAGCCAGACAGGTGAGATAACTGAGCACAGGGGTTGAGCAGAGACGGGAGGGAACACAGAAGCCAGGCTCTTAATGAAACGGGCAGATGTTTCTCAGCCAACTGTGGCTGGGCAGGTGTGGCCCCATATGGACAGAGCCTCCAGATTTCAGAAGAAGCTAGAACTTCTCATTTTCAAGTAAAATCTCCCGTGTGTTAAATACTGACACACACGTAATTAATTTTTTAAGTATACACAATTTTATCACCGCTGGGCAGGCCAAACAAAATATGTCTGCAAGCTGAATTCACTGGGGACCACAGGTCTTGACCCAAGTCCCAGGTGTTTCCAGTTCTCAAACATCGTGGCAGGAGAGCATTCTGGCCGCCGAGCCCCCCAGAAGCCTATGGAGGCAGGTCCCCCTCAGAAAGCAGACGCCGTCCTAGGTGCCAGTGAGAGAGGGGCTGGCCACCAGCAGGCCTTCGGGATGCTCTGCAGGACAGAGGACTCCACCAGGCCAGCCTTAGATGTTCTGGGTGACATGGAAGATCTACGCTTCGCTGGGAGGCATGGGCTTCAAGACTCGGCTTGGGGATGCCCCAGCGTGCAAGGCGTTGGGATGTCCACAACACCTCAGGTGCGGAGGTAGAACTCACTCTTGCTGTTATTCAGTCACTAAGCTGTCTCTGACTCTTTACAGCACCACGGACTGCAGCACGCCAGGCTCCTCTGTCCTCCTGTCTCCCGGAGTTTGCTCAAATTCATGTCCGCTGAGCCGGCGATGGCATCCAAACATCTCATCCTCTGCCACCCCCTTCTCCTCCTGCCTTCAGTCTTTCCCAGCATCAGGGTCTTTGCCGGTGAGTCACCTTTTTGCATCAGGGGCCAGAATACTGGAGCTTCAGCGACAGTTCTTTCAGTGGGTATTCAGGGTTGACTTCCTTTAGGATTGACTGGTTTGATCTCCTGGATTTTGTATAAGTATCTCCCCATTTCTTCCTGGCTCTCCACACATAATTTTTGCCTAATAATTAACAAGAGCAAAAAGTGAACAATACTGAGGATGGAGTTTCTGCAGAGGATGATCTCCAGGAAGTTCCAAGAAGATCTGGAGTAGAGTATTCTGGGCTACGTCACTTCAATTGTGTCCGACTCTCCGTGACCCCATGAAGTATCGCCTGACAGGCTCTTCTATCCACGGGATTCCACAGGCAAGAACACTGGTGTGGGTTGCCATTTCCTCCTCCAGGGGATCTTCCAGGCCCAGCAATCGAGCTCGCTTCTCTTTCTGTCTCCTGCCCTGGCAGGCAGGTTCTTTACCTGCCATAACCCAAACAGTGTGAAGGTCATGCCCAATCTGCTTTCCAGGAGTTTCGAGTGTTTTTCTGCATGAAGACTCAGGTCCAGGAAGACAGACGACAGATACAAACACAAATCTTGAGATTTATATTTGTCAAAAGAAATAAAGGTATTTTCTCTAGCTAGTTCTTGCCCCAGTTTCAAATGAACAGATTTTTTTTTCCCACCAAAGAACTACCCGGTAAAGGAGGGTGGGGGACAAATTTGGCATATTTCAAATATGTTCTCAAATAGAAGCACTTTTCATTCACATGCCCAAATTTTCCAAGCTCCATTACCAGACTGCCAAACTGCCTGATCTCAGGGAAAATCTGCCCTTGAGTTTGTTTGGGGTTTTTTGACTAGCATAGGTTTTATTTTAATATTTTTCGTTTTGCCATGTGGGAGTTCTCCCTAGCTGTTTAAACAGCCTATAATGTCCATCTGTCTTAAACCCAATTCAGGCACATGTGTATTACCTTTCTGTTCTCTGGAGGTATTTGAATTTCCAGTAGTCATGTATGGATGTGAGAGTTGGACGGTGAAGAAGGCTGAGCGCTGAAGAATTGATGCTCTTAAACTGTGGTGTTGGAGAAGACTCTTGAGAGTCCCTTGGACTGCAAGGACATTCAACCAGCCCATCCTACAGGAGATCAGTCCTGGGATTTCTTTGGAAGGAACGATGCTGAAGCTGCAACTCCAGTACTTTGGCCACCTCATGCGAAGAGTTGACTCATTGGAAAAGACTCTGATGCTGGGAGGGATTGGGGGCAGGAGGAGAAGGGGACGACTGAATATGAGATGGCTGGATGGCATCACTGACTCGATGGACGTGAGTCTGAGTGAACTCCAGGAGCTGGTGATGGACAGGGAGGCCTGGTGTGCTGCGATTCATGGGGTCGCAAAGAGTCGGACACGACTGAGCGACTGAACTGAACCTTGAAAGTTTATTCCTTTTCTTTTCTTCATTCATCTACTTACTCTTCTAAAAAGAAACACCTTGAAATGAACTCTACGTCAGACGCAGTGCATCTTAACCAATTGGACGAACAAAGACCGGCTGTCTGTAGACCTGCACCAAACACTGAAGATAAAGCCATGAGTAAAGCTGTGGCCACGGCACTTTCCTGGTGGTCCAGTGGTTAGACCACACTTCCAATGGAGGGGCACAGTTTCAACCCCTGGGCAGGGAACTAAGAGCCCACACGCCACGTGGAGAGGCCCCCCAATAAATATTTAAAGGACAAAGAGCTCAAGATCACACAACAAGAAATAAAAAGCAAACAGGCTCACTGCCAACTCTAAGCTGCTCCAAAGTAGATGTGTTTGGGTGCCATCAACAAAAGCAAGAACAATTTCTCACTGGGTTTGGGGCTCTGACCTCCCGTCCCTTTTGGAGGCTGCTTCGTGGTTACCCTGAACCTAGTTTATCTGTTTTTAATTGGTCGGGAGGCTGTAACTGATGAAGGCCATGCTATTTGTGGGAGGTATATGGTCCTTCCATCATCCTTGTTGGGATTGGCCATGAGCTTTGGCTAATGGGATGTGAGCCGGTGTGTCCAGGCCAAAGTTCAAGAATAATGAGGCTAATGGAGCAGAGCTGACCTGAGCTGCAAACAATCAGTGTTTCTGCTTTAACAGAAACTGAGCCACTGAAATGCGGGGCTTGGCTGTTATGCACACAGCTATCTAAGGGACTAGCAGAGCTTACTAACCATTTTTTTAAGGAGAAGAAAGGTTGACATTCTCCTGTTCAAATAACCTCCGTACATCCACTGACCCACGTAGCAGAAATAAGTGCCCAGGACAAGACAAGTAAAGAAGTGGAGCAAAATGAGAGCATAAGTACCAAGTTCCTTACCCCACTCCGCGAAATCCGCCCAGTGCCCCTAATTTTGCCCATTTTAGCAAATGTTAACTCCGTCTTTTTCACTGTTCAGAACATTGGGGTCTTCCTTAAATGAACTCTCTTTCACACCTCACAGTCCAATCCACAGCAAATTCTGTTGGCTCAACTGTTGAGACGCATCATAAACCCGCGCCTTTTCACCCAATCCACTTTCCCCACCTGATCCCAGCCACCATGGCATCTGGCCTGAAACATTGCAATGACGCCCTGACTTCCCACTCCTGGCCCTATCCCCTCAGTTCTGGGCAGTTTTTGGATTAATCTTCCTTAAAACCAAATTTATATCATGTCCTTGTCTTTAAGTCTCCGGTGCCTCCCATCTCATTCAGGGCAAAAGCCCAGGTCCTCCCCAGCGGGTCTCTGGCCTCCGCTCGGGCCCCTCGAGCCCAGCTCACTGCTCTCTCGCTGCTCCTCCAACAGGCGCGCCCGCTCACTCGAGAGCGTTCCCATCCGCTCCCCTTCCCCCGGGACCGCTCCTCACGGGGAGCCGGGCGGTTTGCTCCCGCCTCCTACACGTCTGGGCTCAGATATCACCTCATCAATGCAGCCTTTTCTGAATATCCTGTGTCGAAGGGCAAGGCCAGACCCATGGCCTCCCCTCCTGTCTTCTGTACCTTGGCTCAGCATTCTCCACAGGCCTCGCCACGATCTGAGAAACTACACAGGTAAAGATGTTAGTTCTAGACTCACAGACAGAGAAAACAAATTTATCATTACCGCAGGGGAGAGGCAGGGTATAAACGAACAGTTTGCGATTAGCACATACAAACTACCATATATAAAATAAACAACAAGGTCCTACTGTATAGGACAGGGAGCTACATTCAACATTTTATAATCATCTATAATGAAAAAGAAATATATTTATCTATAACTAAATCACTTTGCCGTATATCAGAAATTAACAAGACATTCTAAATCAATGATACTTCAACTTAAAAAAAAGAAGGAAAAAAAAGATGTTAGTGCTTTTCTGATTCCCTCTCCTGGAGGTAAGTCCCATGAGAATAAGAAATTAATTTTGTTCACTACTTTATCCTCAGGTCCTACAAAGTGCCAGGCACAACATAAGTACTCAATATATATTTCTTGAAAAAAAAATATTGGAATCAGACAAATCTCCATACGTTTGAATTCCAACTCTGACATGAGCAGTGACCTGGACAGGTTTCATTACCTCTGACCTTCTGTTTAACCACCCAGTAAATGTGATACTAGTCTCCTCCCTTCAAAGTTTTTGCAAGGTATAGAGGTAATGCGTTCTCATTGCTCACGTAGACAAAAGGTAGCTGCTATTATCATAGATCCTATCTCTCACCTCTCTGATACTTTTCTTCACCCTGCTCCAGCCACACTGGCTCAAGCAACCTTGCTAAAGCATACCGAGAGAGTCTGCACATGACCTCTGCACCTGCTGTTTGCCTGGAATCCCGAGCCCCCGTCCTCTGTGTCTTCTCATCACTCAAGCTACAGCTATGACGGGCCTCCTCATGCACGACATCCCCGCCACCTTGCCTAAAGTACGGCATCAGTCGCACTCAATCACATCATCACTTTATCTTCTCCGTTGACTTATCAGCTTGTTATTCATGCGTTTGCTTGCCCTTTGCAGGGCTGCTGCACTAGAAGATAGACTCCAGGAGGAGAAAATTCAGCGGACATGTCTACCAGCACTTCTGCAATACCTGCACATAATACACACTTAATAAATATCTGTTCAACAGACAAACCAAAGGTTTAATGGGGGCAACATAGACTCAGAGTAATGTATACGCCTCATAATGTGTTTTTATGATCGTCGTGGTAGAGTCAGTCCCGTAAGGATTAAGAATCAGGCGATGATGTGCGAAGAGGGAAAAGCAGAACAATGAAAACTTTGGAAGGATTCTGCGTCCAGAGAGAACAGACCTGGAAAATATTTTGTTTTTAAAGGAGACAGAGTAAAGTGAGAGTGTGGTTTGAATTAGGTTCTAAAATTGAAAAATCATCAGTCTTACCCAGATGACACCAAAGTCCTAGGAAAGCAAGGGACCTTCGGGCAGACTCACAATTCCAATATTTACAGAGGACGGACGATGCAGAGAAGCAGCTGAGAATCCCTGCCTAGTTCACGTGTGAGCAGACACAGGTAAACATGAGGAGTTGGAGAGCAACGAGGGCTGAGTGACTCAGGACCTGCTCTTCTCGCCACTCCTGAACGGAGACCAGCTTCACCCTTAGGGCAGAGACTGAAATGTCTCCTCCCCTTTGGGATTCAAAACAGAAATGAAAAACATCCTCTAAAAATGGTCACAACTCAGGTTTGGGGATTTGCCAGTGCAACCTGGAACCGGACAGCAGGAAATAAAAACACTGCTTCCGTCTCTGCCGCTCGACACGTCCGGAACCATCCAAGTGTAGTCGCACGGACTCACCCACCAACGAGACGGTCAGCGTTTACCGAGAGGACACAGCCAAACGCCATCGTGCAGAAGTCAAGGAAGCTGCTCTTATTTCTAAGTTAGCTCAAAGCTGTTATTTCTCCCTCTCTGGAAGAAGGCATCTTGAAACATCAGTGTCTTGCTTTAGATCAGCCCTGGGATTCTTTTGGAAGGAATGATGCTAAAGCTGAAACTCCAGTACTTTGGCCACCTCATGGGAAGAGTTGACTCATTGGAAAAGACTCTGATGCTGGGAGGGATTGGGGGCAGGAGGAGAAGGGGACGACAGAGGATGAGATGGCTGGATGGCATCACGGACTCGATGGACGTGAGTCTGAGTGAACTCCGGGAGTTGGTGATGGACAGGGAGGCCTGGCGTGCTGCGATTCATGGGGTCGCAAAGAGTCAGACACGACTGAGTGACTGAACTGAACTGATGAGCTTACAGGGCTTCCCTGGTGGGTCAGTTGGTAAAGAATCTGCCTGCAATGCAGAAGACCCGAGTTTGATCTCTGGGTCAGGAATATCTCCTGGACAAGGAAATGGCAACCCTCTCCAGTATTCTTGCCTGGGAAACCCCATGGACAGAAGAGCCTGGTGGGCTACAGTCCATGGAGTTGCAAGAGTCGGGCGCGACTCACTATCTAAACTGCTACTACCACCACCATGAGCTTACAAAGAAGGTGCTAAGCAAACTGGCAAAAATTTCATTTTTACACTTGTCCAAATGAAAGGCAAATACTGAGGCCAATTTCCCATCCAGGACAATCAGTGAAAAATTCATTTCTTTCCTTTAGTGTTTCCTATAATTCACTCTGGTTGTGGTATATAGGCAGCAAGATATGCCTGTAAAAAAAAAGCTTTTAAACTCTTAGTTGTTTGCAGAATATTAGTAATGCTATAAAAAGTTTATGTTAATTAATGCTGCATTTTAATAGATTTCCTGGAAGTTTGTGACTGCGTACTATAAAGGCTTTCAAGATAATGTATTATACAGCGGTTATCATAAACTCCAAAGCAGTTCAAATATTCCTTTTATGTCTCAATAACTTTCCCCCAAAAGTTAGAGTATTTAAAAGATTCAAATGCAGAAATAAAAAGAAAAAATTTTCCCCACCAGGGGATATTTTAAATTTTTATATCTCTCATCATGATCAATCTCATTTCTTGGCAACACTGTACTTAAGCTTGCTTATAGGCAAAAAGCCATCTGTGTGTTCCACCAGCTCTATTAGGAAAAACCATGTCCCAACTTGTGTGGGGGTAGGTTTTCTAAAGGTCAGGCAGTTCAGATAGCTCACAACTTTCATCCTCTTCTGGATCAAGACTTTATAAATATGAATATCCCTTATCATTGCTTATCTCTCTAAGTTAGGGCGAAAAGAATTACTTGCAGTTTGAAGAATCCCCCTTTTCTATGTTCAGCAGACACACCAAATGGAGAGTCTGACTGTAAGAGCTTCAAGAGAGATCAAACTCACAGTAAACTTCAACATTTGGGTTTGAGATGTTAAACTTAAGCTCCCCCAATGCAAGACTTCCATGGATTTTTCATGCACAAGAAATGCCTGGTCTCTACTCGACTCTGAAGGTTTTGAACATTCCATTCCAATATGAATCACCATCTCTTACAAAGGTAAACAGTAAAGAATTTTTTGTGACTTTAACAAAGAAATATAATACATGTTGCCAAAAATAGAATTGTTAACAATGTAAATGACTAGACTGGTGGCCACAGCGGGAACACTTTAAGAACAGAAGCTGAAATCAGTCCCACAAATGAGGTTCCACTTCACTCATTTGATAAGGCCAATGGATCATACACAAAGCCGCCATAAATCCAGGTGGACTCTGAAAAATATGCACTACTAATACACACACAAACATCTCGCTTTCCTCCTGCCAAGTTATACACACAGCATCATGAGTGCTTCGTGGCTCTCAGGAAGGCCTGGGAAGCTGCGTGTCTCTGCCTTTCCTTCACTCCCTAAGTCCCAGTTATAAAGCATTTGTCACCTGGCCTCTGGGTCTGACACCACCTGCATTATGTTATGCTTAATCTCAACTCCAGGAAAGGAAACTGCCTCTTGAACTTCTGAGCATTATTACAATTTCTCCCTCAAAACTTTAAGCCCCACGGTGACCCTAACTGAAGATTCTTACCAGAATCTCAACATGCTTGAAATATATACATATATGCATGTATGTACCTTTATGTATAAAAGACACTTACTCCTTGGAAGGAAAGTTATGACCAACTTAGCATATTCAAAAGCAGAGACATTACTTTGCCAACTAAGGTCTGTCTAGTCAAGGCTATGGTTTTTCCAGTGGTCATGTATGGATGTGAGAGTTGGACTGTGAAGAAAGCTGAGCGCCAAAGAATTGATGCTTTTGAACTGCGGTGTTGGAGAAGACTCTTGAGAGTCCCTTGGACTGCAAGGAGATCCAACCAGTCCATTCTACAGGAGATCAGTCCTGGGTGTTCTTTGGAAGGACTGATGCTAAAGCTGAAACTCCAGTACTTTGGCCACCTCATGCGAAGCGTTGACTCATTGGAAAAGACTCTGATGCTGGGAGGGATTGGGGGCAGGAGGAGAAGGGGACGACAGAGGATGAGATGGCTGGATGGCATCACCGACTCGATGGACGTGAGTTTAAGTGAACTCCGGGGGATGGTGATGGACAGGGAGGCCTGGCATGCTGCAATTCATGGGGTCGCAAAGAGTCAGACACGACTGAGTGACTGAACTGAACTGATCTTTATGTATACACACGAGCTTCACAAGTTAGTAGAGCCAGAAAGTGAACAATTCAAGATTGCAAATGCTTAAGAGAATTAACAACTGCCAAAACGCAAGTAACTTGTGTGGGAATCAGAATCATCAGCTATAAAGTGACCAAATATCCAGGATATGATATCAGGATATTTTCATTCCTGAAACCAGAACAGTCCAAGGCAAACCAGACAGTTAGTCATTTTAAAAGCTGCACGATCTTAGTTTTTGAGAGTTTGATATTGAAACTCCAACTAAAAATCTTAATTTATTTGAAAAAAGAATTGCAATATATAGTGGAACTATATGTGAGTTCATTCTATATTTTCCAAGTCTCTTGTAAATGTGTTATCATATTTTCATAATTTAAAAAATAAAAGAAAGTATGATTTATTAGAGAATAAATGAAAGTTCCACATTAAATTAGCCATAGAGATATTTTAAAAGATCCACCACAAAGCCCTCTTAGATATAATGAAGTTATAAGGAGAAAAAAATGTGTGCTTTGCTATTAATATTATTTTACTGCAATCACCCCAGAATGCATATCTCCATCACATTAATAAATCCTGGTGGGCCGCTCAGTTCTCTCTGCATCGCTATGCTCCTCTCTTCTTCATCTCGTCCTTTCTCTCCACACTCTCTCCTCCCTCTCTCAATCTCTCTCTCTCTCTTTACATTTCTTTCTACCACATGGTTCAGCAATCCCACCACTGGGCATACACTCAGAGAAAATCATAATTCAAAAAGGCACATGAACCCCAGTGTTCATAGCAGCACATCTACCACAGCCAGGACATGGAAGCAAGCTTAAAATCCAGCAGCGGATAAAGAAGCTACGGTTCGTGCACACGGCGGAGCGTTACTCAGCCATAAACAGGAATGCACTGGCACCATCTGCAGAGACGTAGGTGGACCTGGAGACCGTCATGCAAAGTGAAGTGAGTCAGAAAGAGAGGAACATATCACACGTATAGGTGCAATCTAGAAGAACGGAATAGATGATCTTATTGCAAAGCAGAAATAGAGACACAGACATAGAGAACAAATATATGGACTCCAAGGGGAAAGGGGGGTGGGATGCATTGGGAGACTGGGGCTGACGTATACCCGCCACTGTGCAGAGAACAGATAACTAGTGAGATCCTCTCTGTGGTGCAGGGAACTCTACAGGGGGCAGGCGCTGCAGGGACCTGAATGGGAAGGAAGCCCCAAGGGAGGGTGTGTGTGTGTGTGTGTGTGTGTGTGTGTGTGTGTGTGTGCGCGCGGCCGATCCATCTGAAATGCCGTAGACACTCACACAGCATTGTAAAGCAACTGTCCTCCCATAAGAGCTGATTTTTTGTTTAAGTCTTAATTTTACAAATACCACTTTGGATCCATACTTCAGAGACTTCATCTAAATGTTTGCCAATAAACCTCTTCTCCGCTCATCCCCAGTCCTGCCTCTTGCCCACCCCCCCGACAATGCAGGTACACTGAGTTGACTGAGAGCACGTTTCACGTGTTGCCTTCTCCAAAGCATCTCAGTTATGAGGTCCATACTGTGTGAGTCACTCATGCGTGATCCTCAAGGAAGAACCGAAAGATGGAAGGGAAATACAGCCCGAGGAAAAAGTCTATAAAGATTTCTCACTTTCCTAATCCCTTTTCTCTAATGTTTCTTTGTAAATTTGTCAGATGGGAATGAAATTGCCTCATAACTCTCCAGACGTGAAGAGCATCTCTGAAGAAAATTACGTACTTGTCAAAGCAAGGGGGAATTTATGTTGGTGTTCCTGAGATGTGATTTTATTCCTTCTATTTCCTTTGTGCACATCAGAGCAACTAGAGACAAAAAAAAAAAAAAAAAAACTCGTTTATGGATTTTTTTTCACTCTGGTGCATTTTTTGCTTCTATTTTTCCCTTTTGTTTTCTTATCCCCCCTCCTTTCATCTATGTTTATTGCCAGTGACAGTAAACTTCCATACAACAATCCTGTGATGATAGTAGCAATGATTTCTACCAGCGTAAGGAGGCACAAAGATGATTTCCCCATGGACAGTTCCGGAAGGCACAGGTTACATTTTGAGTCCTACCCAGTGCTGGCCAGGGACAAGCAGGGTATGAAAGTCCTGTTAATGTTCTTCCAGGCGGTGGCATGCTTCCTGAAATTAAATTCTTCTCCCTGGACTGTGCTATGGCCTGCACTTCCTGAGTTTGCTTTCTGAATTGAGAAGCTGCAGAAGCCTTGCTCGCTCAGTAGGTCCAGTGTGAGCTAGTGGGAGATTTGAAGGCAGGCGCGCCTGGGCTTGGGCTTCCCTGGTGGCTCAGGGATACAGAATCCACCTGCCAAGGCAGGAGACATGGGTTCAATCCCTGGGTCGGGAAGATCCCCTGGAGAAGGAAATAGCCACTCACTGCAGTGTCCTTGCTGGGAAATCCCCGTGGAAAAAGGAGCCTGTCGGGCTACAGTCCACGGGGTTGCAAAGAGTCAGACAGGACTGAGCAGCTAACCAACAGCAGCGAACGCCTGGGCTCAGCCCTCAGCTCTGCAACCGGCCAGCTGGGCCAAGTCTCCCGTCCTTAGGAGCTTCCATTTTCTTCTTTGTTCAGAAGGAACGCCTGCCTTGAAAGACAATTTGAAGGATAAATAAAAGGAGAATGTTCCCAAACTGTGAGAGGCTGTGTGGCTACGCCAATAGGAGACAGTCTGTGTTGTGTTCTGGCTCCTCTCCAGCCCAGCCAGGTGACCTTGGGCAAATCACTCAGCCTCTGTGTTGCATCAGTTTCCTCATCTGCAAAGTGGGGATGGTAATAAAACCAGCTCACAGAACTGTTAACGAGGATCACATGAGTCAGTATAACACATAGGAGTCTGCCAGGCATTTTGTAGCTGTTTACTGTTCATTACAACATATGCCAACTGACTGGCACAAAGTATTTGTTCAATAAATATTTTCCCTGGCCCTTCTTTCCATACGCTCCCTCCTGAAAGCCTGTTTCACTCACTGTGTTTCTTAACATCCTGCACAAGGCCCATCTCACCACAGGTGTTCAAGAAACAGAGAATTCATTAATGTCAACCTGCCTTGCTATTGATGATAGTCTATATATTTTGTTCGTTTTCCCATAGCTTTGTGATACTTTTTAAATATTGAAGAGAATAAGGAAAACATTCTTCTTTTAATGGTTCACTGACAATTTACGTAAAACGCACTAGGGGGAAGGAAGCACAGGAGACAATGCCGAGTCTTTTCAAACAAGCCAAGATTCCACAGAGCCACCTAAAGTGGTGTTTCAGATCTTTCTGGACATTTATCCTCACTTGATTAAAGAAAAATAAGATAAATATTGTATGGGTGGTTTAGATCGATTGGTAGGATTTTTTCAAGGGCTTCCTGAAGGAAACATTCACCGAAAATTGGGGCAATTACTTGCTTTTTGTAAGTGATGGCTAAGGAACTCAAAACTGGGATGACTGGCTGACGGCACTTCTCCTCTAGGGAGAAGCTCACCTGTGTGAGAGAAAATATGAGTCCATCCCCTCACCTCTGAAGTCTGTCCACGGCCCATCTGAAATTCACCTGGAAACAACACGAGAGGGAGTCCTCACTGGACCCCGGACCGTCCAGGTGGTGCTGGTTCTCATTTAGCCACGAAGTCACTGGCCCCTTGTGACCCCACGGACCGCAGCACACTGGGCTTCCTAGTTCTTCACCATCTCCTGGAGTTTACTTAAACTCATGTCCATCGAGTGGGTGATGCCATCCAACCCTCTCATCCTCTGTCGTCCCCTTCTCCTCCCACCTTCAATCTTTCCCAGCATCAGGGTCTTTTCCAATGAGTCAGCTCTTCGTATCAAGTGGCCAAAGTACTGGAGCTTCAGCTTCAGCATCAGTCCTTCCAATGAATAGTCAGGGTTGATTTCCTTTAGAAATTTACAGATAAATTATCACCATGACATGCACTTTAATTAACCTGGCGTACGTAAACTAATTTCAGGATGCTGCGAACCTGGTTAAGTGTTTCAGAGAATAGCTCGATGCCTTCCAAATGCTAACACAATGGGAAAGCGGGTCTCCCCAAAACTGGGGCACAAATGCGATTTGGTAATTTTGTTTTCCTTCTGTTAGCTAATGTCCAACCACTGACTTGGTGATAAGGTTTCAGAGGAGACCTGCCTTTACCCCAAGACTATTTCCTCTGCCACTCTGATCAGAACACACATTGTTTATTACCCACTCGTTTACCAGCCCCCAAATATCATTACAATGTCTGTGCCATGATATATGTATGATTGTTACCCTTTTAATGGATAAAAAAAGATTTAAGTACTTCATTCTGTTGCATTTTGACAGCTGTTAGCCATCATTTTTCCATTCACCTGCATTTAGCAATCCCATAAAGGGAGGCAATCTCAGAAGGAACATGCGCGGGGCCCTGCAAGGCGATAATTCTGTATCACTCGGGCTTATAAATAACTGCCGAGCTTTTGCTGAGTCAGCAGTCCCCGCCGGTCGTGGCAGCATGCCCTTTTATCTGTATGAGTGTCTCACGGCAATTGGACCACCGGCCCCTGCAGTGAAAATCCATAGTATCGATCAGGCCATTTCTCCACTGTAATTCTTTTGTAGGAAATCCCTGATGACAAATTTTATCTGCACCACTTTCTGATCGCTGGTTTGATGTAAAGGATCTCCAAGGGCAGAGTTAAGCGCTGGGCCGTTCCACGTTATCAAGCAACCGTTTTATTTACTGAAACTACAGTTGTGGTCACGTGCACACACAAAAAGAGAGAGAGACACGGAGAGGAGCGGGAGGAAAAAATGGAGCCGGACGATATTTCAAAGGGAACAGAAGGTAAAACTGGGAGAAGGAGGGGCTGCTTCAGGGACTCAACTCAAACATCGGTTGCAAAAGGCTGCTCCCCATTTGCAACCACAACGAACAGTGGAAATGGTGCTCTGATGATGAAGCTAAGACGAGGTGAGGTTGTCACTGAAACTGAGTAGGGCTACGTTTCCCCCTGCGGTTCTCCCTCCTCACTTCTTCCCCAGACTTGTTAGGCTTCTTCACTCATGTCCTAAATACATTAGCAGAATCTCTTTATCTGGTGGTGTTTCAGCAGAGATTTGGATCAGATTAGAAACCGAGACCCAGATGAAGTTCTGTAAAATATCCAACTCCCCCCAAAAAGAAGGGAAAGGTTACATAAGAACCTACAACTGTACAGAATTGCATACTTGCTATTTCTGGGCACGAGTGCAAAATGCAAAGAAAAGGCAGTGTCCCTCCACAGGGTCCCTACGCTGACACTTTCCCAGCTTCCAATTCAAGAGACTCCAGTGAACCCCCAGGAGGCGGGACTCTGGAGGAAAAGCTCACCTGGGTAGCTCAGGCGGGCACGTGCACACACACCTACTGCAGCCAGCTTTCTTGGCCTCGACACTAGGAACCTTTGGGGCCGGGAAATTCATTGTGGAGGGGAACTGTCCTGCGTGTTGTAGGGTATTTAGCAGCATCACTGGCTTCTACCCACAAGGTGCCAGTAACACCCCAATCCCAACTGCATGTTCCCTAGAGGGAAAGGGAAGGGAAAGCCGCTCAGTCGTGTCCGACTCTTGGCGACCCCATGGACCGTAGCCTACCAGGCTTCTCAGTTCATGGGATTTTCCAGGCAAGAATACTGGAGTGGGTTGCCATTTCCTTCTCCAGGGGATCTTCCCAACCCAGGGATCGAACCTGGGTCTCCTGCATTGCAGGCCGACGCTTTACCCACTGAGCCACCAGGGAAGCCCAGAGTTCCCTAGAGAGGGGGGTGCAAAGTCACCCTGGCTGAGAAGCAGTGGTCTATGCAGACAGGGAGTGTGGAGGAGTAGAGGAGGAGCGTGTGTGCCTGTGTGCTCAGTCGTGCCTGACTCTTTGCGACCCAGTGGACTGTAGCCTGCCAGGCTCCTCGGTCCATGGGGTTCCCCAGGCAAGGATACTGGAGTGGGTCGCCATTTCCTTCTCCAGGGGATCTTCCTGAGCCAGGGATCGAACCCACGTCTGCTGCACTGCAGGTGGACTCTTTATTCCTGAGCCACCTGGGAAGCCAGAAGTAGAGAGGAGAGATGTGGCCACAAAGCAGGAGCTTCCTTGAGCTTTCAGCATACTTGGGCACAAACCGAAGTGAAACACACACTCATTAGCACCACAAGCCACAGAATGACTATGCTAGCTTTTCCGTTTCAGGAGTTGCAAACTGGATCCTCTTCACAAAGATTCTGCCGACAGAGGAGTTTAAGTTGGCTAAAATCTTTTGTAAATGAATTTGAACCATTTAGTTGGGACCTAAACTCTGCTGCTCTAGGCATCCCTCCCAGCAGCCCCTCCAACCCCAACACCGTGACCTTAAGCCTGACTCTCACTGGGAGCCGTGCCTAGCCCTGAGGCATCTGAGACCTAATTCATCTTCATGGTGATGTTTCTAGTACAGTGATTCTCTACTGGGGGTGAGTCTGCTCCAGGATGCACCTCACAATGAGTGGACAAGTTTCTGGATGTCACAGCTGGGGTGGCAGGACACCCTACTGGTACCTAGTGGATGGAGGTCAGGGATGCTGCTAAACATCCTCCAATGTACAGGACAGACTCGTTCTACAAAGACATATCCGACCCCATGTGCCAAGGTTGAGAAGCCCTGTTCTAGCTAATCTCTCATCCTCTCCTATGAAGCCTCGCATGTTTCAGTGAAGGAAGCCAGAGGAGGATCTTCAGAGTGCACCCGTCAATCCTGTGAGACATGTCACCACTTCCTTTCATCAGACAGAAAGGTTTAAGCAATTCTCTCTTGAAAAGCACCTGCCCTCCTTGGCCAGGTCTCTCAACCTGATGTAAAGCAAACACCATCCTTTGTGTCCTGGCCCTAAAAAATGGCTGCTATTTCCTCGGCGATGCTATGAGACCTGTTTCTCTACCTGAAAGCACTCCAGTGGCAGCAAGACAAAGCAGAACGCTCACAGCGGGGCTCTGGCTCACCTGACCTCCCCCGTGCACAGAAGCGCTTGGTCAGAGAACTCACCCATACAGGGCTGAGACGGTGTCCCATGACTTTACTCCTTGCACTGACTGTATACATGTAGGCATGTAAGGCATTAAACATGAACTTCATCATGTTTCACACCAACTTTCACAGAAAGTGAAAACCACTTCAGTGACTACACTCAAGTGCTGCTTGGAATTTTGTCTCAAATCCTGGGGCCATCTATGCTGATACCCTAAGAAGTCAAGGAGAGATCATAGGCAGGGGAGCTGACAGGTGCAGGGGATGGGAGGAGTGGAGGATAGCTGCCAGATGAAATACAGGCTGCCCAGGAAAAAACTGAATCTCTTGTAAGCAACAAATCATTTACAATAGAAACATGTCCCATAGTTTAAAAAAATATTAAAATATTTTTAGGATAAATATGTCCAAAACATTTCATAGGACATACTTATACTTTAAAAAAAAAAGTATCCTGCTAGATCTTCTCATTTTCATAGAAAATTTTTAAAATACGAAAGTAAGTGAGTTTACAATGATAACTAATTTTTAAAAAATCTAACAATGTCCCATGAAAGGAAGCAAGAAGTCTGCAGGTTGCCCTCAGCTTGGGGACTCAGGCTCACAACTTGGCTGTAGAAGAATGTGCTTTTGAGTTTTTATTATAAGCCAAGCACTTGCTGTTAGAAAAGGCCCATGGGTAGCTTGCTAAGTTCTCCCATCAACAGGGAGGCATGAACAACTATCTCTTTTGCTGCCTGCTTTTATAAATAAAGTTTTATTTGAACATAGTCATGAACATTCACTTACTGCCCACAGCTACTTTCACTGTATTCCAGCAGAGATCACTGGGCTCTCAAAGCCAAAAATATTTACTATCTGACGCTTTACAGGAAATGTGTGCAGACCCCCACACTAAAGCAATGCATAAATGAACCAAGTAGAGTTTAAATGCTTTTATTTTTCACTGGGAAGCAATAAACAATAAAAAATTCATTCCTCATTTCTTCTAAGATTGATCATCTAAGACCACAGAGCAGGTGGGATTTTGTTTATAAAACATGAGGCAAAAAAAAAAACAACAAAAAAAACAGACAAACACACACAAAGCCTCATGTTAAGGCAATCATGATGGAAGGATTAATAAATGTGTCACTCACCTACAGCAGAAAAGAACAGTCAGCACACACTTCAGCCTAGCCTGTGTTACTAATTCTATTCAGAAAACGTACTCATGTTTCAGGGGAGGATCCTGACTTCAACTGCATTATTATAATGGTCAATATATGAAAATATTGACTCAACTTCAGTCTCTAATTGAAATTTACCTTAGTTTATGTGATTAAACACATTGTCATTTCCTGTTTGGACTAATTACACAGACTGGAAGCCTGAGTTCAAACATTAGCACTAACAATAAATAAACTGAACAGACTAGGTCAGGGCCAGCAGATTTCTGTCAAGGGCAGAACATAAATATTTTCCACTCTGCAGGCCATGTGGTCTCTGTCACAACTACCTAAAGTAGCACAAAAGCGGCCATAGAAAAAATGTGCATGAATGGATATGCCTGTGTTCCAATAAAACTTTATTTATAAAAGCAGCTGTTGGGCCGCATCTGGCCTACAGGCCATAGTTTGCCCGTCATAGGACTAAAGTTGCAAAATCAATTTTCCAGAAGGTCCAGGAAAGTAACAAATAAATGAAGTGTGTTTGTGCTCTACAACTGGAAATGGGGAGACTGTGGGCCCCGGGGAGCATGCGCCCTCTCTGAGAAGGTGGCTTCTCTTCCACCTGGGGGATACAGCCTCAGTGTTGCCAGATTCTTCTGATTTTTTTTTAGTCTTTGTTTCCTGCTTTGTATGTAAAACGCTAGCAACTCATTCAAATTAAAAGGAAAAAATAAACCTGGAGAGGTTTATATTCAGAACAAACATGCTTAGGGCTCAGGGTTTCTAAATCTCAGGAATACTGACGGTTTGGTCTGGATAATTCTGTACTATGGTGGGGGCAGCGGTGGGGGGTGGCGGGGCTGACCCTCACACAAAATTGTGATGACCAAAATGTCTTTAGACACTTCCAAGAGTCCCCTAAGACAGCGGTCCCAAACTTTGCATCAGGGACCGATTTTATGGAAGACAATTTTTCCACGGACCAGGGTGGAGGCAGGGATGGCCCCGGGATGATTCCAATGCATTACATTCATTGTGCGTTTTACGTCTGCTACTATTACATAAGTTACCCCTCAGATCATCAGGCATTAGACCCCAGAGTTTGGGGACCCCTGTGCTAAGAGGAAGAAGTGCCCCTTGCTGAGAACCACTGTGACAGCTGACCCTGGCCATGGCTCGTCTGTTGCCAGTTTGGACAATTATTAGTCTCTGCATGAGCCTCATCTCTAATATTGGCCTCCACACCATCCTTTACGTTTAAAATGTATTTTGCCTTGTTTTGTTTTCGGTTTCTTTATGAAGAGGCAGAAAGTGAAACAGGATAGAAGGAACAATGACGACAACAAAAACAGGAAAAACAAATGAGAGACGGAAACACCACGCGGGACTGGAGGGAAGAGCCAGAAGGCATGGACAGCGGAGAGGCACGCGGAACGAGGACCTGGATGCGGACCTATCTGCAGCCGCAACGCATTAGACCCGAGCGATCGCAAGGGAAAGCCAGCCCCGAGGACTCACCTGTGTTTGATTTAAGATAACTCCTAGGCCCTCGTGTTTAACTTGGACACACACTCCTCCTATAGTGATTCACAGCGAACAAAACTGGGGAGATCCAGTATCTGGATGCACCTTTATGAGGTTTCAGACAAATGCTATAGATCATTCTCTATTCATCCTTTATATCAACCACAAATTCATCTCTGCACTCAAAATGTTCTTGCTCTGCTTGGGAGTATTCATATTTCTGTAATATCACTGTTGCTTTTATATGGAAATACTCCATTTTCTGCACTATATTTCTAACACTGTATCTGGATGAACTATTTTAATTTTCCCAATGGTCAGCTAAAATCAAACAGCTTTCCCCCTCTTTCTAAACACTGAACTTGCCTTATAAACCAAAGCTCTTGAGTTCTCACTGTGAGAGTTGAATTCTTTCAAGGTGAAATTCACAATCCTATTTGTGGGTGTTAGAAGAAAAAAATCCTATTATGTAAATTTCTAATGCAGGGGTAAGCATTTTGATGTTAGTGTTAGTGTTAGTTGCTTCAGTTGTGTCTGACTCTTGGTGACCCCTTGAATTGTATGTAGCTCGCCAGGCTCCTCTGTCCATGGGATTCTTCAGGCAAGAATACTGGAGTGGGTTGCCATTCTCTTCTCCAGGGGATCTTCCTGATCCAGGGATCATATCTGGGAGTCCTGCACTGCAAGCAGATTCTTTACCACCTGAGCCATCAGGGAGGCCTCATTTTGATATGAGATAGATTTAATTCCTAGCAATTTATCCCTAATTCATGGTTCTTCATTCAAAGCAGAGCTTGACATATCTTGTTCCCAACCAGGTTGATCACAGAGGATCTGAAGGACAAGGTGTCAGGCCATTCTCTACACGGCTGGGATTGACGGCATGAGGCCAGCAGAGCAGGGGAACCGGCCGTGAGTCGGGGCCACCAGAACGCAGGAGCAGGGTGGATAAGGAAGACAACGAGAAGCCGAGAGTCAGGTGATTCATTCACTGGCAACAGGAGCAGATGATGGAAACTCAGTGCAATGTGTTGTCTCCACCCCATCCACCCACTGACTCTGGAGTCCTATCTAAGTCCCTTTAGAAAGTATTTGCTTCTCTAGGGTGCTATAGGAAGAAGTGTGTCCTCTCCAAATTCATATGCTGAGGTCCCAGCCCCTCAGAATGTGACTATATTTGGTTTTCTTATTAGTTTTCATTGGATATAGTTGCTTTATAATGTGGTGTCAGTTTCTGTTGTATAGCAAAGTCAGTCAGCTGTATGTTTACGTACATCCCTCTTTTTTGGATTTGCTTCCCACTTAAGTCTCTACAGAGCACTGAGTAGAGTTCCCTGTGATATACAGCAGGTTCTCATTAATTATATTAATATATTCTATACACAGTGTCAACAGTGTATATATGTCAATCCCAATCTCCCAATTCATTCCACCCCCCACCCTTTCTGCCTTGGTGTACATATATTTGCTCTCTATGTCTGTGTCTCTTTCTGCTTTGCAAATAAGATCATTTATACCTTATGGCAGAAAGTGAAGAAGAACTAAAAAGCCTCTTGATGAAAGTGAAAGAGGAAAGTGAAAAAGTTGGCTTAAAGCTCAACATTCAGAAAATGAAGATCATGGCATCTGGTCCCATCACTTCATGGCAAATAGATGGGGAAACAGTGGAAACAGTGTCAGACTTTATTTTTGGAGGCTCCAAAATCACTGCAGATGGTGATTGCAGCCATGAAATTAAAAGACACTTACCCCTTGGAAGGAAAGTTATGACCAACCTAGATAGCATATTCAAAAGCAGAGACATTATTTTGCCAACAAAGGTCCGTCTAGTCAAGGCTATGGTTTTTCCTGTGGTCATGTATGGATGTGAGAGTTGGACTGTGAAGAAAGCTGAGCACTAAAGAATTGATGCTTTTGAACCGTGGTGTTGGAGAAGACTCTTGAGAGTCCCTTGGACTGCAAGGAGATCCAACCAGTCCATTCTGAAGGAGATCAGCCCTGGGTGTTCATTGGAGGGACTGATGTTGCAGCTGAAGCTCTAACATTTTGGCCACCTCATGTGAAGAGTTGACTCATTGGAAACACTCTGATGCTGGGAGGGATTGGGGGCAGGAGGAGAAGGGGATGACAGAGGATGAGATGGCTGGATGGCATCACCGACTCAAAGGACATGAGTTTGAGTGAACTCCGGGAGTTGGTGATGGACAGGGAAGCCTGGCTGTACTGCAGTTCATGGGGTTGCAAAGAGTCGGACACGACTAAGTGACTGAACTAAACTGAACTGAACTGATAACATTTTTCTAGATTCCACATATATGCATTACTTGTCACTTAAATCATGTCTGACTCTTTGCAACCCCATGGACTGTAGCCTACCAGGCTCCTTTGTCCATGGGATTTTCCAGGCAAGAGTCCTGGAGTGGGTTGCCATTTCCTTCTCCGACATATATGCATTAATATACGATATTTGTTTTTCTTTTCCTGACTTACTTCACTCTGTGTGACACGGTCTAGGTCGACCCATGTCTCTGTAAATGGCACAATTTCATTCCTTTTTATGACTGAGTAATATACCACATCTTCTTTTCCAGAATGTGACTATATTTGGAAATGGAGTCTTTAAAGGAATGACTTTAAAAACGAGGCTGTTGGGGTGGCCTCTGATCCACTCTGACTGGTGTCTTTATAAAATGAGATTTTGGATACGTGTACACTTGACACACACATAGAGGAAAGGCCATGTGAAGACCCAGCAAGAAGGCACTCATCTGCAAGTCAAGGAGAGAAGCCTTGGAAAAAACCAAGCCTGGCAACATTTTCATCTTGGACTTCTAGCCTCCAGAACTGTGAGAAAATGAATTACTGTTGAAGCCACCCTGTCAGTGGGATGTTGTTATGGCAGCCTGAGCAAGCCTAACACACTGGGCAAAAGAGCCTGAAGCAGGGAAGACCCTAAGAAAGTCCAGTGACCAAATCTGATGTATCAGTCAGGCTAAACTAGGCTACGCTCGGATCAGCAAACCTCAATGGCTAGACAAGGAGGTTAATGTCTTGCTCATGGAAAACCAGCCTCAGGTCCAGACAACACTCTGGGGCAGCTGACCTCTTCATGGTAGCAGAGTATTCAAAGACACTTTGATTTTGCATTGTCTATGTAATAACATATCTGTTCACAGTTGAAGGAAGGAAGCACATGATCATTCCATGAGCATGCTTGCTAAGCCGCTTCAGTTGTGTCTGACTCTTTGCAACCCCATGGACTACAACTGGCCAGGCTCTGTCCAGGGGTTCTCCAGGCAAGAATACTAGAGCAGGCTGCTGTACCCTCTGCCAGGGGATCTTCCCGACCCAGGGATTGAACCCACATCTCTTATGTCTCCTGAACTGGCAGGTGGGTCCTTTACCGCCAGTGCCAGCTGGGAAGTTGATAATTGTATATCAACTCCTGATGTTTCCACCCAAAAAATGTGACCCATTTCTACTCATACTTTATTGGCCAAAGACAGTTGTGTGGTCATAGCTAACTCCAGGGAAGTGAGGCAGTGCCATCCTCCCATGCAATCAGGAGAGAAGGACTGGATAAACAGACACGACATCCAGCCTTCTCAGAAAGAGCCCGCCTGCCAATGCAGGAGACTTGGGCTCAATGCCTGGTCGGGAAGATCCCCTGGAGAAGGGCATGGCTACCCACTCCAGTATTCTTGCCTGGAAAATTCCATGGACAGAGGAGCCTGGTGGGCTAAAGCCCATCACAAAGAGTTGGTCAGTTCACACGGCTGAAGTGACTTAGCGCACGCGCACACACACACACACACACACACACACAGACATAACATCTATCACAGACATATGGACCCAGATCACCTGGGATTACCCAAGAATTAAATAACTAATTTCCTACCTCACAATGGGCATGGGGTCTCAGAAGAGGAAACAAATTTAGTTCAGGAAAATTAAAGTATCTTCACACCTGAATTTTCCATCTGTGATTTGGGGGTTGCTGACATAAAATTAAGGTAAGAACAGTTAGAATTGCAGATTTTATAGAATCTCCATCTTATATCACTGTTTCCGTGAAAATCCTTATAACAAAAAAGCCACAAACGCAGGGGCTTGAAGCCCTGCCCACTGGTGGTGGCTCACGACTCTGTGGGTTGGCCAAGTGCATCTCCTGAGCTCGCTGACGCTGCCTGGTCAGCCAGCAGGGGCTGGGGGCTAGGATGGCCACTACACGCACGACGCAGCTCCCTGCCGTGCGAGCGGCCACCCCAGGCTCGGCTCATAGTCGTGGCAGGGATGTGCGGAACTGAAAGGGGAGACAGGAAAGACGGAAACAGACAGGCGTAGAGAGACAGAAGCGGGGGAGAAGTGAGCAGCGTGGAAATTGCACCCTCCGCTCCCACCACATTCTATGGGCCAAAGCAAGATGGAACGGCAGCAGATATACAAGTGCTGAAGACGTAAACTCCCGCCAAGAAGGAGGAACTTGCGAAAGGTGTGGCTGCAACAGGGACGGAAAAAGGGTCACTGTTCTGCCGCCCTCACACGTGGGAGGAGAGCTGGTCCAAGCTCCAGCCATTCTCAAAACCTGGCATACCCAGAGTCACCTGGAGTTCTTGCTTAAAAAACAGACTGTTGGGGATCCTCCCGCCCCAGGGTTCTGACTCAACAGGAGTGAGGGAGGCCTAAGAACCAGCATTTCCAATTAGTTCGCTGTAAAGTTAATGCTGATGCTGCTGGTTAGGAGATGGCACTTTAAGAATCAGTACAATAGCCTCTGGGCTTCCGGGAGGCTCAATGGTAAAGAATCCACCTGCTAGTGCAGGAGACGCAGGTTCAATCCCCGGGTCAGGAAGATCCCCTGCAGAACGAAGAGATAACCCACTCCAGTATTCATGCCTGGAGACATCCCATGGACAGCGGAGCCTGGCAGGCTACAGTCCGTGGCGTCACGAGAGTCGGACACAACTTAGTGACTACACAAGAACAATGACAATAGCCTCACTCACAAATCAGGAAACCCTGAAAGCACGGCAAAGCACTGCTGGGTTACACATCAGGCCCACATCTCCAGCTGGGCTCTCTTTCCCCGATACCCCACTCAGCTTGGCGACTCATTGCCTTGCCTTTGCGTGCCTCTGCTCTGAATATCATCATTATTTTTGTTGTCATCATTAGTAATGATTAAGAAGATTGAGGTGTGACAAGGTGTTTAATATTCTGTCCAAGGCATGTAAAAAGCTCTGGGCCCTGTCAGAGAAGCATAGCCTCAGTCCCAGCCAGACATGTAACACTCTGGCTGAGAAGCTCCACAGCACAACTCTGAAATGAAGCAGTCCCTGTCCACCAAGCCATCCATCTACACAGAGGTCAAATGTGTCCCGAAATCACACGAGAGCTCAGGGTTCCTGGCTGAGAGCTCAGCCAGTTCATCCACATACTCCCCAATCTAGACAGATAGGTTTCACGGCTGGTGTCGGCCAATGCATGGGACAACCCCTATAAAAGGGCCGTGGCATTCAGTTCTCTTTGTATCCATGCTGCAAAGCAAATCCTCCTAATTATCTCCTCCACCTAAATGCCTTGTTCTTGCACCTTGAGAACTCTGTGGAAAGCGCTCATGGAATTGCTTTAATGGAATCAGTGTTCTTGGCTTTTCTTGACTGATGCTACAAGGTATCAGTTCAGTCCTTCAGTTGCTCAGTCATATCCAGCTCTTTGCAACCCCATGGACTGCAGCACGTCAAGCTTCCTTGTCCATCAGCGACTCCTGGAGCTGGCTCAAGCTCATGTCCAACGAGTCGGCAATGCCATCCAACCATCTCATCCTCTGTCGTCCCCTTCTCCTCTTGCCTTCAATCTTTCCCAGCATCAGGATCTTTTTCAATGAGTCAGTTCTTCACATCAGATGGCCAAAGGATTGGAGCTTCAGCTTCAGCATCAATCCTTCTAAAGAACACCCAGGACTGAGCTCCTTTAGGATGGACTGCTTGGATCTCCTTGAAGTCCAAGGGACTCTCAAGGGTCTTCTCCAACACCACAGTTCAAAAGCATCAATTCTTCGGTGCTCAGCTTTCTTCATAGTCCAACTCTCACATCCATACGTGACCACAGGAAAAACCATAGCTTTGACTAGACAGACCTTTGTCAGCAAAGTAATGTCTCTGCTTTTTAATGTGCTATCTAGGTTTGTCATAGTTTTTCTTCCAAGGAGCAAGCGTCTTTTAATTTCATGACTCCAGTTACCATCTGCAGTGATTTTGGAGCCCAAGAAAAGAAAGTCTGTCACTGTTTCCATTGTTTCCCCATCTATTTGCCCTGAAGTGATGGGACTAGATGCCATGATCTTCGTTTTTTGAATGCTGAGTTGTGAGCCAGCTTTTTCACTCTCACCTTCATCAAGAGACTCTTTATTGATTAGATACTACCCACTAAACTCAAACCCTAAGTTAAATTTCTTGGTATGTAGGGAGAAATAAGAGATACTTCTGGGCGGGCGATGTTTGAGGGAGAGGTGGAACAGGGCTAAAAAAACACACTTTTATTTCAAAGGACTCAGAAAATGTAGAAAGGCAAGGAGAAGGAGTTGGAAGTAAGTCTCTATGACTTTCAAAGTCACGTGTGACTTTCAAGCCTCTCTCAGCACCACGGCATGACCGAGAACTCCCTGGAGATGCTCCAGAAACCCCACGACGTGTCCAGCAGGCTCTGCCCCAGCCAGGTCTCGGAGGCTTTCTTCCTTCCACAGAACTGCCCCTTCCCAAGACCCAGTAGTGCCAGATCACTCAAAAAACAGAATGTTCTGGTTTAAAAGCTCTGTGCAGTGTTATATTACCCAGATGCAAGATTTATGAAGTGCTTATGAGGTTAATCGGGAACAGACCCAGAGGAAAGAGGAAAGAAATTAAAAAAAACAAACACCTTTATTCTTACTCTAACGAAATCCAGAGAAAATCGGGTTTTTTGGTCAAAGGAGTACTTTAGACAATATTGCATGAAAAAGGTGAATATTTTAAGCCCCGGATACTTTTCTGATGGTTTCCTTTTAGATGAGAACAGTGACCACATGTCCAGAAAGTCAAACAGCCCGTGATTTTAGGTTATCTGAAAGTATTTATGTGCTTCTTGGACCACTTAGGATGCAAGCCTTTCAGACATATTTCTCTCTAAACCTCACTCTGCCGTTTCCCCGAAGAAGGACAGATGATGGCAGCCATGGCGTGGTGTAACCAGCGTGGAGCATCTTGGGGCGATGGAAAAAATGCAAATATGCAAGCTGTGGGCTGGGAGAAGCCATCATTTCTGCAGGAAGACAGAGTACAAACATGCCCAGGGGTGGTCACAGAAAAGTCCTTCCTTGTCAGCGTTACAATCCCTCTGGCTCAGCTCGGCCTGGGGGACGCAGAATCACAGAACAAATTGTGAGTAGCTTCCCCCTTCTGATTTAAAAGTCATTTCTGAAGCATTTCATTAAGAAGCGGAAGAGAAAAACTTCTCTCTCATTAAACATGATAGGAAGAGTTTAAGACATTCTTCTTCTACTCGCCTTCTCATCAAAAACACTGCAGCCAGTGTCACTCAGATGTAAACGAAAAGGTCAGTTCTTCAGCAAGGAGGCGTTTGTAACAAGCTAGAGAACAGCACTGATGCCTCCCAAGGCAGACACTGGACCACCGCTCCTGCTGGCCCACGGCTTCTGCGGCTCTTCCCTCGGCAGTGGAATGGCAGTGGGACAAATGTTTCTCTTTTTTCTCATCGTTCAGATTCTTTCTCTGTTTAATATCAGAAAATGTTAATTCCATCTCACTCCTGACCCAAGTGATCCAGCCTCATAAGCCCCACAGGACAGGCTGGCTAATTCCTACCATCTGTGTCTAAGTTTATCACCTCCAGGGAACTTTCTCAAGTGCTCCACTCAGCCTTCCCTCCACACAGTCTGCCAGAAGCCATTCTCCTGTCCCTAAAATTGTGAACCCCGCCTTAATACACCCGTACGGTGTCTGCACACGTGTATGCAGATGAGTGAAAGTGGGCGCAGGTCAGGGAGCGTGGGTGCAGACATTGCCTAAGAATACCCAACCGTTCATTCGGTAAATGAAGATTTATTGAGTGCTATTTGCTAGCACGTTCCTACCAGCTGAGGATACTGGAAAATAAGTGATGCAGGGAGCTTACTCTTGGAAGCTTACAAACTATCAGGGGGCATAGGCATTAAATCAAGGACTCAGTCTGTCAGTTATCTGCAGGTGTAAGAAGGGCTCCAAAGGAGAACCAAAGCCTTGAGACGGTGTCCCAGCAGAACCTGATCCATTCTCACAATGAGGGTCACAGAAGGCTCCCTTGAGGGAGTGTCAGGTGAGCAGGTAGGAGACAGTCAAGGGAGAGAAAGGAATGCTCTTTCACAAGGCACATGCCAAGACCCTAGGACAACACGAAGATGGATTTTTTAATTTTTTTTCAAGTTTGTTAGAAATAATTGACATTGTCAGAGTATAAGTTCAAAGTACCCAGCATGATGGTTTGAATTGCATATATTGTAAACTGCTGTTTATCTCCTAAGAATTGGCAATATTTTAGAAGTTCTTGGTAATGACAATTATGAAACCAATTTTGTTACCCACATCCTTTTAACTTTGGCCGCCAGGAAGCGCAAAGTCAAATTTAAAGGTCAGTTTTAGTTGAGCTTGGTGATATGCATACTAAACTCTTTTCTACAGGTTCTTGATTTTTTACCATATTTTCCATTTCTCTATTTCTATTTCCCAGATTCTAAATCTGGTGATTGTTGTTGCTGTTCAGTCACTCATTTGTGTCCAGCTCTTTTGCGGCCCCACGGACTGCAGCGCACCAGGCATCCCTGTCCTAATTTGGTGATTACCAACATAGTTTTAGCTAACATTAATCTTCTTGAATAGACATAATACAAAGAAAAAAAGAAGAAAAACATAAAGGAAAATAATTTTTCTCCTTGTGATAAGGACTTTTAGGATTTACTATCTTAACAACTTTCCTGTGTACCAAACAGCAGTGTTAATGTAGTAAGAAGGTGGATTTTTTTTTTTTTTTGTATAAGACTTCAAAAACCAGCAGTGCTGCAGCAAAGAGAAATTGACTGGCAGAAGCTGCCTGTGCTTGTGTGCTTCGTCACTTGGTCCTGTCTGACTCTCTGCGACCCTTTGGACTGTAGCCCTCCAGGCTCCTCTGTCCCTGGATTTTTCAGGCAAAAATACTGGAGTGGGTCGCTACAAAAAGGTTCTAAATCAAAGTCACATGATTTGGAAAGTAATTGAGAGCCACAGAAAGATTCGATGACTGATTGTGATGTGATCATTGATAAGAAAATTAAATGTAGGATTAAATGTAGAAAATTAAATGTAGGCCTTTTTAAAAAGGCCTCTCTGAAATGGGAAGAAGCATCTGGCCCTCGCTTAGCTCTCTGGCCTCTTTCTTCAGCTTCACTCACTGTGCCCAGTCACCCCGGTACCCGGTGTTCCTTGAACAAACCGGGCCTTTCCACGTGCTTTCCCCTCACCCCCCCACCCACCACCCCACATAGCCACATGGCTTCATTACCCCCTCACTCCATCCGTGCTTCTGCTCAGATGTCCCCTCTCCAGACAGGTCTCCTATGAGGACTTGATTCAAGTCCTGCCACTCCTATCCTTAAGCTGAACGATCATCATCATTTTAACATGAAAATCCAGATTTCAGGCTTCTCTGCAAAAAAAGCTGAACCCCAGGGAAAGCTCAGCCACATCGCCACGTGCAACCACTGGCCTGAACTGAGGGCTCGTCCCCTTTAGAAGGACCTGCCACCAGCTGTCCTGCCATAGCCCCTGGGGGCTTTGGATACAGGATTTCTGCATACGGTCTGTGCTTGGGACAGAAAGAGTCTAGCTAATTTTTTAAAAAATTCTGGCCACACTGCACAGCATGTGGGATCTTAGTTCCCTGACCAGAGATCAAACCCTTGCCCTGAGTGGAAGCATACTGCGTGCTAAGTCGCTGCAATCGTGTCTAGCTCTTTGCGATCCCGTGGACTGCAGCCCACGAGGCTCCTCTGTCCATGGGATTCTACCGGAGTGGGGTGCCATGACCTCCTCCAGGGGATCTTCCTGACCCAGGGATCAAACCCACATCTCTTACGTCTCCGGCATTGGCTGGCGGGTTCTTTACCACTAAAGCCACCTGGGAAGCCCAGAGTGTTAGCCACTGGGCCGCCAGCAAAGACCCAGTTCTAGCTATTTCAGTCTGACTTTGTCCGGGGGCAGGGGTGACTGCCTGCTACATCTCCCACAAAAAAGACCAGCTTCTCTGTAGGACTCAGCTTCTTTCCAGCCTGTACGTCTTCCCTGGGGCACAGTGGCAGCCACCGCATCTATTCTGCAGATGCAAACCCCCCGTGCTTCCGTACAGGATGAGGTCCTACCATTCTTGGTTCATCCCTTATGTCATCAACACCCTGATGACCTTCTGGCCGCCACCATACAGTGGCCTGAGGGTTCTGAGAACATTCAGTGTGCACAGAACTGCCCGGTGAAAACACAGCTCTCTGTCTTCCTCTCAGCCCTTCTAATGTCAACAGAGGTTACCCAAAGTAACCCTTGGGGGCTCGGCTATCTTGCTTTATCTTGATATCTTTATGATACCAGGCCTCCCAAACACACACATTGGACTTCTCAGTGTAATCCTCTGAAATGGCTCTTAACTGCTACCTGCAAACACGCAGATGCTTGAGATGAAGCAGCTCTAGTTAAAATGCTTATAAATTATAAGCGAGGTTAAGCCAGGACCACAGATGAGTGGCAGATATGGATACAAGTGAGGTGTTTGGGATGCTTCTAGGTCTCAGTTGTCATTTATAAAGAGTTTTCCAAACTTAGTGGGTAAGAAGGGCCCTCTGGAAAGAAGGGTCATCTGCTTGTGAAAAATGTATGTTCTCTCACAGTTGCTAGGGGAGAAAGGTGGGGAAGAGATAGTTCAGGAGTTTGGGATCGACATGTACAAGCTCCTATATCTGAAATGGAAAACTAACAAGGCCCTACTGTATAGCACATGGAACTCTGCTCAATGTCATGTGTCAACCTGGATGGGAGGGGAGTCCAGGGTAGAATGTGTCACGTAGCTCAGCGGGTAGAGAATCTGCCTGCAAAGCAGGAGACCCCACTTCAATTCCTGGGTCAGGAAGCTCCCCTGGAGAAGGGATAGGCTACCCACTCCAGTATTCTTGGGCTTCCCTGGTGGCTCAGACAGTAAAGAATCTGCCTGCGATGTGGGAGACCTGGGTTCGATCGCTGGGTTGGGAAGATCCCCCGGAGAAGGGCATGGCAACCCACTCCTGGAGTTGCCTGGAGAGCCCCATGGACAGAGGAGCCTGCCGGGCTACAGTCCACAGGGTCACAAAGAGTCAGACACGACTGGCGACTAAGCACTTAGTTGTCGTGCTGGGTTCAGCTGCTCAATCATGTCTGACTCTTTGTGACTCTGTGGATTGCTCCTCCGTCCATGGGATTTTCCCAGCAAGAATACTGGAACGGGTTGTTATTTCCTCCCCCAGAGGACCTTCCTGACCCAGGGATCGAACCTGCATCTCCCAAGTCTCCTGCATTGCCACACATTCTTTACCGTTGTGCCAGCAAGGAAGCTGGATACAGGTATGTACATGGTTGAGTCCATTTGCTGTCCGCCTGAAACTATTGTGACATGTTAATCAGCTATACTCCAATATAAAATTAAAAGTTAAAAATATATATGTTCTCAAGGCCCTCCTTCAGAGAGTCTCAAAATAGAAGATGGAGCCAGGATGCTCGTGCTCTTTAAAAACGTGCCCCACGTGGTTCTGGTCAGCAGGTAAGGCTGGGAAATACTCAGTGGATCCCAGAGCTGGCTCAGCCTCACGCTCACCTGGCACGATCCTTTAAGCTCGCAGGTAATCGGGCCCCTGTGGACACCATACTGAGGCTGTGCCTCTAGACTTGAAAGAAAGGACAGCACCATCTGAAGGTCTTGTGAAAATGCAGATTCAGAATTGGCAGGTCTGGGGTGGGCCCTGAGATTCTTGCAGGTGAGGTTACTATTGAGAATCGTAGAGGACCAGCTAAGTGATTCATGAGGTCCAGTGGAAAATAAATGGGGCTGCCCCCATACCAAAAGGAAGCAATCTTCTCTTCTCCAGTCCCTCTTTCCATCAGCCATAAGGTTCTCTAATTTGTGTTTTAATGTTGCGCTCCTGTGAGCAAGGGGAGAGTTGTGGGGTCAGTCCATGAGGTCAAGGCCCCACCAGGTGGGGGCAGCAGCCATCACCGGGCAGTGCCTGGAAGTGGGACGCGGGGGCCCACCCAGGGAGGCAGACAGGCAGCAGAGGGAGGAACCGGTGTGAGCCGAAGCACCAAGTCCCTCCACATAAGTGATGTCCCGTCAGACTTACGAAACGCAAACTTAACGATAAAACTAGGAACTGAGAGAGTGGCACTGAAGCGTGCGCATCACGGTGCATGAGACAGACGCGGAGGGGAAGCTGCCTTGCAGCGCAGGGAGCTCCGCTGGGGCTAGGTGACGCCAGAGGGGCGGGACCGGGCGGAGCTGGAGGGAGGGCAGCAGGGAGCGGAGCTGTGCACCTAGGCAGATCCGTGCTGAGGCCGGGCAGCAACCAACGCAATTATCCTCCAGATGAAAATGAGCAAGTGCTTTAAAGATAAAACTAGGGATTTGACTGTGGAGGCCAAGAGCATTAACCTCGAGCACAGGGTCCCCTTCTGAGGGTAGTTTTCTGGTTCCACACTGGTCACACGCCCAGGCAGGGACCCCCAACCATCAGCATCCATAAAGACAGAGTGGTCTCTGCTTTAGTCACTGACCCAACAAGGGTCACTGTGAAAAATTTTAAATATTATCTCTTGTAAACAAGTCTTTTCATATAGGTATGTGAAAGAAATTGAAAGATGGGAATCACTCTGTTACAAGAAACAGCATTATTTGCACTAAGAGAAAAGGAGGTAGGGTGGAACAGTGGCTAAATGTACTGACTCTAGAGTAGACAGGTTCCGGTCAAGTCCTGCTTTTATCACTTATTAGCAGTGTGACCTTGGTCCAAGCACTTAATGCCCTTGTCCCTCAACTTCCTCACTGGTAAGGGCGAACGATGTGGCTATCAACATGCCTCTAAGTTGCTTCAGTCACGGCAGCCCACCAGGCTCCCCGGTCCCTGGGATTCTCCAGGCAAGAACACTGCAGTGGGTTGCCATTTCCTTCTCCAATGCATGAAAGTGAAAAGTGAAAGTGAAGTCGCTCAGTCTTGTCCAGCTCTTCGCAAACCCATGGACTGTAGCCCACCAGGCTCCTCCATCCATGGGATTTTACAGGTAAGAGTACTGGAGTGGGCTGCCATTGCCTTCTCCTATCAACATACCTACACACAAATCCTTACTAAGATTAATAAATTAGTTCTCGTAGGACTAACTATGAGCTTTACTGAGAGATGGCAGATCAAGATTGCCAAACTCTGGGCCCCTGGCCCTCCACCTGTTTCTGTCAATAAAGTTTTATTGGAACAGCACCTTGCCCATCTGTGCTCCTATCGTCTATGGCTATTTTCATGCTACAGTGGCAGAGCTGAGTAGATGTAAGGCTAAAACATATACCCCTGGCCCTTTATAGGGAACATTTGCTGGACATGGTCATCGGAGTCCAGGGCTTCACATAGGTGATCTAACCTTCACTTTGTTTACACTACATCTAAGTCCTCTTTAAAGAGTGAACATACCCTCTCAGGTGTATTGTAGATCACCCTGTAAGACTTCTGAGGCCACATCTTTCTAATTTGAATGGCCAGAATAACTCAGTTTTGTACAGACCTTGGAATAAATCTTCTAACTCTGGGAACATATCTTGAAGTCCTTGTAAAGGCAAAGGCTTGTTTGAAAAGGCTATAACTCTGCCCTGTTCTTTTTCAAAAGTTCTGGGCTAAACATGTCCACTCCATAAATCCATACTCGCGAATGCACTGGCGTGGCATGTGTAGGACATCAGGGGTTAAATGCCGGGTGAAGGCCAGGTGCACTGCCCCAGATGGGCACAAGGGCACAGGCAACAAACCATTCAGAAGGAAGAGAATTACCCACTTGGAGCTAAGCTGCTCATCAGGCCACCACCGACTTGTTAAGATAAATATTATTATAATCTTCATCTTATATGTGAGGAAGCCAAGGATCAGAGAGGTTGTACAACTTGCGCAAGGTCACTCAGCTGGTAAATGATTGGAACTGGCAGTCTGGCACCGGGAAAAACCCTCTAACCCAGGGGTTTGCAAATGTTTTCTGTAAAGGGCCACCAGATAGTAAGTATTTTCAGCTTTCCATATGGTCTCTGCCACAGCTCCTCAATTCAGCTGTTAGAGCAGAAAGCAGTCACAGACACTATGGAAATAAATGGACGTGGCTATGTTTCCATAAAACTTTCTTGACAGAAACAGGTGACGGGCTAGATTTGGCACTGTGGGTTACCTACTCCAACTCTAACCACTAAGTCAGAACCGCTGCTTCTAATACACGTATTAGAATAAATCATCATTAACTGTATGGACTCCCATCATGAATCTAAGAGCAACAGTGTGTTCCTTGGAGTGCACAAGAACAGCCTACTCAAGCTGTCTCCCCCCACCCCCAACTGCAGAGCTATATTCACTTCTGAGATGGAAGGCCTCTTTCTGGAATTTCATCTTGCCGCCCTCCGAGAGGCGGAAGCTACAACAGAATCCTCCTCTCGGATGGGATTTAGTAAATCACGTCTACAGTACAGCTTGACCTCTGCTTTCGACTCAGGCAGGCGCGGACGTCTGGGACAGCTCCCGGGGCGCCGCGCAGCAAGCTGCTGCCATGCCCAAGGCAGCCATCAGCTCACAGATTTCAGCCCAACTCCTGGGGACAAAGGGTGTTGAAGCGTGCCCCTGAAATACCTGTCAGCAATTAGGAGCACAGAAAACAGGGATCAGGTTTGCTGACCAGAGAGACTCATGAAGCATCAGGATGGTTGGCAAAACTCATACAAGAGGGCCTGGCGTGGGGGCAGCAGAAGTGTGACTCGTCACCCATCAGATGGCAGAGCCCTCCCCGGTCCATGCGGATGGCGGGACGCATCCCTGATAAAGAGGGGCCACACGTGACAGGAGCCAACGGAAACTGAGAAACTCGTTTTCAGGTTGAAAAGCAGCCATCAGGCTTGACAGAATCCCTTCTACTCAATTTTACCCCCTGCGCTTTCCGGAAGCAAACAGCAGCCAGCAGCGTTTTTTTTTTCCTTCCCCCCAAAAGTTCAAAGGGTGAGATGTGAACACAGCCAGTAAAAAGCCCTGAACGCCTGTGGCTTGTTGGGGTCGTAATTCTTTCCCGCAAAGTTACCTTTCCTGTTTCTATGAATTACTCTTACATTCTTGTAAGAGATATGGTTTGAGGTATTTATGGTGCATTCAATTCTGCTATCATTGATTTATTGAACGAAACCAGCTCAGGGATGTGATGGAAAGGCCCTAATTCCAAAACCTCTTCCATCTCGGCACGAAGAGTATTTTCTGCCCTGTTGGCCTCCTGCAGATGACCAGCCGAGATAAACAGAGGGCACTCCACTCCCTGTTGCAATGTGCGTGGTGATGTGAAGGAATCAATCAGACAAAAGCAGATTATTACAGTGTCTGAGAGAGATCAAACAGAGCTGGCATCCGCACCCACACACGCCTGATTTACAGGCCAGCTGATAAAGTGCCGCAGCTCACTGTCAGAAGAACATGACAACTCCTTGAGCTCTGTGGATAAATTATTGCTGAAGCCCATGATAACATTTCTCCACCTAGCAACCAAACATAACAGGATGTGGCTTTTAGTACTAGGAGCCAAACGATACAAAGGCAAGACACCCGGGAGCTCTCGGACCTCTGAAAGCAAATTCTAAGACGAGACAGGAAAAGAGCAGTGTCATGAAAACACAGGAAGCCTATGAGTAATTAGTGGCTACAGACGGCTCCCAGGCCTTTCCCATCCAGGCAGGTGCACAAAGGAGCGTGTTCTGTTTCATAGTGATATTCCTATGACCAAAAGGGACCTTCACTGAGCATTTGCTCTGTGCTAGGAACGGGGCTGAGGGCATAACATTGCCTCCGAGGGGTGCCTGCAAAGGCGGACTCTATATGTGTGCGTGCTAAGTCGAATCAGTCGTGTCTGACTCTTGCGACCCCGTGGACTGGAGCCTGCCAGACCCCTCCCTGTCCATGGGATTCTCCAGGCAGGAACACTGGAGTGGACTGCTACGCCCAATGATTAAAGGAGTCAGCCTGGACAACAGAATGGAGACACATCGACTCCCCCCCAAGAAAAGTTACCCCATTTCTGGTTCTCTATCTTGCTCCCAGTTACATCAAGGAGGACCCTCATGCAGTCCTGAGCTGTCTCACACACCTCGCTAACAACTGAAAATCTCTCCTGCAAACAAAGAAAGGGAAGGCCGAGCCAGCTAGATTCCATGAGGCCACACTGCTTTGCTTCTACTATTTTTGTGTTTTAAATCACCATCTTTTTCAACAGACAGAATAGGCCTGAGGTTGCCAAGGGGGCGGGGGTGAGGGGGGT
>SJYQ01003799.1:82121-93964 GCA_006410935.1 Redunca redunca
CGGGGGTGAGGGGGGTGGGGCAGGCATCTGGGGTACGCAGACGTAAACTGTCACAGGACTACGTGTCAAAATTTTGACTCGACTTATTAATGAGGGAGTCAAAATGATGGCGAGATCGGCTCAGAGGAGAAGGTGAGGAACGCAGCTTCACATTGTAAGTGGCTCAAAAGGAGTTGAAACGGATTTGCTGGGCTGTGTCCTATAGTCACTAAGCCACAACTGTGTGGGTTTTTCTTTTCTCCAGACAGAAATCTGCGAGTTAACATATAACTTATGTTTTCTGGTTCCAACCAAATGGCAAACAGCAAGTCAAACTTACAGGAGCATTCTCCTCAATATTAAATTAACTCTTGGGTGAGTCTGATCAGTCACAGTGAAAGGACATGGAGTCATTCTTAGCTTTATCTGCAGGTTTCAGATAAGTTTTTTTAACAAGCCCATCAAGTTTATGCTATAATGTCTGATGCCTTACTGTGTATAAGAGTGCCGGTGCCTCCCTAAAATTCCAAATTAGTGTGTTTACAGTGGGCCCCAGAATACGTGTTTTAATAAATTCCTACAAAAGGGAGAGTGGGACGAATTGAGAGAGTAGCACTGATACACTGCTAAGTCGCTTCAGTCGTGTCTGACTCTGTGCGACCCCCATACACAGCAGCCCACTGGGGTTACCCCTGTCCCTGGGATTCTCCAGGCAAGAACACTGGAGTGGGTTGCCATTTCCTTCTCCAATGCATGGAAGTGAAAAGTGAAAGTGAAGTCGCTCAGTCGTGTCTGACTCAGTGACCCCATGGACTGCAGCCTGCCAGGCTCCTCCGTCCGTGGGATTTTCCAGGCAAGAGCACTGGAGTGGGGTGCCATTGCCTCTCCGCACAGATACACTACCACGTGTAAAACAGACAGCTGGCGGGAAGATGCTGGCCAGCACAGGGAGCTCAGCTCGCTGTTCTGTGATGACCTAGACGGGCGGGAGGGGGCGGCATGGAAGGGAGGTTCAGGGCAGGGGGACATATGTATACTTGCAGCTGGTTCACGTTGTTGTACAGCTGAAACTAACACCGCATTGTTAAGCAATTATCCTCCAGTTTAAAAATTAATTAATTAATTAAAAAAATAAACTCCCAAGTCCAGTACAGATAGGCTATCATCATATATTAAGAAATGGCCAGTTTAAGTCATTTAAACCATAGCTATGGGGAGGTATTTTGGTTAAATGTGCTCTCACTTGCAAGAAATAAGAACTTGGACCCAAGGTGGTTCCAAGAATGAAGACTTCATGACAGGAAGAGAAGAGGCAAGGTTGGTTCCAGGGCGGCTTGAGTCTGCTCAGTGATGTCTGTGATAACAGAGGAGAATGTGTCCACTTCTCACTTCTCAGCACGTACGTGGGGCTGTTGACAAGATGTGTCTAGTGATTCTGTGTGTCACTTCCTGGTTTAACATATAGAGGTATAAGAGAGGATTCCTCTCCTGTGAAGTGTGTCTTACCATGGGACTGGGGAACCCTTTTCCAGAAACTTCCCCCACCCACAACCCAGCAGACTTCCCACAGTTCATTGTCCAGAATTATATCAAGTGATCGTTCCTGAGTCAACTGCTAGCAGGTGGGGTTTGAATGGAAAGCCTCACACCTATCAGGCTTACTGAGGAACTGGAATGGGGCTGGCCTCCCCTAAGGCAACTGGTTGAGTGGGGAAGGTGTGGATATCTGAACAAAACTAGGATTCTATGGAAGAGAAGTAGAGATGCGGATATGAAGAAATTAGATCAGCAGCCAACAGGATCCAGCATGAGATGAGTTAAAGAGGAATTACAACAGCATCTTCAAATTAGCTTGCATTAAAGATGTGTGGGAAACTGCCTGAATGCTATGGTAATCTCCAAGCACATTGCCAGGCGAGCTAACCCAGTTACCCCAGAACAGAAAGGTTCACAGACCAAATTAAGATGCTGGAATCACAGTTTAATAGATCAATTGAAAACACATACCCACAAGTGAGGGTGGCAGTGAAGAAGGAAGGATGAATAGATGGAGCACGGAGGATTTTTATATATAAAATATACAAACTGATACATGCTATATATAGGTTTCCCTGGTGGCTCATTCAAGAATCCACCTGCCAGTGCAGGAGACACAGGTTCAGTCCCTGGGTCGGGAAGATCCCCCAGAGGAGGAAATGGCAGCCCACTCCAGTGTTCCTGCCTAGGAAATCCCATGGACACAGGAGCCTGGTGGGCTACAGTCCATGGGGTTGCAAGAATCGGGCATGACTTAGAAGCTAAAACCTACCAAACCATACTGATATGTAACATAACAGTGAACACACATCATCAGATGTCTGTCCAGACCCACAGAGTGCACGTCACCAAGACGGAACCCTAATATAAACGATGGACTTTGGGTGAAAATGATGCGTCAAGGCAGGCTCATCAGCTGTGATGAATGCACCATTCTGGTGGGTGATATTGGTGATGGGGAGGCTCCGCACGCGTGATGACAAGGAATACATGGGAAATCGCCATGACTTCTCCCAATTTTGCTACGAAACTAAAACTTCTTTGAAAAAGCAAGTCTTTTAAAAATTTAAGCTTTTAGAAAAAGAAACAAAGGGAAATAAATGGATGTCACACTTAGGATAAAAATGCAAGCATGTGGTAAGACCACACCACTTGAGCCAGAGATTAGAAATATTTGTTGACGCATCCGATGTCTCCTTCCTGCATCATCCTCTGCAAATGCCATAGTGAGGGGACAAGGACCAGAACTGAGGCCTGAGCAAGGGCACCACAAACGGAAGATGCTTGCAACCAGTGACACATACTGGCTCTATCCTGGCAAATCCACCTGCACAGCTACCTCTAGTCAACCAGCCTGCTGGGTCACTATGGGGTTTATCTGCATGTCTAGGTTGGAGTAAGATCATGGCATCTGGTCCCGTCACTTCATGGGAAATAGATGGGGAAACAGCGGAAACAGAGTCAGACTTTATTTTGGGGCTCCAAAATCACTGCACGTGGTGATTGCAGCCATGAAATTAAAAGGCATTTGCTCTTTGGAAGAAAAGTTATGACCAACCGAGATAGCATATTCAAAAGCAGAAACATTACTTTGCCAACAAAGGTCTGTCTAGTCAAAGCTATGGTTTTTCCAGTGGTCACGTATGGATGTGAGAGTTGGACTGTAAAGAAGGCTGAGCACCGAAGAATTGATGCTTTTGAACTGTGGTGTTGGAGAAGACTCTTGAGAGTCCCTTGGACTGCAAGGAGATCCAACCAGTCCATCCTAAAGGAGATCAGTCCTGGGTGTTCTTTGAAAGGACTGATGCTGAAGCTGAAACTCCAATACTTTGGCTACCTGATGCAAAGAGTTGACTCATTGGAAAAGACCCTGATGCTGGGACGGATTGGGGGCAGGAGGAGAAGGGGACGACAGAGGATGAGATGGTTGGATGGCATCACTGACTCAATGGACATAAGTTTGAGTAAACTCCAGGAGTTGGTGATGGACAGGGAGGCCTGGCATGCTGTGATTCATGGGGTCGCAAAGAGTCAGACATGACTGAGCGACTGAACTGAACTGAACTAGGTTGGAGTACAGAACAGGAGCATCCGGGGGTCTCCAATGGGGGCTGATTTAAGGATGACATAGCTGTCGGCCCAGAGCTGTCATAATCGCTCACTCTGACTTGGTCTTTCCATCCATTTCTGGCTACAAGTAAAGCTCTTGCTTGTTCCATCAAGCATTCCATCTCTTCTATCATTCTTATGGATTACCCGTTTACTCTATTATTTAGCATATCTCATGAATTCCACCTTTGTTCCACAAGCTCTTCCTTATATTCTTAACACACCCTGAGAGTATCGCCTACATTTCATAAGCCACTAGCTTACTTACCATCAATACTTACAATTTCTTATGAGTTTCATCCATCCCATTTGCTTTCTTGTCTTGTCTAGTAGACTTAAATATATACAAATAATACAGCAAACCCATATTATAAAAGACCTAAAGTGTTGTGATGAGGGTGAAAGAGACAGGAGTGACTAATAGATTAAAGGAAATGTAAGAGAAGTCAGAATTGGACACAGTTTCGTATTTGGCTGCTCTGGGTCTTACGCGGCATGTGGAATCTTTAGTTGTGGCATGTGGAAACTAGTTTCCTGGCCAGGGATTAAAGGCCCCTTGTATTCGGAGTGCAGAGTCTTAGCCACTGGACCACCAGGGATGTCCCAGAATCTCTTAAAAACTATGAGACAGTTGGGAGAATTGAACTCTGTCTGGATACTTGATACCAAGAAATTACCATACATTTTAGGTACAAATATTGTATTTTTAGGTATGAGGAGCTAACGAGTTTTATGCTTTAGAAATGCATACCAAAGTATTTATGGATCAAATTACATGATATCTGAAGTTTGCTTCAAAATAAGCCAATGTTTTGCAATTCATATCAACAAACAGTTCTTGAGCTTATGCTAAGCAGAGTTTTGCAAACTGAGAGTCGTGAGTCATTAGTAAGTTAATTGGTTTGGTGGGCTTTGGCCAGAACATATGAATAATGAATAGAAGAGAATACAAAATATCAGAGTGTGTGGCATTCCGTGGTGGTAAACCCTGTCCCATGAAACTGGTGCTTCAGCTCTGTGTGTATATGTTATGGACATATAGAGTAGGTCATGGTGCAAAATGTGTTTCTGACTATGGGTTACAGTTCACCAGGTTTGAAGAACACGGTTGAAAGCAGAGTCCTGATCACTGACAGCCACAGCAGACTCAGGAAGAATAGGATGCAGTTTCCAGTTTCCCAAAGAGACAGACGTGAATGGGCAGTGTGGACCAGTAAGAGCCCTGATAGCAGTGAGCTCCGAGGACGGTGGGAAGACAAAGGAGGCACTGACTATCGCTGGCACGGGCAACAGGTGAACTGGGTGTTGAAGATGGCAAAGGGTGAAAGGGCATCACTCTGAAGCAACAGAGTGGCACAGCGGTGCAAACGCACAGGTGGTCTCTGTGGCCAAAGGAACGTAATTTGGCGAGGCTGCAACCCGGCTGAGACGTGATGATGGTGTGGAATAGAGCAGGGGGCGAGGGGATTGGGGTTCTGAGTGTTTCATTCTTCCCAAAAGCCCAGCGATCGTGACTCATCGTCTTTTTCCCAAGACCCCTCCCAAATTCCTTTCCTCTTATTATTTTTTTAAATATTTGTCTACTTGCTTGTCTGGCTACACTGGGTCCTACATTCTCTGGGTCCTGTGGGACTTCACTGTGGCGCACAGACTCCCTGGGCGTGGCCTGCGGGCTCACTGGGCGTGGCCTGCGGGCTCTCTGGGCGTGGCCTGCGGGCTCGCTGGGTGTGACCTGCAGGCTCGCTGGGTCTGTCACACAGGCTCAGCAGTTGCGGTGCACGCGCTTCGCCGCCCCGTGTCATGTGGGATCTTAGTTCCCTGACCCAGGACTGGATCTGAGCCCCCTTTGTTGCAAGGCGGATTCTGAACCACCGGACCACCAGGGAAGCCCCCTTCCCCCTTTTCCACGATGTCCACTGTCACCCCACAGGTCAGCACGCTCACCGTGATGCCGCCCTCGTGGTGATGGGCTGTGGGCACTGCACGCAGATGCCCTCTGACCCTCTCTGCGCTTCGTTCCCCAGCCCTGGGTGCTGCAGCCTCTACCCTCTTGGAAGACTGCTGTCTGAGCACAGAAAGCTGGATGCGCTGGAAGGTAGCCGCCCTTTGGCGATGACTGGCTGGTATAGGGGTGTGAAAGCCTGGCTCCCTTGACTCAAACTGCGATCGACGTGCAGGTCTGAGCTACGCTCCATGGTTCCCCTGTGGGGTCAGGCTTCAGTTTCACTCTGGGGGGTTTCGCTCTGGGGGACTTTGTCTGAAATCTCCCCTTCACTGGTGTCACCTGGGAGCAAACCCTAATAAATCACTTGCCCATGAACTCTTGCCTTGGGGCTCTGCTCTGGCAGACCTGGAGCTAACTAACGCACAGTCTGTATACAGTCATGCGAATGTACAACTGACTCACTTGGCTGTGCACCTGAAACGTAACACTGTAAATCCACGATACTCCAATAAAAATTGTTTTCAAAGTCATGAAGTTCTTTTAACTCTCCACGTTCTCACTGCAGCAGCCTAGATTCTATATTGAAAGCAAAAGGAGAAGAGGGTGGCAGAGGATGAGATGGTTAGATGGCATCACCAACTCAATGGACATGAATTTGGGCAAACTCTGGGAGTTAGTGAGGGACAGGAAAGCCTGGCGTGCTGCAGTCCACCGGGTCACAAAAAGTCAGACATGACTTGGCAACTGAACGGACAGCAGGTTCTATATGGGCTCCCCTGGCGGCTTAGTGGCAGGAATCTGCCTGCCAGTGCAGGAGACACGAGCTCAGTTCCCTGGGGTGGGAAGATCGTCTGGAGCAGGAAGTGGAACCCCGCTCCAGTGCTCTTGCTTGGGAAATCCCATGGACAGAGGAGCCCAGCAGTGCACAGTCCACGAGGCTGCAAAGTGTCAGACACGACAGCTAAACCATAAGATTGTACATACGTGTTTTTACTGTCTCGTTTCCTGCAATGGATTTCTACTTTAATTCATTTATTCATAAAATAGTATTGTGCCTCTACTATCATCTAGGCACTGCTGATGTCTACTTAAATTCATCTTCCGTTAATTTGTCTTGAAACATCATTTTCACAAGATCACCTTATTGATCAAAATCTTCCGAGGGCTCCCAATCACCTTGAGAGTTTTTCCTTAGACTCAAGTCATCTCCTTTATAAAGGAAAATATAGATATTCTCATGGACCTTGGATGTAATTTTTGAAATTCATTATAATTTAATTTCAATATGTATAAACATAAGACTAGTTATAAACTCCTTATAGTGACAGCTTTGATATAACTATAAATCCAGAACAAATTTTCAAATTATATTCAAACACAACTACAAAACCAATAAAATTTAAATTTCCAACATTAATTTAATGTGACAGATGATGGTATTTTGCTGGAACAAAAATCACTGATATTTGTTTTAATAGCAGAAGGAGGTAATCTCAGGTTTGTTTGTATATTTAATCTGTTTCTATATTACAGCTTCAATAATGCTAATGTAAGGAATAATGCTTAATGTAATGAATAGTCATTCTCACAAGAACAGTATCTAAAATTGGACTAATCACCGAAATTTTTTATTTCTAATTCAGAATCATCAAAACCAAAATCTGCCCAAGAATAGCCCTCGCACGCCAGTTACACTAAGGCATATATTGATGACTCTGCAGAGCTGTTTTGTTCCCTTAAAGATAAGGTTGGCTGCTACAGTTTAGTTACTAAGTCTTGTCCAACTCTTTTCCGACCCCATTGACTGTAGCCTGCCAGGCTTCTCTGTCCATGGGATTTCCCAGGCAAGAATACTGGAGTGGGTTACCATTTCCTTCTCCAGGGGATCTTCCTGACCCAGAGACTGAACCCTGCATTGCAGGCGGATTCTTTACAGCTGAACCACCAGGGAAGCCCAAAGATAAGGTTAGCACTGTGCTGTTCCAGGAATCTTCATCAAATGACTACTTATTTCCACATGCTTTGGAATCAGGATCAGGCTTGGCTTCCTAGAAGCAAATCTGAGACAAAGATTCGGATACAGGGGTTTCTTTCAAAGCTGATCTTAGTTAACCACTGGTAAGCAATGTCGGTACATGGTGCAGAGAAGGAAAGGTCAGCACAACATGCCGTGACAGACAGGCGTGGAGCTCATCGCCAGGGAAACCTCAGAACTGGCCCACCAAGAAGCGAGGCACCAAGGATATTTACCCCCCAGTTCCCTTTTGTCATTGGTGGACGGCTGCCCCCAAAATTATCTCCGCACCACATCTGGCCTGCCAAGAGTTGTAGCTGGACACCTGGGTACAGGCCAGAACAGTGACTGCCAACCAGGTATGGGCAAGGCACCAACAGCATCTGTCTCAGAAGCAGATTATTTCTTTCCTGGGTGTTAACAGCTGGACTGTCCAATAACGAAGGGTTTCAAGTTGATAACTTCCATAACAAAATCTGCTCGCACAGGTAGGACACTCACTCTGTAGAAGTCTGGCATGTCCGTCCTACCGGCTGCTGTGTGCAGATTCAAACGGCCAGAGTTTCCTCTCTGCCAACAACCGGGAGATCCTTAGGCATTCAGCTGAGGTGGCATTGTTTATCCGCCACTTGGGAAGACCACCACAAGAGATACACAGTGAGAGGGTTGATTTTCTACGTATGCTTATAATAATTTCTAATTATCATTAAAATTTAGAAAAGTTTCACATAGAACTTCATAACCCCTGACAGTGAGTGTTGAGACCCCCCCAAGGTGGTGGGAGAGGATTGGGGGAGGAGGAAATGAGGGAAGGACAGAAAGAAACTGACCTGCATGAAAATGTACCCAAGACTGAAATTTGAGGCCCACTGAAATCTACCCTCAAGCTTCCGTCTAAACTTTCCATTGTCAAATGAGTCTACTAGCTATGGGATGAGCAAGCCTTGGGCTTATCGCCTACAAGATTCACATCTTTCAGCCTCTCTACAGTTCATGTGGACCTACCTAAGTCCTGCAGAGAGGCCGGGCTTTCCCAGGTTGCTTTGGTTGATGACAAATTCACAGATCCTAACTCTCACTCGCCAATTAACCACATGCTGCATTCTCGTGTCCTTGGTCTTGTAGTGCCTTCTAACCCTGCGTGTGTTCACATCACACACCCCCAACCAAGCTGTGACACTATGATGAGACTAAGCCAGCACAACTCAGTGGAAGAATGCGGCTCCTGCAATCCGCCCACCTGCGCACAGACACGGGCTCAGCTGGGTACTAGCTGTAACCTTGACCCTCCGTTCCTCCATCCGGAGAAGAGAGACCCTAGTACCTTCCTCACAGCGCTGTTGTGTGGATAAATATCTGAAAACATTTTGCAGAATGTCTACACATGAGCAGCTGCCCAATAAAAGGAGTTCCCTCTCTTACTTTGCAAACATGCATTTTCAGTGCATGACTCTTTCCAACAGCCTTGAGAAATTTCCAGTATCATCTTGAAGGTCTGGCTCTTGTGATGAGTTGAGAGACCTTTGGTTGCACTGTGATTTGCTAGTAATCTAAACACATTTTTATAAGACACTATTCTAGGGAGAGAACATCTGGATCTCTCTCATCTTTCTCTTAAAAAATTTTCCTGTCTGTGCCTGTAGAAAGATAAAGAATTGATAAAGAGATTCTCACGGTCATGGTTACATTTTGTTGATAAGAAACTCCCTTATTTGGCTAAAACAGATGTTCAGCTAAGAAACGTCTTGCCAGTGCAAACCCTATCCCAGAAGCGTGTTATTGATTCGCATGGAGCAGCAATATAGCCAGGATTATGCAGACTTAGATCTGTCCTCAACATGGGCTAGTAGAATTAAGAGACCTGGTTTCCCTAACCCTGGCCACCAATAGCAAGTGTTAAAAATTCCATGAAGCTGACTCAGCTATCATTCACAATTTTTCATTTTCTTTAATATAGGCTGTTGAATTTTGCTTCTTATGATGGTTTCATCTTGACCCTATTCACAAGGCCAAGACCCAGGGTGCTGCCATCCATCCCCTGAGGGCAACCCTTTAAAGTCATCTGCGTTCCATGTCGCTGTTTAGTCGATAAGTCACGTCTGGCTCTATGCAACCCCACGGACTGCAGCCACCAGGCTTCTCTGTCCAGGGGATTTCCCAGGCAACAATACTGGAGTGGGTTGCCATTTCCTTCTCCAGGGAATCTTTCCGGCCCAGGAACCGAACCGTCATCTCCTGCACTGCAGACGGATTCCTTACCACTGAGCCACCAGGGAAGCCCAGGGGTCAATAATAAAATAACAGGCAGCTTTTAAGAGTGAGATTCTCCTTGCACAAATGAGTTTTTAATTCTACAGTATGTGACACAGTCTCTTGCTTTTTCGAGATGAAAACCAGAAGCAGCAGGAGGTGTCTACAGTTCACTGAGTATTTATATCATTTAAATTGCAAACAAAAAAATTCCTTCTAAATGGGATGAGCCTTTGAAGTTGAGGTTATTAGGACTTACAGGTGAATTGCTTGTGTGATCTGCGATAGAAGTCTATTCATGAGGCACTAAATACAAGGCATTATGTTAACACTGCCACTTCATTTGGGGCCAGTAGCTGAAAAGCAGCTAAGTGCTATATGCTAGAGGTGAATTTTTGTTTTAGAATGACAGTGCAGATCCCTAGAGTTCCTTCTATTCCAGACACTCTCCCAAGATCTTCCCATACTCTCCCAAATCTTACAAAGAGTTTTCATAGACAGATTCTTTGAAAATATACGCTTCTATAAGACCAGTTTTGTTAACAAAGTCTGACTTGAACCCTGTGGTTAGAAAAGTGTTTGGCTGCAAGAAACAAAAAACTCAAATAATGTATAGGTCTCTTTTTTTTCAGGTAACCAGAAATTCAGTGGTAAACGATCCTGAGCTGCTTCAGCTGCATGTGTATATCAGCAACAAGCAGGGCTCCTACACCTTGCTCCTTCATTCTCAGAGTGCATGTTTTGCCCTCAAGGCTGCTGAATCTCCAGAGATCATGTCTGTATTCTAAGAAGACAGTAGGGGCAAGGGCTTATAAAGAATCTGCCAATCAGGTTTAAAAATTTTTTTGCAAAACCTCTCAGCAAAGCCTACTGTCTATATCCCACTAGATAAAACTGGGGGGATTGGCCATCCCTCTCTTCAAGGAGGTCTTGGATGTAAGTATGTTGGTTGGGCATATTTCTTCTCCAAAGAAAATCAGAATTTTATTAGTACAAAGGAAGGGAATATAGGTAATATCCAGACAACTAGCAATATCTATTATATTAGGGTCTAGGAATGAGAGTCATCCCTGAATAGAAAATCGTTTGCCTTAAAAATACTAAAACCTCTTTTTATGGAGACATGGCTACTTTTAAGAGGATCATAAGCCGAGTTAGCCAAAACATATAAACAAGAACACTAACTTGGTCGTAATCAACGAGCCTTGATCATCAGTGAAGTTGAACTTTAGGTTGTTTTGCCTTTCCTGGAGTCATAAATATATCTCTGAAAATATTTTGATTTATGTTAAAATTGGTCTTTTCCATCACAAAGCAAGTTCTTTCTGGAAACTACTTTCTTTAAAGCAAGATCCTCTGTGTTACATCTTATCACCCTGCTGTCTTCCATGTTAAAATTAGAGCTCCATTCTAAAAAGCATGTTGGCCACCTGAAATAACATCCAAGAAAACAGCAAACTTCAAAACACACCCTTTCTTTTCTGTCTCCCCACTATATTATTAAATTCACTAGGGAAAGAACCATTTCTTTGTTCTCTATTGTATTCCAAACTTTCATCCCAGGATCTGAATGTATAAGACAGTCAAGAAGTACTTTATAAATAAATGTTATATATTATTTTTAAAAACATTGTTTTCCTAAGAGCATTATTATTAGAGCTCAAAGTAAATTTATAATACAAACGTAAACCAGAAAAACACAATCCCAATTATCTTAATCTGAAGAGACACTCGTAAAATTCAGAATTAACTTCTGAATGAACAGTAACAAGAAACTCAATAAACGTGAACCTCTGAAGCGTGAAGAATGTCTCAAATCAACAGACAGGATCACACTTTAGAAACCCTGAAAGTCGTCCCACTAAAACCAGAAGTGGGATAGAAAAATAAAAGAAGATTCTCTTCTTGCCAATATTATTAAACTTTCTTTAAACTCAGCTAATAAAGTTAGACTAGAAGATAATTCTAAGTACAATCATTGGAAAAGATGAGACAAAAGCATTGGGTGAT
>SJYQ01003799.1:96053-148771 GCA_006410935.1 Redunca redunca
TAAAGGTTATAATCTTAATAAAGGTTACTCTTCCTTATCATCAACTAGAAAAAGAATGCCCCCTTTGAAAAATGAGTAAAGAACATGAGCAGACAATTTATAAAAGAAAAAACACACGTGCCAAATAAACATGAAAAAGCTCAACCTTATCTGTAGTCAATAATTACAAAATAAAAGAATGTGAACAAAATTGGCAAATCTGAACAAAAAAGATGATATTTATTACTGTTGAGGGTGCCATAGTGAGGCAAGCATTCATGCTCCACTAGTGGAAGCATAAATTGGAACCATAATTAAGTATCACTCTTCCTAAAATATGTTAAAATATTTATATCCACTCCTAGAAACTTGTGTGTGCCCAACACACGCAAGGACTATTCACAAGAATGTTTATTGCAACATTACTTCTAATGGTAAGAACCCGGCGACAATCAACAAAATTAGTTAATGAGAACATTTAAGATATTCTATTTAATGACATTGGAAAATTATCATGGATAATTTGCTAGATTTTCAAAACAGCTTAAAAATAAAAAATTTAGTTTGATGCCAATTTCATTAAATTTTATACATTTCTATAATGAGAGAAAAAACTTGGACTGAAATAAAATATTCACCATGGCTATGTGGCAATATCATGGGTATATATCACATTTTTCCTATTTTTTTCTAATTTTCATGAAAGTGACCTGCCTCTTGAGAAATCTGTATGCAGGTCAGGAAGCAACAGTTAGAACTGGACATGGAACAACAGACTGGTTCCAAATAGGAAAAGGAGTACATCAAGGCTGTATATTGTCACCCTGCTTATTTAACTTATATGCAGAGTACATCATGAGAAACGCTGGGCTGGAAGACGCAAAAGCTAGAATCAAGATTGCCAGGAGGAATATCAATAACCTCAGATATGCAGATGACACCACCCTTATGGCAGAAAGCGAAGAAGAATTAAAGAGCCTGTTGATGAAAGTGAAAGAGGAGAGTGAAAAAGTTGGCTTAAAGCTCAACATTCAGAAAATGAAGATCATGGCATCTGGTCCCATCACTTCATGGCAAACAGATGGGGAAACAGTAGCTGACTTTATTTTGGGGGGGTCCCAAAAATCACTGCAGATGGTGATTGCAGCCATGAAATTAAAAGACGCTTACTCCTTGGAAGAAAAGTTATGACCAACCTAGATAGCATATTCAAAAGCAGAGACATTACTTTGCCGACTAAGGTCTGTCTAGTTAAGGCTATGGTTTTTCCTGTGGTCATGTATGGATGTGAGAGTTGGACTGTGAAGAAGGCAGAGCGTGGAAGAATTGATGCTTTTGAACTATGGTGTTGGAGAAGACTCTTGAGTGTCCCTTGGACTGCGAGGAGATCCAGCCAGTTCATCCTAAAGGAGATTACTCCTGAGTGTTCATTGGAAGGTCTGATGTTGAAGCTGAAACTCCGACACTTCGGCCACCTGATGCAAAGAGCTGACTCATTTGAAAAGACCCTGACGCCGGGAAAGACTGACGGCAGGAGGAGAAGGGGACGACAGAGGATGAGATGGTTGGATGGCATCACTGACTCAATGGACACGAGTTTGGGTAAACTACAGGAGTTGGTGACGCACAGGGAGGCCTGGTGTGCTGTGGTTCATGGGGCAGCAAAGAGATGGACACGGCTGAGTGACTAAACTGATTGAATACCTGCTCATAATAACCCAGAGAAAAACTACTCTACAAATATATATGAGATATACGTGTGTATTCTCCTAAAAATCAATAAACAGGATTGTCAGAAATGATCTCATGAAGAATCAAAGGGTCTTTCATTTTATTTTAAAGATTTATTTTAAAATAAATGTTGTCCTCTTTATTCTAATTATGTAAAGCCATTTGGGAGTTGTCTATCCACGTACTCCTGTGTGAAACAGCTCACAGTGGGTCCTTCAGAGATACGTGTTGAAGGAATGGATAGATGCTACAGCACAAATGGGGAGAGGGGGCCTCTCATTCTTTGAGGGTAATTTTCTTGACACAATTTGGAACCCATCTAAATAGATATTGATCCTGCTGTTTAACTACTTTTAGAAATGTCTTAATATTCACCACCCTAAAAACAAGAATGATTATTTTTGACAGATGCTCTCTACAATATAATTGGTTTAACACCTATCATCCCATATAGCAAGTTCATTTGTTTAGCTACTTGGGGGCATATTTTGCAATTAATTCTTCCAGGTGAGTTCACTGTGGTGTTCGTTGCTTAAATCTAGATGATTCACAAGAGCGTCATTGAGATTTTCTACCACTGCAGTAAGTAGCAGTAACACCGTGGTGAAATGTCTCCAGATGAGCTGCCTGGACGCTGCTTTATCAAGTGGGAGTTTCAGGAGTTCACTGACCATTCCTTTATTTGTAGCGATGATGCCAGAAATTGCGAGTGGGGGAGAGAGGAGTTCTGGTTTTGCTTATGGATTCTAAGGTCCACATTATAAGACAGTGAGAAAGCCTGACAAAATAATCACCCAAAACGTAGAAACATGATGCAAAGCTTATCCCTGCTTACCTAGCAAAACATACGAATCCAACCACAACTTAGAGAAGCTTCACAGCAGCGTCTCATTAGAAGATACACTCGCTTCCTATCTGTGACCTACTTCCTAACACAAACCTATTGAGAGGAATGCATCGTACAGATTTTACAATCAAAGATATGCCTATAATTTCCTTTATTTTCCTGTAACTGAGCTTAACCCAGAGCAGTGAGAAAAACTAAACCTGGTCACCTGTGGTAACCAGCTGCCGAGATGCATGCCAGTGGGCCTTGCCTTCTGTGTGGTCTCCTCCCAGACAGAATACTGTTGACCTGGCTGACCTGAAAGGCACTGCGGAAATGAAGGTGTGTGACTCTCGAGACAAGACTCTGAAATACACTGCAGTTTCTGCTGTGTTCTCTTGGAATACTTGCTCTGTGGGAAACCCCACGCCATGCTGTGAGGAGACTCAAGCAGCCCCTGGGTGTGTGTTCAGGGGGCAAGGGGTGGGGAAAAGGGAGCCTCCACGTCTGAGAACCTGAGGCTCCCAGCCAGCAGCCACGTGAGTGAGCCGGCCCAGAGGAAGCTCGCTCAGCCCCAGCACATTTCAGGTGGCTGCGGCCGTGGCTAACGTTCTGACTACAATTTCATGACAGTCTCTGAGCCAGAACCATTCTGCTAAACCACAGCTCAATTCCTGACTTTCAGAGACTGAGAGAGATAACAGATGTGTTCTGCTTCGTCTTAAGCCATGAACTTTTTGAGTCATTTGCTATGCAATAATAGATAATCAATGCACTCCTTCTAAGAAAATTCACTCAAACCGGTGACTAATCTGTCATTTTAGGATTTAAACTCAGCGAATTCCAGATTGTCTACTTCTTTCTCTCTGTGGTGCAGAGGTTAAAAGCGTCTGCCTGCAATGTGGGAGACCTGGGTTCGATCCCTGGGTCGGGAAGATCCCCTGGAGAAGGGATAGGCTACCCACTCCAGTATTCTTGGGCTTCCCTTGTGGCTCAGCCGGCAAAGAATCCACCTGCGATGTGGGAGACCTGGGTTTGATCCCTGGGTTGGGAAGATCCTCTGGAGAAGGGAAAGGCTACCCACTCCGGTATTCTGCCCTGGAGAATTCTAGGGACTATTCAGTCCGTGGGGTCGCAAACAGTAGGACACGACTGAGCGACTTTCACCCTAAACTCTAATAAAGTCTCAATAATCTAATGAGATGGTATTATCCCCATTTCATCTGTGAAGAATATGAGACTTGGGGAGTTAAATAGCAGGTGAGGGACGGACCCCAGGTCTAACCCAAGTCCCAGGACTCAAATCCCACAAATGCTAAATTTTAAAATTCCATAAATGTCTTCTATCATCTACACGGTGCTCACAGAGCTGTGTGGTTTTCAAAGTCCTTCCACATCTTAATTCTCTTGATATTTCCGATATTCCTATGAAGAATAAATGAATCTCATTTTATATATATGAAAACTGAGTTATAGAGAGGATAAGGAAAACTCTGCTGTGCTCACAGCTTTTAAGTGGCGGAGTTGTTACTCAAGCCACGATAGTGTTAGTCACTCAGTTGTGTCCAACTCTGCAATCCCGTGGACTGCAGCCCACCAGGCTCCTCTGTCCACGGAATTCTCCAGGCAAGAATACTGGAATGGGTAGCCATTCCCTTCTCCAGGGGCTCTTCCCGCCCCAGGAATTGAACCCAGGTCTCCTGCATTGCAGGCTGATTCTTTACCAAGCCACCAGAGAAGCCCAAGTCCTGTAGTATAAACGAAAAAACAAAAAAATCTGCTTTCTCTAAAATACCTCCTTGCTGATATTGTAATGCAAATCCTGTTCACTCCAGCCCAGAATGCTCTGAGCATTCCAACTATTCTTTAGTTAATGGTAATATAGCCATCTTTTTTTAATGCTCATGATTTGTCAAAAAGAAAACAAAATTAAGCCCCCCAAAGGGAGAGATTGGCAGGAAGGACAGGGAGAGCCTGAAACTCAGACTTTTAAACACAACTAGATTAAATATGTGCCTACTCTTCAAAGCAAATGAGGATCTTTTGAAGGGAAAAACTGAAGAGTGGCACTGACTCTCCTCTGGCGTGCGATGCCCATCAGCGCAGCTGCAGAATCCGTGCCTGCTCCTCCCCACCAGAAGGAGGGAGAGCGCTGTACCGCTGCTGCTGAGCTCACTTTCTCAAGGCAGAGCTTGTCTTTCTGCAGGAACTAGCAGGGTTCACACTGAGACCAGAAAGAGGGATATTAAGCACATTTCTTAAAAGCGATCTTTTTAATAAACTGTCTCCATAATATCTGAGTAATTCACACTATTCCCCCACAGACTCTGTTTCTGCTCCACTGACCCACTGGCTCTGTAAAGTCGCATCTTTCTGTTATTAATAAGGCAGTTCACCTCAGGTACTTCTTTAATTTCCTGTATTTTTTCCAACACAAAGTTAATTTACTTTATCCCTTATCCCAAGAATGATAACAGGGTTTCTATAAAAGTGAACATCCATGATCAAAGGGAAGCTTGTATTATAAACAAATTATTACAACTGGGCTCTCTTTGAAATATTTTAACTTAATTAAGCTCAAACACTTTTGGCAAAGGTTTAAAAACTCGAGAGTAATTGAAGAGCCCTTCCAGTCTGGCAGGATCTTTCGTTTAATGTTAGGGTGGGGGAGGGTGGGCTACATGGTTACAGCATGAATGTTGCACTGATATTACGTTTTCGTTGCTACTTTTTTAAACAAAAGATATTGGGCAAAATTGAATTTGTTTGGGGAATGGTGGAATTGTTGCACAGCTTGATTACCGTGGTAGTTACACAACTGTATACAATCGTCAAAACGCAGAACCGAACATGAAAATAGCTGAATTTTACTGTATGTAAATTATTCCCTATAAAACTAATTTTTTAAAAAAACTGGATTCTCTCTACTCAGCTGAGTTGAAAACATTCTCAAGATGCTTTTTGAGGCATTGCCTGTAGCAACAACAACAACAAAAAGGACCTAGAAACTGTGCAAATATTGATCAGCTGAGAATTTGATTGATTTTTTTAAATGACTTAAATCTATATATCTTGACCTGGAACACTCTATGTAAAACACTCTTAAATGGGCAGGGGGAGGGGGAGACAAAAGGCAAGCTGCAACTAATGTGCCCATAAAAACAGTGATAGCAATCAGTAGCTGAAATAGTGGTTTAATCTCACTTAATAAATAAGTAGGAAAAAATCTGGGGAAGAGTAATGATAACTAATAGTTATTATTGACCACTTCAACGAGGCATGATTCTAAGTATTTTACAAGTATTATCTCATTTATTTACCCTAAAAACTCTACAATCCAGGAAAAGGAGATCTGCTTCCCACCGAATCCAAGAGAGAATGAAAGAGCACCCAAAAGGGAAATGACATTCCACCCACTCGAATCTCAGAAGTGACAGTCCATCACCTCGGCTAATGCCGCGTGTTAGAAGCAGGTCCACAAGTCCAGCCTACACAAGGGCATGACCACCATGGTCCCAGAGACCAGGGACCCTCTTGGAGGCTGCCTCCCCCAGAAGCACAATCATGCATTACCTAACGCCAGCAGAGGGGTCTTGGACAACACTTCTTAATTTTAAAACTTGATGTTTCTGCATCAAAACATTTGAACACTCATGCTAAATGGTATAAATAATGACCATAAATAGCCTCATATCAACATAGGGCAGATTTTGCTTCCAAATGAATGATGAACACTTTTTTATTTGCAGAACTTTTGAGGCCCAGAATTATGGAAAAGAAATTGGAGATCTATCTATCCCCTGCTTTACAGATAATGAAACTAAGGCACAGAGAAGTTACGTATGTGTATATAAGTTTGTGTATATTTGTATGAGCCCAGACATAAACAGACCCATAAAGATCAAGCTTTATACACGGATGTTCTCACAGCATTGATGATGAAGAAAAAAGTGGCTTTTAAATATGTCTCCATGACTTTCTTTATCTATTACAAAACAAGCAGTTAATTAGTTAATTTATTAACTCTTATTAATGTTCAAATTAATAAAATAATTTTTAGAAGGATAAAATATCACTTCTCCCACAAGGCAAGGAGTTTTCATTTATGTTACAAGAGCCAAAGGATTTATTCATACTTCTAACCTTCAGCTGTGTTTGTACCCTGTGATGTCACAAAATGCAAGAATTAGAGAAAGAATAACAGAAAAAATAAAAGAAATTAAAGTGTAGTATATAAAGACTAATTTCCTCAGCTTACACATAGCTGGGAGTAGTCAGGGGACAGAAACGAGCCTCTAGGTCTAGAAAACAGCTAGGTGTAATCTGGGTGTGTGAGGAGAAATTTCGATTTGCTATGGTCTTGGTGTAAGTTAATGAGAAACACTGCATCATTTAAAGGTTGACCAACCTTGACTAAAAGACAAATGCCAGTCAGGCTAAAACTTTTTTCTGCCTTTTAAGGTACTGCCTCTCATTCATGGCTTGCTCTCATTTCTAACCAGAATTTTGAACATGTATTAAATATAGTTGTAAGGAGAGAGTTAGTCCTTTATTTCAGACTTTACTTTTTTTATGACCTGTTCAGACAGATAAAAACTGACTTTAATAACTGTAGGCGATATTAGATACACTGAATGGCCCTGTATATGTCTTACAAATTAAGCATTTCATCATTACTACTAAAAATAAAGTGTTTAGCAAGGCAAGCTGAGAAATTTTTATCATCTACTTTAAGAGGTATGAATATGCCTGAACATCACTGGTTTCTAATTATTATAATATTGAAACTTTAAATATAACACCTCAATTCCAAATACATTGAGGTCAGAATCTGCAATGGCTTTGAAACTACGACACAGGAAACATCTTTTTTTAAGTGAATTTTAGGAGCCGGAAGAGAAAAGGGAACCCACAGCAGATCCCACACGTCTGGTCAATGCGGGCTTGCCGTGACTCAGCCTACCACCAGGTGGCGGTGCTTGTCAACGGCAGCCAGACATTCTTATACAGTAAAAATGGGCTTTGGTGGCTCAGATAAGTGTTTGTCTACAATGCAGGAGACCTGGGTTCGATCCCTGGGTTGGAAGATCCCCTGGAGAAGGAAATGGCAATCCACTCCAGAACTATTGCTTGGAAAATCCCATGGACAGAGGAGCCTGGTAGGCTACAGCCCATGGGGTCGCGAAGAGTCGGACACGACTGAGCGACTTCACTTCACTTGGCACTTGTGATATCGCTTTGCTGGCGCTTCACTAGGCCTGCACCCTCAAGAACCACCTTTATTCCCAAGAAGATAGTAATCCTGAGTGGGTTCCCTTTATCAATATATTGTTAGGCATGGCCAGGAATGAGGCGGATAACAAAACCCAACCATTTACTAAGACAGTTCAGTTCACGGGAAGAAGGCAAACTCTGGAGCCAGACTGCCTGGGTTCAAACTCCGGCTCTGCTTCGCGTGGCTGCGCTGGCTAGGGCAAATTACTCGGCTCCTCTGTGGCTCCGCTTTCTCATCTATAAAACAGGCACAATGATATTACCTAACTCAGAAGGCCGATGGGAGGCTTAAATGAGTTGGTCCAAGTAAAGCCCTGGAATATGACAAGCACCGCGTAGAGGGAGCCGTCGTCTGTAGGAACAGCCCGAGAAGGCAGTGCTGGCTAATGCCCTGGTCCTGTTTCACCGAATCCGTCAACAGTACTGGGAGCAGGTTGCTCTAACCAGCATCAGACCCATTTTACAGATGAGGAAACAAAGGTCAGAGAGGTGAAATAAAATTCCAAAAGTCAAAACTAAGGGGAGAACTGCAACAGGTATCTACCTTACCTAGAACTAGAGTGCACGCTTACACTCACCTAACTGTAAATCCACTCTTCCAACCACGGTAATGTGTTATACAGGTCAAAACTATTAGAAATTTTTTTAAAAAATCACAAAATGTGTAACTCAAATGAAGAGGCAGGAGCGACTACACTCCACGAAAGTGTGTTTTCTCTTCAACATAATTCTTCTGCCTTTCCTTTACACAGTTTGTAACCCCCTAAAAATGAAATCTTTACCTTAAGATTTATTTCTAAACCAGCAAGAGCTCCTAATAACCTAAGTCTTTAAAAACTCTCGAGATATGGCTTTAAGGTGAACTTAAGACCTCACTTAAGTGAACTCCACAAAAAAAGGTTAGATTATTTAAAAGTCAAGAAGAGAGGCTTCCGCAATTCTGCACAAAGATAAAAATAGAATTCTAAGTCCTCTGCCCAAAAAACTCCACCACCTCCCAACTGCTGGTTTTTTCCCTGTCAGTCCTTGAAATGACCTTGGTTTAATTACCTGCATCTCAATGAGTGAATCTACATAGAAAGTGAAGGTTAATTAATGAAGGATCGTTTCTTTCGCTAAGCCCACCAGGCAGTGGCTGACAGCAAGACTCGTCCACACGGTTTCAACATACATCTCATTAGAAATGGTCAGATTGATGTGTTCATTTTGGAACAGGGAAATGAAAGAAAATAGTTTACTAACGATGACCCCTCCCAGGGTGCGGTCTCAAAGCTTCCCACCTGACACCTCTCACCTTGAATGGCACTGCTCCTGAACTCACAGAATGCAGAATGCTGGGCCCAAACAGAAACGCAGAGCTCAGATCCCAATAAGACCTGGACACTCGCATGCCCACCGCACAGTGGCATTCACACGCCTCCTAGACTGCTGCCTCCCACAGCGTTCTTGCCTTTATATATTATTCTAAACCGGAGCCATTCTAGAACGGGGTTTATAAAGCTCGGAATTAATGACATTTTGGACCTGGTGAATTTCCGCTGTAAGCACCTGTCCTGTGAATTGTGGGATACTTAGCAGCATCCCTGACCTCTGCCTGCTAGGTGACGGTAACATTCTTCCCTAATTGTGACAACCAAAACTGTCTCCAGACGTTGCCAAATGACCCCTCGGGTACAAATTTGCTCCTACTTGAGAATGACTGATCTAGAGAAAGTGCAATTCTAGAGTTTTGGATTTCCAACATTTTCTGAAATGTTGAAAACGTTTCAGACTTAAGGGGAAAAGCTGCAAAACAGTATCCATGCCCTTTGCCCAGCGCCCCCAAGTGCTTCCGCTCGACACCACTATAGTCGAGCTACCAAAGCGGAAAATCAACACTGACAGAATACTATTAAATGATCTATAGGTCTCTCCCAAATATCACCAACGTCCTCGCCCGGCCCCAACATCTGTCCGTCTTGGCCCGAGATCTAACACAGGGTTGCATAGTCCATGTAATTGTCACGGTCTCTTTAGTCCCCCCAGCGTGAAGGCGTCTCACTTTCCTTCACGACCTCACGTTAGAACAGCATCAACCGGTAGGTCACTGTGTAAAGCGTCCCTCAGTTTCGGCTTCTCTCAGTTCCGCATTTCTGAGAAGACAGCGTCGTGTCCTTCTCAGGGCATCGTATCTCGAGGTGCGTTGCGTGCTGTTAACTCCGACCTCTAAGCATGAGGCAGCTCTGTAGTTTCCCCACTGTCAAGCTACTTTCTCCTCCTTTGTACCTAGTAAATGTCATGTGGGGAGCCTCTTTGACAATGCACACTTCTTGCTTCTCTTATTTTTGCCCACGAATTTTAGTGTCCATTGATGACGTTTGCCTGCAATAATTACTACTGTGGTGTTTTGCCAAACTGTGATTTTCTATTTCCATCATTCTACATTTATAATTATCATCCTGTTGCATTGAAGAGCTGTTCTTTTTACTGCACTTTTTAGTTATTTTTAAAGGAAGTTTTGTCTCACTACCATGAATGAAAAACCAGGATTAAAACAAGAGTTATAATGATAAATAATAACATTAAAAAATTAATAAACTCAAGGAAGAAAAATGATAGCGTTTTCTGGACGGATACTACAGCCTTTGAAGGCTCCAATCTGATGTCTTCTCGCTCTTCATTAAAAAGAGAGACTAACAGGCATTAGAAAAGTACTAAAAACATCCTAGAATCAAACTGACTTCCTTCTTGATGTATAGTCAGGAGAACTGGAAGACAACTAGAAAAAGAATCACTGTGTCATTTAACATTATTTGATATTGGCTCTAAACAATACTTAAGATCTCATCATTTTCCAGTGATTCATATCCTGCATTTTGGAAAATACTCGCCAGTTTCTCCCATTTTACAGATGAAGTGACTGCAGCCCATTAAGAGTAAATAACCTGCTTGACATCCACCAATAGAAGATCTTTGTTACAAAGAATGGTAATAATTCAAACAAGCCTGTAACCATGGTGCCAAAGCTGAAGTGGGTTGGCAGGAGGCTCAGTATGAGGCTGCCAGGGTGTTTCCTAAAACCCTAGGGTGAGAATGCAGCCAAGCGAGGAAGGGACGGGAACCTGGAAAGCAAGAGTGACCAGGCCCTTCTTCTCATGTTTATCTTCCTCTGTGTTCCTATTATTTTTTCTCCCAGGCTTCCTCTCTTACAACTAACCCGGCCTGTCTGTCCCGTAGCAAAATACAGCAACTCCAGAGCAGCCACCTTCTTAGTCCAAACCATACTCAGAACCTCACTGGGTCTCCCTGGATCCCTAAACTTTTAAAGGAGAATCTGATTGGCCCAGCTTGAGTCAGGAGCACACCCTTGATCCAATCAACTGTGAAGAGGTGGCCACTTCACAAACATTCAAACATGAAAGATGGCCATTGTTAGTTGAGCAGTTCTCCGAAGCAAGTACCATAGTACAAGCTCGTCAACCAAACAGCTAGAGAACTGGTTTCTCAATCACTGGTCCAGGTCCTTAAAATAATGTTTTCCCAGCATCAATTATGAATATACCGGCCACCTAAAGACCACATGTACTATTTTTCTTACAGATTTCCTTTGACAAGATTCACTTTTTGCCCCTTAAAGCATCAAATCAGGAAAATTATGATAGTATGAACTTAACTAGGAAAATCAGATGTCTTCCTAATATCCATTCAAACGCATGCAGGTTACTAAGAATGCACACCCTTGTGCCTTATAAAGTCCCGGGGTTCTGCATCCTTGACTTCAGTACATACCAGGCCCTTTATACTCTGGAGTTCATTCCCCATTTTCTCTGACCCCTGCAGTGAAATATTCTATGTTCAAATCATTCTGATGGTTCTCAATCCATCCTTGCTTTATTCTACCTAAAATTAAATTTTCTGGCTTGAAGAGTTGCATGTTGTTAAGAAATTGGTTTTGGTGTTTCTCTGAGCTCTTCACTTCAGCTATTTAAAAAAATAAATCTGCTCAGTGTTTGACTTAATTTCACTTGTCCGGCCTTTAGTGGGGGATTCTTTTTGTTTTCTTAATTGGAGACTAATTACTTTACAATACTGTGATGGGTTTGCCATACATCAAAACGAATCAGCCATAGGTAGACGTGTGTCCCCTCCCTCATGAACACCCCTCCCCCTCCCTCCCCACTCTATCCCTCTAGGTTGTTACAGAGCACCGGCTTTGGGTTCCCTGCGTCGTATGTCAAAGTCCCACTGGTGGCCTCCTTTACTGACACGACTGAGCGACTGAACTGAATGTATACGTTTCAGTGCTGCTGTCTCGAATCATCCCACCTTCTCCTTCCCTAGTGGAGGACGGGTTTGATCCATGTTTTCAACTTTGGTTTTAAAGATCAATGCAGATAATCACCTAGTACGTTCTTTGGAAGATCTTGAGTTCTGGGGATACAGATCTGCCCTCAAGGAGCTCCCAGAATCTTGAGGGGGAACAGAAACCTAAACAGACAATCACGGTGTGCAGGATAAGTGCTAGGCAGAAGTCAGCCCCACAGCCTGCAGCTCCCACAAGATGTGGAGTGAAGGCAAGGGAGTGCTTATCCATCCTGGAAGTCTGGGCAGGCTTCCCGGAGGAGGCGACATTCAAGCTGAGCCTTGAAGAATGTTTAGAAAGCAGGAAAAGTCAAGAGAGCAGGGCCTCCTACAGAGCAAAGATCCATTAAGCATATGTGAAACAATTTGGGAAAGAGCCAGTGGACAGGTGAGCCTCGAGTCAAAGGAGAAAGGTGGAAAGAGTGCAGTCCTTGTCTCCAGCTTTAGCGCAAAGGCTATACTGGAATGACTTTTAAAACATCTTTTTTAATCATAAGATGTCTGGAGAAAAGCCAAGGGAAGAAAACCAAGGGTAGAGATTAGGGCAAGGATTTCCAAACTTGTGCCCAGAAATGCTGGCCCTCGCGGCATGCGCTGCAATTGCCAAAGTAAGCTTAAGAGGCACTCAACTTGATGATGTTTTTTTAAACGCCACAAATCCAGGACTTCTCAGAGCCCGAGACGTGGATGTGCCTTGTGAACTTCTAAGAGGCGGAAAGAGCACAGAGCTCCCAAACTCGCCGGCCCCTCTGACTCAAAGTGTCTCAGGGTCCAGCAGTACCAGCCTCACTTGGAGCTTGAGGGAAGCGCGTATCTGCATTCTAACAAGGGCCCGGGTGGTTCGTGTGACTTTAAACTGGAGGAAGTTCTGGCCTCCACCATGTTCAGATGCAGTCCTCACTCAGCAGGTCTGGGATGACACCAGGGATGCCACACCTCTACCTTTGAGTAACAAGACTCTAAGCCACAAACACTCGTGTTCAAAGAGCCTATTGGGTGATGCTCGGCAGGAACCCCCTGGGGAAAGTTGAAGAAATCAACCAAACTTATTATCAGTAAACTACCTCAGGACCATCTTTGACTTGAAAACAAGGAAAGTGTCAAAGAATCTGTACTGGTCTCTACCCTCAAGGCACTTTGGTTTAGTTGGGAAGCTAATACTTAATGATGAGATATAAGTAGTGAACAATAAAATTGCAAAGATACATATAACTCATTTTTGTTCAACAAATCTTCATGGAGTATCCACCATATGCTATTCTTACTTGATGGCTGGGTTTATATAGCACTGAAACAAACAGTCCAAGTCTTTGTCCAAATGCACTTTACATTCTGGAAAGGGGAGAGATGGGTGGCATATGAATAAATCAGGAAATCCGAAGTAGAAGCAACCATGATAAGGAGACGGAGAAAGAGGAAGCCAAGTAAAGGAGGCAGGGCACGTGGTGGGAATTCAGGAACAGGGCTATCTGACGAGGCAGGAAAGTCGAGGAAGTCCTCAGCGATCAGCTGGCATTTCAGCAGAGACATGAAAAGACTGGAAGGATATGACACAATTCTCCAAGTCAGAGGGAAAGCAGGTGCAAAAGGCAGGAGCCCACCTGGAATATTCAGAGGAAGGCAGGAGCCGCCTGCGGCTGGAACAGAGTGAACAAGGAGCAGAGCAGGAGGAGACGGAATCAGGGGAGCAGCTGTGGGGCTGGGAGGAGGTCATGGAGGACCTGATGGAAGACTTGGGCTTTTCGTTGGCCTGAGATGGAAACCACTGGGGGTTTTGAGAAGAGGAGTGACTTATTTTTAAAGGCTTCTTTAGCAAGCTTTGCATAGAGTATAGGGGCCAAAGGCAAAAACAGAAAGCCCAGTTAGATCTACATACAATCAGACGAGCAATAATGGCAGCTTGGGTTCTGGTGGTACCAGCGGAGGTGATAAGTTTTGGATGGTGTATGTATTTTGAAGGTAGCACTAAATACAGAGAGTGAGATAAGCCAAGGCTATACTTAAAGTTGACTTCCCAGGTGCTCTAGTGGTAAAGAACCGGCCTGCCAATGCAGGAGACATAAGAGACGTGGGTTCGATCCCTGGGGTGGGAAGATCCCCTGGAGAAGGGCCTGGCAACCCACTCAGGTATTCTTGCTGGAGAATCCCATGGACAGAGGAGCCTGGAGGGCCATAGTCCATAAAGTTGCAGAGTCGGACACGACTGAAGCAGCTTAGCACGCGTGCACACATACATAAAGATGTGCCTTGAGCAATGGACTAGATGGAGCTTCCAGTTACTGAAATGAGGAGAGAGTTCTGGAAATGTTAGGAGGAAGCCTGGCAATCACCAGTTCCTTTTGGACTTGTCAGGTTTCAGCTGTCTGTGAAATGTATCCATCTACGTGGAAATACCACGGGGACAATTGGAGAAGTAATGCTGAAGTTCAGGTCCACAGTGAATATATTGGGGAGTGTGGACTCTCTTAGTCTGTGCCCGGCACATATAGTAGGAATTCAGTAAATGCTAAACGCATAAGTGCCATGGCTTAGATCAGCAGAAATATTTGCTACTTTTGGAAAAGAACTAGACTTTCACACCCTACTAATGGTGAGTCAAAAGATTTTCACAGGAGGAAAAAAGCATTTTCTTTTCTTAATCCAAATGATCGGCAAAATAAGATAGAGTGGTTTCATTTAGGTCGTTTTTTAATCTCCAAGATAACATTAACAAACAAATTTGAAATCACACAAGTATGAACGTAAATTATTTACAGTGTGCTTGAAGAGCTCAGAAGGGCTTTGTAAGATAAATAATTTATAAACTCATAGAAAGAGTTCCTTTTTTCACTAATTAAGGGAGAAAATTTTACCAATAAATCATGAGAAGTTTCGGGAAGTATGCAGAGTGGAGATCAATTCAGGGCAACAAACGTTTACTGAAAAACTGCTATGTGCCAGGTGCTTGGCTGGAGGTGAGTGGCTCAGAGAACTGTGTATGGAGTTTCTCCTTGAAGTGGCTTCCTGTGCCACGGGAGAAGCAACACTCTGAGTGCCAAGTCATGGGTGGCGGTGGACATTGGTGCTGCCCACCACTGAGCTCTGACGCTCAGCTTTGCAGGCACGCGGTAAGGTGGCAGCTCCCCACCCCTCGCGGCAGGTAGGACCATGTGGCTTGCTTTAGCCAATTAAATGTAAACAAATGTTTCCTATGTTACCAAACAAATGTCCACTAACAAATGTTACCAATGTCCACTTACAAATGCAGGTGGAAGCTTTGGTAAATCACTTCAGTCCTGTCCAGCTCTTTGCGACCCCATGGACTGTAGCCTGCCAGGCTCCTCCATCCGTGGGATTTTCCAGGCAAGGTTACTGGAGTGGGTTGCCATTTCCTTCTCCAAGTAGAAGCTTTAAGAGGTCCTAAGTGACTGGCCATTCTTATGGACTGAATACTCCTGTCCCCCCAAAATCCCCATGTTGCAATCTAATCCCCAGGGTGCTGTTGTTGGGAGGTGGGGTCCTTTAGGAGGTGTTTAGATCTTGAGGGTGGTGCAAGCCCTCCTGAATAGGATTACTGGCCAGAGAGCTTGCTTGCTGTTTCTGCACCATAAGGATGGGACAAGAAGTGGGCAGTCTGCATCCTGAAAGAGAGCTCTCACTAGAAACTGACCATGCTGACACCCTGATCTCAGACTTCCAACTTCCAGAACCATGAGACATACAGTTACAAGCCACTCAGTCTATAGGACTTTGCTACAACAGGTTAAACTAAGACAGACATGTTCTGGTGCACTGCTGCTTCCTTCTACTGAGACCCATGGGCGACCACCCCATGAGCAGAGCCTCCCCACCCTCCCGAGATGACCTGCTGAATTTACACCCTGAACAGGAAGCTTTTGTTGTGTTACGTCATTGATATTTGAGAGCTGTTAGGTATTACATATGGACTTTCCTGGTGGCTCAGATGGTAAAAGAATCTGCCTGCAATGCAGAGACCCAGGTTTGATCCCTGAGTCAGGAAGATCTCCTGGAGAAGGGAATGGCACCCCACTCCAGTATTCTTGCCTGGAGAATTCCATGGACAGAGGAGCCTGGCGAGCCAGTCTGTGGGGTGGCAAAAAGTCAGACATGACTGAGTAACTAGCGTACATAATCTAGCCTGTCCCAAATGGTACCGACCCTATATGGATGAAAAATATTTCCTTTGTGAATTTCCATTTCCCAAATACCCTCTTTATCCCCCATTGTTTGACCTTTTACTAATCTGTCCCCTTTTCTAAGAACGTAAATTCTGCCCTGACTAGGTCTCCCAAATCATTTTTCTAGGGCCATTTATAGAAACAAAGGCACAGACCCAAGCCATCATTCAAATGCTCTTTTCCCACTCTTCAGTGCATGTTAGATTCCATTTTCCAGCTGGAATCACCTCTCTCTCTCCAGTTGCCCTTCTACTTGCCTCAGCTGTAGGTTTTCTTGGCCACATCATATGTGTCCCAGAAGCAAATCCGTAGGTTTTTTTTTTTTAATTATTGCTGTTAATTTTACAAGCATTTCCAGGTATGTAAGAAGAGCAGAGGTCAAGAGACTCACATGAAACCTGGACTGTAACTGATCATGTGGCTCCCTTCTATATATGAATTTACTTTAATAAATGGAAAACAGACCTCTGTGAAGGTTATAAATGACTTCATTAAGTACCTTTCAGAGGCAAAGAAAAGAAAAGTGAAAGTTGCTCAGTCGTGTCCAACTCTTTGTGACCCCATGGACTGTCCATGGGATTCTCCAGGCCAGAATACTAGAGTGGGTAGCCTCTCCCTTCTCCAGGGCATCTTCCCAACCCAGGGATGGAACCCAGGTCTCCCACATTGCAGGCGGATTCTTTACCAGCTGAGCCACCAGGGACGACCAAGAACACTGGCATGGGTAGCCTATCCAGGGGATCTTCCACCCAGGAATCAAACCGGGGTCTCCCGCATTGCAGACATATTCTTTACCAACTGAGCTATCAGGGAATTTACTTTAATAAATGGAAAATAGACCTCTGTGAAGGTTAAAAATGACTGTCCATTAAGGAGCTTTCAGGGACAAGCAAGGTGCAGAACTACGAGCTGGTTGCTGCTTCTGCGTGTTCTGTTGACCACCATCTCTCTATGACTAGAAAACTGCAGCAGGGCGTAAGATGCTAAATAAAAACTGAGTTGCGGAGGGGAGAGGCATGAGGTGTGGTGGCTTCCTGAAGAACACAAGAAAACAGAGGCCAGGAGATACTTTGCTCCCTGGTTGTGGGAAAGCTCCACCCTCGTTCATTTCAGACCGTGAGAAGAATCTCTGCACAGGTCAGCAGTTGCTCTAATAGTTTGGAAAATCCACTCTGGATCAAGAGCATATGCTACCTTGTAGCAAAGGTACAGGGTGTTTTCCTTAAGAGCAACCCAGTGCCATTTCAGCTGTTATGGTAGACTGAGCTGGGAAAGGTCAAGGCAAAGAGAAGGGAGAGAAAATACGCTTATATAGCAGTGGAGGGGCCAAGACAGAACAGAGGGCCATGGGGGGCTTCAGACTGCCTCCCCCACATGAAATCCACTACCCTCAAAAGTCACCCCAAATAAACAGTATTGAAATCTATTTGTTTTCACTCATTGACATTTTCTTGATCTTAGGAAAATATGACTACTTTTCAAAATTCATATTGATTGTAATGCAAGCAGAATCATAGTATTCTTTCTGTACAAATCCAGCTTTGGGACAAATCCCAGCACTGTTACCAGGTTGCTCTTTTACTGAATTTTACAACAGACCCTGGCTTAGAATACACTATTCATTTCCAGCATCAGCACCAGTGAAAACAGTGGTCCCATCCTCAGAGGCCCCCCACCAAACTCCAACAGCTGATATTACTACATGCTGACTCCCACCGCGGGCTTGTACAGCTGCAGCTTGCAAAACTCAGTATCAATTTTCACTTGTTTACCTGGAGACAATAGAAAACTACTCTGTCTTAGGTAAGAGGAGCTTTTGACTACAGGGACAGGAAACCCCAAATAACAGGGAGGGGAGTTTCTAGTCTAGTACTAGGAAGCTGAGGGTTGACATACAATAGGGCTCCCTCTGTTTTGTTTCTCTCCTACAAAGAGTTTCCACTCTCATAATCACTTCATGGTCCAAAATTGTTGCTGGAGCACCAGCTGTTGTACCCACATTCCCACCATCACGAAGAAATAGGGGGAGAAGGGAGGCAAAGAGGTACCCATCATTTCCTTTTAAATGCATTCTTCAGAAATCCTTTCTCCTGCAATTAATTGGACAAGAACTCAGGTTCACTGTTCCACTTAGAAGCATGGGGGAACTGGGAGCTTACGTGTGCCACTGAACAATTGCAGTCAATTATTAGGGAATAAGAAGGGAGAGGTATTGAGGAATAATTGGCACTTCCACCCACTCCAATATGGTTTATGCCAGGTTTTAATTTGTCTTACTCTGCCTCTCCTCAAGTGCTAAGAAAAATAATGAGATATATAAAGTTTTCTGAAACCATGAAACCGAACTCATTTACCTTTATAATTTTCTATTAATCTACTACCAGAATTCATTTTACATTTAATTCCAGCCTCTAACACTTTAATGCCATCTCTTTAGTCTTTACACATTAGTGGTCTCAGTCATGTCAGACTTTTTCATCTCCTTTATGTTCATTTATTTTAACTTTTAGTGGTCTTCTAGCCAATCCTTTATCCTTTTTATTACAAGAGCATGAAATTTTATAATCCCCTAGAGCTTTGTTAGTCAGCTGCTACAAGGTTCTTAACCTTCACTAATTTATTCCCTCATTTTTGACTTTCCGATCTGAAGCATGCCTTAATATTTTGTTTTTGAATATGAAAGTAACTTTTATTAAGTAGGTTTATTGCATTAATAGATTTTTATTTCAGTTTTTACAGTTATATTTAAGTTCTCTGCTAGTTATGCTGCAGATCGCTTTAATAACAATTTATAATGCTGTGTAATATAATTTATATTTTAATATAACAAAATGTACCTTATAATAAAGCAAGAGTAATTTTATAAAACTTTACCTGGAAATCATTTCAAATAAGTATGTGTTTTTTTAACTCCCTANCTTTCTCCTCACTGCTTTGATTTCTCAAAGGCAGAGAGGGAATTGTTTTCCCTGCGTCGTACAATTACATGAATGATCAATATCCAGCCATGAAAATTCCTAATTCAGATTACAACAGCAAGAACAATCATGTCGGCATTAACTGAGATATATATGTGACAATAAAATAATACTAATAATTATAAAACACTCTCTCCTCCTCCACTGAAAATCTGGCAGGGAACTATAGAAAGACTGATCAAAATGCAAATGTTAGACATATATTTGCACACCAAGGGAAGGAAAAACCCAAGCATGAACCTGAGGGCTTCAAAGCTTCTGGGCTTTAAAGTAAGACCAACATAAGAGAAAAAAGATCGGTCATCCTAGTGCTGAACTCTAATAATACTTCTCTTCGGGCAAGAACCTAACTGACCATATCAGTGAGCATGTAACCTCTCCCCCGCAAACTCATGGTTTAAAAGAATTTTTATTTAGTTCATGGGTCTACAAACTGGCTGTCGTGCTTGGGAAGTTCTGGTGACCAAAGGCCTGCTGGGTTTGCTGAGCCTCTGGAGAGTCTGTGCCTGAGGCTGGCCGCCTCAGCTCTCCACCCCGGGGTCTCTCGGGCCCCAGCGGGCACCTCAGGCTCCAAGTGGCGGCCAAGCTCCAAGAGCAGGACGAGAGCAAACCCGAGGCCCCAGTGCTTTCCAGCCTTCCGCTTGCTCTGCCCGTTGTCCAAAGTGAAAGTGAAAGTGAAGTTGCTCAGCCGTGTCCGACTCTTTGCGACCCCAGGGACGGTAGCCTACCAGGCTCCACCGTCCATGGGATTTTCCAGGCAAGAATACTGGAGTGGGCTGCCATTTCCTTCTCCAGCGAACCTTCCCAACTCAGGGATCGAACCCGGGTCTCCTGCATTGCAGACAGACGCTTTACCGTCTGAGCCAGCCCGTTGTCCAAAGCAAGTCCTATTCTCAACCCAGATGCAAGTGGGAAGTGGGAAAAGGGACTCCCTCTCTTTATGGGAGGAGCAGACAACTGTGGGCACTTTGTAATCTATTGGGTTGGCCAAAAAGTTCATTTGGGTTTTTCTGCAAGCTCTTACGGAACTATTCGACCAACCCAATACCATACCACACCCAGGATGCCTATCCTCTTTGCTGTCACTTCTTGAATTCCTTTGAACACTCCATTTTCTCAATCAATGAGTACTTCCTTTGTGACAAGCCCTATTTTAGAAGTAGTAAACAAAATAAATAACTAAATTACAAAACAAAATAAGCAAGAATCCTGACTTAATGAAGTTTACCTTCCAGTATCAACAGGAGTCCCATGTTTTCTAAACAAATATTCTTTTTGACCCGAGACAATGTCTCCACCTCCCACACCCAGTGACAGACCTCTCTGAATTTTCCCCATTCACTGTCCCCTCCCTTTCCTTCTGGGAACTTCTCCTTCCACCTCCTAGAGGACTGTCAAACACAGGCTTCCCCTTCCCATTCCCACATATCTGATCATAAGATCAGGTGGGCCAATCAGAATACTTTATCCTGGGCACACAGATTGGCCCACGGTTGGGCCAATGAGCCAGGCAGGACTAATCAAAGACATTCTCAGGAACTGATAGGAAGCTGTTTAAGAAAATCTAGTAACTTTACCTATAGACAAAATGTGAACTAGAAATGACGATAATCTTAAATACCCCATGAGAATAAATCAACCAAAGGGAAACAGAGAAAATAATGGAGAGAGACACATTCCTTGCTATGTCTTTTGCACGCCTGAAACCACATCCGCTTCTGCTCTCAGTTATACAAGTCAATTGATTATCAAGTTTGAGTTGGGTTTTTGTAATCCACAAGCAAGTGAATTGGGATTCACTCAGTCCTCCAGCATTGAACACTGCAGTTGAACCTCCTAAAGCCAGCTACAGCCCCTGAAAGCCCTGTGTACTATTTACAGAAAGCCATGAAATACATTATATATAATTCTACCAAACAAAGAGCAATCCACTATGCAGAAAATAGCTACACCATACAACGTAGCAACAATAGATACACCTTTTCTCTTTTTAAAACATGCTATTAAACTAAATAAGTCCCACCATTTCCAACTTTTTATTAATAAATATTTAATCTTCTTTATCCTTTGGGTCACTCATACCAATTTATGCCAAGTTGGTACTAACGGGCTCAAAATTTACAGGAAGGACAATAATAATGAACAAAATTCTATCTGATAGTCTTTTTTTCCCCCCCTTCCAAGTCATAAATGATTAGCTTCCATCCAGGTCATGCAAAACTCCAATGATCCTTTGAACTACAGACTGAGAACCTTTTTCTAAAGAAATATTAGAGGTTCTGTTACAATAATCAATCCTAAACTGCAGACGGTACATTCTGCTCCTCTCTAACCACCTCCCCAAAGAACACCCAGGGACTCTAATGGCAGGCCCTTTGGGAATATGTTTCCCCAAATCATAAGCCAATTCAGTCTTTTTCAAGTGCGTCCTCAAGTGCAGACACATGTACGCGCATGCACACGCACACATGCACACACATGCACACGCACACATGCACACGCACGCACACATGCACACACACGCGCACACACGAGTTGAGTTCAATTATGCCGCGTAGATTATCACCTTCTGAAAGAGAAACTGCATGCACCAGCACATTAGAGGCTTCAGAGAAGACCAGGTTTAAATTTGTCTGAACTAACAACATTCCTCAAACATGTTTGTTCACAGACTACTGGTATTATTTTCATCATACCATACCTGTTAATGTTCATGAAACACTATGTGTCCCATGTTACCCATGGAGTCAATATCAGTCTATCATCTAAATAGGAGTCAATGAACTTTTCCTATAAAGAGCTAAAGAATAAATAGTTTAGGCTTTACAGGCCATCCAAATATTCAGCTGGGTCATTGCAGCATGGAAACGGCCATCAGTTCAGTTCAGTTGCTCAGCCGTGTCCAACTCTTTGTGACCCCATGGACTGCAGCATGCTAGGCTTCCCTGTCCATTACCAACTCCCAGAGTTTACCCAAACTCATGTCCATTGAGAAGGTGATGCCATCCAACCATCTCATCCTCTGTCATTCCCTTCTCCTCCTGCCTTCAATCTTTCCCAGCATCTGGGTCTTTTCCAATGAGTCAGCTTTTCGCATCAGGTGGCCAAAGTATCAGAGTTTCAGCTTCAGCATCAGTCCTTCCAATGAACACTAAGGACTGATCTCCTTTAGGATGGACTGGTTGGATCTCCTTGCTGTCCAAGGGGCTCTCAAGAGGCTTCTCCAACACCACAGTTCAAAAGCATCAATTCTTCGGCGCTCAGCTTTTTTTATAGTCATAGACAATATGTAAACAAATGGGTATGGCTGTGTATCAATAAAGTTTTATTTATAAAAACAGATGGAGGACCAGATTTGGCCAGTGGGGCACAGTTTGTTGGCCTATGTCTAGCTAAGTCTAGCTAATCAGACATTAGCTATGTCTAAGCTAATCAGAGATTTCAAGCGTAGAAGAGAACAGATGAGACCATGAACTTAATCAATGTCAGAGTCCCCACTCCATGCACAAGTCACATAACCTTGAGCAGCTTCCTGAACCTTTTTAAGCCCTGTTTCCTAGATGTAAAATGAGGATTAAGTGTACTTTTTACACCTAATGCAATGAATTTGCATTTCTACATGATTTCTCTGAGTGAAGGGTGTACAAGTGTATGTAATTTCAAAAAGGGGCGGGCCAAGATGAGTCAAAGCAAGGTGGGCAGATGAAACGATTCCTACACCGAAGTCACACAGCAAACACGGCACTCAGATGCAAGGATGACAGACTTAAAAATATATGCCTCCTGGGAATTCGTAAAATTTGGGGAGACAGCTCTAAACTTCTAGCATATGGAGTGAGGACTGAGCCAATCTTACATAATTCTCAGGGGCCAGGGAGGCTCAATTAACATCTTGCTTCCATAAACCGATCAAAGGCTATATTTGGGTTTATAAAGTAATGCTCAAAATTCTCCAAGCCAGGCTTCAGCAATACGTGAACCATGAACTCCCTGATGTTCAAGCTGGTTTTAGAAAAGGCAGAGGAGCCAGAGATCAAATTGCCAACATCCACTGGATCATGGAAAAAGCAAGAGAATTCCAGAAAAACATCTATTTCTGCTTTCTTGACTATGCCAAAGCCTTTGACTGTGTGGATCACAATAAACTGTGGAAAATTCTGAAAGAGATAGGAATACCAGGCCACCTGACCTGCCTCTTGAGAAATCTGTATGCAGGTCAGGAAGCAACAGTTAGAACTGGACATGGAACAACAGACTGTTTCCAAATAGGAAAAGGAGTGTGTCAAGTCTGTATATTGTCACCCTGCTTATTTAGCTTCTATGCAGAGTACATCATGAGGAATGCTGGACGGGAAGAAACACAAGCTGGAATCAAGATTGCCGGGAGAAATATCAATAACCTCAGATATGCAGATGACACCACCCTTATGGCAGAAAGTGAAGAGGAACTAAAAAGCCTTTGATGAAAGTGAAAGAGAAGAGCGAAAAAGTTGGCTTAAAGCTCAACATTCAGAAAATTAAGATCATGGCATCCGGTCCCATCACTTCATGGGAAATAGATGGGGAAACAGTGGAAACGGTGTCAGGCTTTATTTTTNCTGGGATTTCTTTGGAAGGAATGATGCTGAAGCTGAAACTCCAGTACTTTGGCCACCTCATGAGAAGAGTTGACTCATTGGAAAAGACTCTGATGCTGGGAGGGACTGGGGGCAGGAGGAGAAGGGGACGACAGAGGATGAGATGGCTGGATGGCATCACGGACACGATGGACGTGAGTCTGAGTGAACTTCAGGAGTTGGTGATGGACAGGGAGGCCTGGCGTGCTGTGATTCATGGGGTCGCAAAGAGTCGGATACGACTGAGCGACTGAACTGAAGAGACAAGAGAAAACTGCTATCCAAGTCACAAACAGGCATTTTCACTTCAGTTTTCAACCAGAGCCTCTGATGACCAAACAAACCACTGGAAAGTTCTGTTTTTTTTTTATTAGAAGGACAAAATGGAGATCAAACCAGAGTTAGGCTATAACTGGTGCTCTGATTCCAAGATATTGGACTTTTTAACCAAAATGTTCGCTTTCATAAAACCTTCTTTATATTCATACTAGCAAAATTATATTTTTATTTTGCCACACTGTGTTCATAATTTCAACTTTCCCTGCATGATGCAGACAGATCTTTCCCATTCATTTTATTGTTTTACAATGCAGAGGTGATGGAAGGGAAGATAACATTCAAATCCCTCCAGAATTCCCCTTTTGCTCCATAGGGACCTAACATTTATCATGATTAATTTTTCTCTGGGAAAAAAAAAAAAGAAATGAACATTTCTTTGTCAGGTAGAAGCTTTTAGTCATCCTGACACCAGGCTTTCACGCAGCAAAAATATTACTGATACTATTTTCCCTCTGAAGTGCATTTGTTATCAATATGCACTTAAACTGGTGATCAAGTCTTGCTACGAGAGACACCTGCTCTGCATTTTCTATCTGTTTAATACCTTAGGGATACATCACTTAATAATTTAGTGCTAAACCATTTAGCATTTTAGCCCATCATCGCTTATATTACACACAGGATTTCAGTAATGTCTGATAAAATTATGTGTTAGCTGCCTTATGTGTGTGTAAAACTTAATAAGTCTTCTTTCCCCCCTCAAGTTTAATAACTGATTTTCTTACATTTATGGATGTGAAATTTTATTGCTCATGGATATAGTTTGAACCTAAATCTTCATATCTTATAAATTGATTTTTAGTTTCCTTTTTGACCTTATGAATTTCAATCAGACAGTGACCTCTTGTTGCTCATGAATCTGACTGATTTAATGCCTTATAACAATAATAGTAGAGAAAAAGCATTATCATAAGAGCCCACAGGGTTTGCAGAAACCCATAACCAGATCTTGGAGGCCTCGAGCAACAATAACTCTTGACCCAAGACCGCGCTCTGAAGTCGGCCTTCTTCACGGTACTGGGATGGCCCATCCTTGTGGTGGCATAACTAGGCTGAAGCAGTGGAAAAGTCCCAGGAGGAGACTGGCTAAAAAGATTGTTTCAAAGACACAGTCCTGAACATAAGCCAGTAATAGAAAAGGTGCAAAAAGCTAATTTTATCTCAAGGATATGATTGGAAAGAAAAAGGAATAATGTACTGGTGCTGTCTCAGGGGGAGGCGTGTAAATGCTTCAGCTTGATAAAAAAATGAAAAATTATGTCGATTGTCTGTGCAGGCTGTATTGTTACTACTCTGTATCATATTGTGACTGCTGAGTCTATAGGATAAATGGAAGAGCTGAAGGAGTGTTCCTTTGTTTCCCTGGCTATGCTAACTTCATTTAATTGGTTTACTGAATAACAGCGTGTTGATGCTCATTATTCCTTATTAAGAAAGACTCTTAAACCCAAAACAAAAGCAGCTCCTTTTCTCTTATTCCTCTTCTTTCTTTAAATGAACATGGGGGTCCAACTTTTCCTACGTGGTGATCAACACTTCTCAAAAGATGAAGCCCGCTGAAATGTGGGCTCACCCCACAGCTTCCATTCTCTGAATCCTTGTCTGAAAAATCTAAAAATCCTCCCAGTTGCTCAACAAAACGCTGGCAATGAGATGCTGACTAAAATGGAAATCACTTGTGAAGAATAGACTTTTTTTTCTGCTGAGAGAACTTAAGTAGATGCCCTGTTTAATTCACATGCTTGGTAGGTAGCTGCTTACAGAGAAGAGGAAAGCGGACCTTCAAAAATCTTACTCTGAATGCCGAGGTCAACTATTAGGATTCAAAACTACCTAAGACACTAATACTCTTCTCCCATTTCAACCCACCACTATACCAGAAACGAGGAATGGAGCCGTTGGTTCTGTTCACCAATATTTTCAACACTCTCCCTTCCAGGCATTTGACAGGATTAACATTTGACAGGATCAGTCCTTCCAGTGTTTTTAGACCAATGAGATCTTGGCATGAAAGCCTGTTGCAACTGATACACCTATCCTAGTTATCTCCATTGGGGGGAGAAGGCATCCTCTGGATAAGGGAAGTAGGGTGTGGACTATATGGAATCAAAGTAGAAATGACCCCCTGATCCCAAATAGCAGCCTTATCTGTGACACATCTCTAAGCTAAGACATTGTCACAAAAGGATTCTACTGAAGCAAAATGCAGCCACAAATAAATAGATACCAGTGAGCAGTGGCTAACACATCGCAACGCATTAGTGAAGTTTTCTATTAAAAAAAAAAAAATGGTTAGGTCCTGAGATAAAAAGGGCAGAGCAAGGAAATGCTGTCTTTTCAGTTCAGAAGTTGAGGAACCCTAGTTCTAAAAATACAAGAGGCCACCAAAGGAAAAGGGAAATGAATGGAAATGAGAGGTGAAGTCATTCATCATTTCATAACCCTGACTTTTGAACTGTTTGCCCAGTAATTTCTGTAGTCTTTTGTTGTGAATGCAAACTTAAGAGTTAACAATATGGCCCCTGAAAGAGCGAGTGTCAGTCAGGGCTTCATTTATTCCTTGAACAAGTATTTACTGAACAATAAGAGGGCTGAGCAGCTCCCTGCCATGCAGTCAGGGTCTCTCACACAGACTCTGGCCTCCACCCTGACGTCAAGGAAACACACCAGAGGAAGGGCTTCCCTCTGAAGGGCCAGCGACGTGTCCCCTCGTCCAGCTGTCCTGACAATGTGAGCCTCCCACATCCATTTCATCTTCGACAGTGATGAAACACCCAGGGGGCTTACAGATGAACCAGTTCCTCAAATGGGATCAGATTTGGGGGAAAGCAACTCCATAAAAAAGGCTTAGAAAGCTTTCCTAAGTTAACAATACGAAGAAATAGAGGAGAACAATAGAATGGGAAAGACAGATCTCTTCAAGAAAATTAGAGGCACCAAGGCAACATTTCCTGCACTATAAAGGACAGAAATGGAATGGACCTAACGGAAGCAGATGATATTGAGAAGAGGTGGCAAGAATACACAGAAAAACTACACAAAAAAGATCTTTATGACCCAGATAATCATGATGGTGTGATCACTCGCCTAGAGCCAGACATCTTAGAGTGTGAAGTCAAGTGGGCCTTGGGAAGCAGTAGTACGAACAAAGCTAGTGGAGATGATGGGATTACAGCTGAGCTGTTTCAGATCCTGAAACATGATGCTGTGAAAGTGCTGCACTCAATATGCCAGCAAATTTGGAAAACTCAGCAGCGGCCACAGGACTACAAAAGATCAGTTTTCACTCCAATCCCAAAGAAGGGCAATGCCAAAGAATGTTCAAACTATCACACAAATACACTTACTTATTTCACATGCTAGCAAAGTAATGCTCAAAATTCTCCAATCCAGGCTTCAACAGTACGTGAACCAAGAACTCTGAGATGGTCAAATTGGATTTAGAAAAGAACCAAAGGGACCAGAGATCAAATCGCCAACATTTGTTAGATCATAAAAAAAGCAAGAGTTCCAGAAAAACATCTACTTCTGCTTTGTTGACTACACCAAAGCCTTTAACTGTGTGGACCACAACAAACTGGAAAATTCTTCAAGAGATGGGCATACCAGACCACCTTACTTGCCTCCTGAGAAATCTGTACGCAAGTCAAGAAGCAACAGTTAGAACTGCACAAGGAACAATGGACTGGTTCCCAATTGGGAAAGGAATATGTCAAGGCTGTATACTGTCACTCTGCTTATTTAACTACACAGAGTACATCATGCAGAATGCTGGGCTGGATGAAGCACAAGCTGGAATCAAGATTTCCAGGAGAAATAGCAATAACCTCAGATATGCAGATGACACCACCCTAACGGCAGTGAAGAGGAACTGAAGAGCTTCTTGATGAAGGTAAAAGAGGAGAGTGAAAAAGTTGGCTTAAAACTCAACATTCAGAAAACTAAGATCATGGCATCCAATCCCATCACTTCATGGGAAATAGATGAGTAAACGATGGAAACCATGACAGCCTTTATTTTCTTAGGCTCCAAAATCACTGCAGGTGGTGACTGCAGCCACGAAATTAAAAGACGCTTGCTCCACGGAAGAAAAGCTATGACCAACCTGGACAGCATATTAAAAAGCAGAGACATTCTTTGCTGACAAAGGTCTACCTAGTCAAAGCTATGGTTTTTCCCGTATTTATGTGTGGATGTGAGAGTTGGACTATAAAGAAAGCTGAGCACCGAAGAATTGATGCTTTTGAACTGTGGTGTTGAAGAAGACTCTTGAGAGTCCCTTGGACAGCAAGGAGATCAAACCAGTCAATCCTAAAGGAAATCAACTCTGAAGATTCATTGGAAGGACTGATGCTGAAGCTGAAGATCCAATACTTTGGCCACCGGATGTGAAGAGTCAACTCACTGGAAAAGACTGATTCCGGGAAGATTGAAGGCAGGAGGAGAAGTGGACGACAGAGGACAAGATGGTCAGATGGCATCACTGACTCAATGGACTTGAGTTTGAGCAAGTTCCAGGATACGGTGAAGGACGGGGAAGCCTGGCATGCTGCAGGCAACAGGGTCGCAAAGAGTCAGACAGAACTGAGCGACTGAACCACAACAACAACAACTCCACAAAAGGAAAGTGTTGTTTTAAGAATGGGCTATGACATGGGGACACCAGAACTCATCATCAAAGCTATTAACATTGTCAACAGTGATAAAGGATAACTTCCTCCTCTATTTTTCTCTTATTTTTAGTTGTTATATTTTTTAAAACATGCATTCCCTTTGACATTATATAAAAGGAAAACTGCTACATTTAAAACCACATTATCCTCTTATATCTTCAATCGTGTCATCACTAAGATTATAGCATAAGATAAAAAGTCTCAAATTTGGAGCAAATCAAACCACTGGCTTGACATTCTGGAGTCTGACCATTTATTCCAAAGTTCCTCAAATGTCTCCAGCAATCATATGCTTTTAAAAAAAAATGTTTCCGTGGCTTTTCTAAAGCACATCAAATTATTTTGCAAAAGACAGACATAAATTATGAAGATATCTATCAATACTTATTTCTTCTGGTCTTCCAAGAGCGCTTCCTGGTTCTGTTTTCTAGGGTTCATTGAAAACAAGATCTTCGGGCTGAATCTCATGGTGTCTCGGATCTTTTATTTTTTTCATTTTGTTTCCTGTTTAAGTCATATTTCTCATCATGGCAGAGAGCTAGCTAACTATAAATTTGCCCCTTTCTGTTTATCCTGTAGTTGCCTGTCAAAGCAAATAAGCCTGCTTTGCATTAGAGCTTGGAAATTCAATTGTGGAAGAGTAAGTCCCTCCAATGAAGGTAAGCCAGAGTGGTGTGAATTCATACCCAAAGGAACCCACAGCCAGAACATCTGCATCTGAGGGAATTAGGCAACCCCTCATGGGGTGGGAAGGAAATGTTTTCAAGGCACATTTATATGCCAAATAAAGTCAACCAGGTTTCTTTAAAAACATCTGCTTTTTAAATATCTTACCCTATCAAGACTGTGACTGTGAAAGTTAATTCTCCCTGATGCTATTAACATAACTAAGAAGAAAATCTCATTTCCTTCTTAGCTTCCTCTACCACTGGGTCATAATCTTAAATGGAACTCAAATCACTAAGAGATTCTTTCTTAAAATATAGAAAGTGCAGAAATAGGTGCACATGATTATGGTTTCAGTTCTTAACCTTGACTATTTCCCAGAACACTTTACATTGATCATAGGTTAATAGTAATAAATATCATCGAGTTCCTGTTATGAACTTTAAATTGTTTGGCCTTTGATATGTATTATCTTTCTTGATTCGTGCAACTCTAAGAGGTAAGCATTCTTATGCTTATTTTATGGATATCAAAACTGAGGTTCAATTAAGTGACTTGTCAATTACAATTGATAAATTTTGTCCAAATATACATTAAAATACACACACAATTTTAAAAACACATCTTATCCATGCACTATGTAAAATTTCTCTCTTACTACCTCTTAAATATGTACCTCAGTTTAGAAAATTTAAGAAACAAAAAGCTTGTGAAAATCTCAAAATGCCGAGAACTGCCTTTGCGCTTTCCAAAATGTTTCTGTGTTTGGTCTGCACAAACAAAACCAGGTTGCATTACTAAAATCAAGTGCAAGCAAGGGGCAGAGCTAGGACTGGAACTCAGGTCTCTCTAAGGAAGGTCTGGGAGGCAGCGTTAACCTACAGGCTCTGAACCCTGCCGTGTGAATGACGAGCCCAGCTCCACCGCTCAGCAGCTGTGTGGCCTGAGGCTCCTCAGTGGAACTAGGCTGTTTCCACTCCTGACAGGAGCAGATCCTGCCTTGCATTGCCGCTCTTCCACTGAAGAGCAAAGGAAATAAAGCTCACAGAGGCAGCGTCTGATGCCAGCTCTTACGGCAACCCCAGCCTCCAAGACGACTAACCTCCTGATAGTCACAGCCTTGTGCGTGCCCCTCTCGTGTCCAAAAGCACTGAGCTACATAGAACATTATGGAAATGACTGTATGATTTCTGAGCCTGGGTCATAAAGGACTTTGCCACTTATGCCTTGGTCTCGACTCACTCCAGAGAAGCCATCCATTATGCTGTGAAGATGCTCAAGCAGACCCCTGAGAGGGCCCACTAAAGAGAAGCAAGGCCTCCCACCACCAACAACAGCTTGAGGGCTGTGGCCTTCTTATAAGTGCGGGCCCCTGGATGCAGACCTTCAGTCCACAGTCCCAGCTGACATTTGGACTGCAGTCTCAGGAGAGACCTCAAGCCACATCCACCGGTTAAGCCACTTCTGAATTCTTAACCCACAGAAACTGAGATAACGCAAGTTTATTATTGCTTTAAGCCACTAAGGTTTGGAGTACTCTGTTACACAGCCACAGATAACTAATACAGTGCTCAAAAAACCTTAAGCTCTTAGCAGAAGCAGAAGTTCATGTTCGTTCTGTTTCACCATGAAACCTCCCCTTTCATGAAGGAAAGACTACCTTTGCAGCAAATTTTAAGCCCTCTATCACAGGGCAGGAGAGACAGGTAATGACGAATATTTTTTAAGGACTGGAGTGGGGAGGCTGTTGGGTGGTACTATTAGGTGACCACAGGACTTCCCAGGTGGCACTCGCAGTAAAGAAGCCACCTGCCAACGTAGGGGACATAAGGGATGCGGGTTTGATCCCTAGGTCGGGAAGATCCCCTGGAGGTGGACATGGCAACCCACTCCAGTATTCATACCTGGAGAATCCCTGTGGACAGAGGAGCCTGGCGGGCTACAGTCCATAGCGTAGCAAAGAGTCGGACATGCCTGAGCGACTTAGCACGCACGCACGCACTCACTGAGGTGACCACATGCCTTATTCCTGTGTGCACTGCATCATATCCATTGAAAAGTTCAAAGTTCCATTACTGATACCACCAGCTGGGGCACCTGCCCTAACAGAGTCACAAATCAGTAGGCTATTTTGCATTTGCAATATCCATTTGCAGACCCCAAATATGCCACTTTCCCCATGACTCCCTCCATTCACTGCCTTCTTTCTTTTCTGTCTTCTCCCGGCAACAGAAAGCACTGAAACAGAAGCATGCAAAACAATATTTCTAGTAAAGAATCTTGTTTTCCTACATGTTGTATCTTTCCCATCAGAGACACGGAGGGAACAGGAGTGGGCTTAATATTTTTGTATTAACAAGACTCGTAGTAGTAACATCCCTCTGCAGCCCCTGCCGTCACATCAAAATCAATCACCATCTTATCAACCCATCCAAACGCTCCAGGTCCCATCGCCGTGAACAAAACTCCTCATCTATTAATAGTTGCAGAAAAAGTTTCAGAACCAAAGGGAAGTCCTTAACTTTTCCCCCAGGTTCTGTGATGAATGGACTGCCTTCTCTCTTGTTCTATCCTAAATGTTGGGACATAGATGAGTAAGTGGTCAAATGCTGGCAGTCAGACACTCTCTGCAGATATACTGATGATGGGGATGTCATTGGCTACAGTCACGTTAGAGATGATTTAGTGACACAATGATTTTGCATCGAGCACTAATTTAACACTGACTTTATTTTTTTTTTTTTTACTTCTTACACCTGTGCTTTGTTATATTCTTTAATGGATAATAAGTATTTTTTGGACACTGACTCTGTGCCAGGCACTGGGAAAGCATTTTCAGTTCAGTTCAGTCGCTCAGTCATAACACTGACTTTAGATCAGAATGCACACGTCAGGTGCAATCTCACTGTAAGATTAAGGGGTCATGAGAGCAACCCCAGGGGCATGAGAATAATGGGGGCGGAACCTGGAAGTGCCAGTTAGGAAACAGGTAGTCACCCGGTTTCGTACAGGACCTAGGTCAACTCGCGCATCCGACAAAGCAGATGTCTGCTGAATGCCTACCACATGCCAAGGTCTCTGCTGGGCTCTTCTGCCAATGTCACGACCTCCTCGGCCTTCAGAGCAACCCCATCTACCAGCACGTGTTTCATTTCTAGAATGGCATAAACCAGGCAAACTACAGCCCCAGGGCCAACCAGCCTGCCGCTGTTCTGTAAGGGGTCTGCCTTGGAACATAGCCGCATCCGTCGCCTGCACGCCGCCGGTGGCGGTTCGCACACCGCAACAGCAGAGCTGGGGGGTGGGGCAGAGACTGCAGCCCACGCAATGGACTGAACCGCGCTCAAGTCCCAACCCATAATATAACTGCGTTTGAAAACAGGGTCCTTAGGAGGTAATTAAGGTTAAATGACGTCACAAAGGTGGGGCTCTGATCCAATAGGACTGTGGCCCTGTAAGGAGGAGAGCCCCCAACCCCACATGAGAAGCACAGTTGCCTTTGAGAACTCGGAATGTGGACACAGCCAATAAGCCCTCGTCTGTCAGTAAGGAAAAGGGCATCTAGCATTCTCTGCCACATCCCTTGGTTTACAGGTTTCACATCTGAAAATTTCTTACACCACATGGAGACATGAATAGGAGAGCATGCATCACAGCAGTATTAATACAGAAAAGAGAAAACTGGCAACCACATAAATATATGTGCCTGATCTGGGTATCCACCCAGATCCCTTTAATGGGCTGGCATCCCCACTCACAAAGGGCAGTCAGAGCTGGCCACTCACGGCTCAAATCTGAGTCTCCTCTGGAGGGGCTGCCTGGGTACCACTCCACTGATAAATCATCCAGCAAATGGCTAGCACAGGCACTGCTTCTAGGAAACCTGAGCTAAGACAACATACATACATCAATAGAAGACTGACCATTCAGATTAAGATATAAGCATATAATAATGAGTGCCAGTTAGAACTGAGCAAAGCTATATACAATGATATCGACAAGATGTCTGAGATTTTTCATTGAATGCAACAAAAAGCAAGTTGCAGAACATTATGTGTAATCTGCTCTGATTTGTGTAAAATAAGAATATACCTCAATAGGCTTAAGTATTTTTAGAAATTTTCTAGAAGAATACAAAAGAAGCTCTGTGTGTTTCCTCTAGTTGCCTTTTCTTCTTCTACTCTTCTATATTATTTAAATTAAGAAAAATATGTTTTTCTTTTATGACTTGAATTTTTTTCCTTAAAATATCTCCATTACCCAACATGATCAGAGGTTGAGATTTTTGCTCAGCACAGGGTCTACTACCAAATGATTTCAAACTTTAAAAGCATTAAATAGAAGGCTTAGGTTCCAGTCCAGCTCTGCTATTTACTAGTTAACTTAGGTAGGTCATTCCACCTCTTAGATGCTAACCTGTAAAATATGAGTTAAAGTAAATATATTAACCCCACCGTGCTATTTGAGGAACAGATGAAATAATGCATGCATAAGTATTCTATGAACTATAAATCTTTACACAACAGTTATGTTGCTATCGGTAATGATACCAACAGTACATCAAGACCTTAAATGTCCATAGATACAAATTAAATATTTTTATGTGGTATGCCCCAGCCATGGTCCTGTGATGCAGATAAGAAAAACTGATTCTGGTTGATTTATATGGAAAAGGTTATCAGGAAGCTCACAGAAACATTCAGGAAGCCTAGATAACAAGAGTTGGAGAAATGGCAGTACAAAAGGTGGTTTTTCATTTGGAATTACAGAAAAAGCGCATCATAGCTTTTGTTATAGTCTGGTTAGGATGGGCTGTGGCCACGCATGCTGGAGACAATAGCTTGTTCTCCTACCCACACTGACCCTGCTAATTCTGAGCCCTGGAGAGAGGTTGTTCCCACGAAGTGCCCTCTGGCACTGCTGTACCAGAAACATGAATACAGATGCAGCATCATTGGGAAAACCCCCTCTGCCACTATTCCATCACCATCACTGGCTACCAAGGCAAAGTCCAGAAGGAGTTTCCCACAGAGCAGTTCAGGACATCCTAGCTGCAAGAGAGTCTGAGAAAGTGAACATCTGGCATATTCAGTTTTGAATTAAAGAGTCTGATGCTGAGACTTCCCTGGTGGTACGCAGATACGAATCCACTTGCTAATGCAGGGACACGGGTTCGATCCCTGGTCTGGGAAGATCCCACACGCCGCAGAGCAACTAAGCCTGAGCACTACAGCCACTGAGTCCTCGAGCTGCAACTACTGACGCCTGTGTGCCCAGAGCCCTTCCCTCTCACTCTGCAACAAGTTAAGCCACCACAGTGAGAAGCCCACACACTGCAATGAAGAGCAGCCCCCACTCGCCACAACTAGAGAAAGTCTATGCACGGCAATGAAGGCCCAGTGCAACCAGAAAATAAATAAATGAATGAAAAATTTTTAATAAAAAGTTTTTAAAGAATCCGATTCTAACCAAGATTTATATGGTAGAAAAATTTCTTCCAACATTAGAAGGGAATTCAGATACCAAGAACAAACACACACACAAACAAATAAATGTTACCTATATGGTATCAGCACAGAAGTCCTCGTGAGTAGCCAAAACCCATGCCATCTGTATCTATATATTTACAAATACATTCACATAAATTGGGTTCTCAGGGAGGCTGACTCTGTGACAGAGATTAGCTTGCAGGGATTTTATTAGGAAGTCTTCTTAGGATCAACATCCTTGAGGGAAGAAGAGAGCAGGGGGATTAGACAGAAGGAGAAACTGGGTTGCTGTGCAGTCTCAATGCAGGACTTGTAACGCTGTGGTTAACAAAAGGGCTGCCACAATCCCAGCCATCACAACCGCATGCAAAGACAGGACATTGGAAATATAAAACACAGAAAGGTCAGAAGTCTTTTCCTCAAATGGTTTCTTTCCCAGATCCCAGTTTTGTTTTGTTTTCTCCCCCATAAGTTCTAGAAGACTACATCTCACATTTCATTGGCCAGAAATAGATATGAGCATTGTTAGCTAAAAGAAAGGCTGGGAAGTGAGTTCCTGGCAAAGAAGAGTCAGCCACGTTTGGGTTAGATTCACAGGCAAACAATAAAACATATACAGTGCACACCTTCACATTCCTTACAGCCTGGTGTCGCTCACGGAGCACTTGCTCAGAGCCAGCCACTGAGCTAAGGCCTTTTACATTAAGCATCTTGAGTCTCGCCTTGGCCCTGTTCGGTGAGTTCTATCATCATGCCTGTATCACAGAAGAGGAAACTGAAGTTTGGAGCAGTTGTATGTCCAACGTCAACACAATTAGTAAACAGCAGAGCTTCAACTTAAACCCGAGCCTGATGGACCCCAGAGTCCGTGTTCATTGCCGCTTCACAGCATATGACCACGAGTACACTTACACCTGAAAAGTGGACCAGGGACAAAACCAAGGGACCTGAGGGATCAGGAAGATGTGTGGAAGTCCAGGACCTAGGTTGGACCACACGTGGTAAAGAGAAGATAGAAAGCATTACTTCTTCTGTGAACCTGCTTATGGATGCAAAGGAGAAAATCAAGTTGGAATTAAAATGTTTGCGCCAAACTATACTTGCTACTCAGTGTATGGTCCCCAGACCAGCAGCATAAGCATCTCCGGAGCGCTGGTGAGACACGCAAAATCTCAGGTCCTTCCCAGACCGAGCCAGAATCTGCATTCAGGAAGGTCTCTGGTCGATCTGCGTGCACTTAAAAATTCGAGGGACATCGTTCTAGAGGCTTCCTTGAGAGCTCAGGCTGGGAAGTAAGCAGAACAAGCCCCGAAAGCTGGCTTTGAAACCAACTCTGTCTGTAAAATGGACTGAGTATAATAGAAAGAAGCCAGTCACCATGTTCATACAGACCATCTCATCTTGTCACCACAGGCCATCAACAAAGCTATGGGTTAAGTACTGTTATTACTGACAGAGGAGGAAACATTTAGTAACTCGAACCCATTTCACATAACCAATAACTTGGCAGAAACTAAGATGTGAAACCTCCACAGTTTGATGCTAGAAGTTTCCTCCTGCAGCACACAACATCCCCTAAAGGCAGATGGCCTGAGGAAAGAATGAGGTCATTTGCGTAAAAGAGTTAATACGGTGCCTGGTACTTAACACACACGAATAATGAAGAGAAATAGTCTGACTCCCTTTAATGAGATTTGAGCCACGAACTCTCAATCACCTAAAAGTAGCTATCTGTTGAAAACTTCTAATACCAGCTTCTACCAACACCCAGAACACGTTTCAGCAAGTTTCCTCTCCCATCAGTCCATGTATTATCAAATGAAAATGAATTTCCCTCCTAGCCTAAAGCAAAATGCAATTAGAAAGGTGAATCTGCAGCTCTGAGTCAAAAACGGACCTCCAAAGTCACACTTAAATGATTTTGGGTTTTCCACTGTTTCGAATTATCCATGCCACTGCTCCCCTTATTGGCACTGATAACAGAGTGTTAACTACATTACATGCAATTAAATTCAAAATATTTGTGCAGCAATTATATGGATTCATCAAACCTAATGGTGCAGTCACAATTTCGAGTGTACTCATCAGTACTGCTCAGGAATAAAAAAAAAAAAAAATTGGCATATAGAAATATATTCCCACAAGCTGATAATTACAAAATAAACATTGTGTCCGATGTCCTCATAGTAGCTGACACCTATCAATAGTAAACAAATTAGAAGTTTCTCACAATGTTGACCTTACTGCTATCAGTATTTTTACATGTCCTTCATTAGGGACCAGATATATCAAGACTCATTGGAAAAGACCCTGATGCTGGGAAAGACTGAAGGCAAAAGAAGAAGATGGTGGCAGAGGATAAGATAGTTAGATAGCATTACCAACTCAATGGACATGAATTTTAGCAGACTCCAGGAGATAGTGAAGGACGGGAAGCCTGGCTTGCTGCAGTCCATGGGGCCACAAAGAGTCTGACACAACTTAGCAACTGAAAAACAACACCAAGAGGCTGTTTGCTCAGCAACCAACAAGTTACCCACACCTGTGCTTATTCTTTTGTTTACAAAGGTAAACTTCTTCATCTGAAGTCTTCCCAGCCTCTTGTGTTTGGTTAGCATATAAACTCACGGTTGATCCCTAACCCCCTACTCTTGGTGATGGGAGCCAAGACGGACATTACCTGCACACAATGACCACTTCCTCCTTCAAGCATTCAAGACTCTTTCTCTCCCTGGGAGCTCTCTCTGGTACACGGAGAGCTTACTCAGCTGGGAGTTTAAGGGCCCTACTGGGAAAACCCTCAACCGAAGAAGAAAGGCAGTGGAAGGACTCACACCCTAGCTTCTCCACCACGTGGTGGGTCATTTCTGAAGCTGGCCCCACACAGCTCCTCGGAGCGTTCCCAGTGGGATCCCAGGTGCCCACGGTGGTGAGCAACTGGTCAGTACTTGTGTTAGTGACTTTCCTCCCTTCTTTGTCTAATTTTCCCTACTCTCTCACTTGTGCTTCCTGAAATCACCTTCCAAATACACTCCCTGGACCCAAGCTCTTGGTAAAGTGTCTGCTGGGCTAGTCAACAAAACCATTTTGTGGATACTTGATCTTCTTACAAAACTCCCACAGCAGATGCTATATCTCACTTTCCTGGACTCCTTGAGAATAAGGATACATAACAAAGGCTCCAGCAATCAAGTGAGCCTTGGAAGTTTGTGACACAAAGAAGCAGGGCCTGTGGATAGTCTATTCCAGCAAAGGGAAGAGCAGCAGTGACTGTCTTCCAGTGGCTGCATAAGTGGTTTCCAGAAATTCCCATTTCTGGTGAGAAGGGACGCCCGGCAGAGGCAGCAGCATCGGGCCCAGAGTGTCTTCACGATACCAGTTCCCCCCACCCGGGATGATTCTGGCCCTTTTCCTGGCTTCTCAGGCCCTCTGCAGATCCTCTAATTAACTCCTTTTCTGTTTCAATAAGCCAGAGTTCATTTTCTGTGGCTTGAAACTGAAAAGACCAACTGATACGGTTATGTTCTCCTAATGTATAAAAAGAACAGGGCTATTCATTATGACAGCATCTATCAGAGGTGAACACTGGAGACAAGCTAAGGATCCATCAGGAGGAAACTGATCGGTTATGAAGGATCAAGTCAATGGCTAAAAAGTAGCAGGACAGCTCTGAATGTGTGTATGTGGAATTATCCCAAGATTAAGTTTAAAAATCAGAACCATGTATGTAGTTTGCTATCCTTCCTGTTTTTAATATGTATGCAGATAAACAGATGTGTTTATGCATGTACATGTAAGTATGTCCAGTTCTTCATACAGAAGATGGACAGAATGCCTGACATACGTGCACAAGCACCAGATGGCTCTAGAAGGAGATGGTTTATATCTTGGAGGAGAACAAGGATCCTGGAAAATCAGGCACGGACCAAGTCCTTGCCTATACATGCATCCTGCATGCGTGCTAAGTTGCTTCAGTCGTGTCTGACTCTTTGTGACCCCACAGACTGTAGCCCGCCAGGCTCCTCTGTCCATGGGGATTCTCGGGGCAAGAACACTGCAGTGGGTTGCCACGCCCTCCTCCAGGGGCTCTTCCCAAGCCAGGGATCGAACCCACATCTCCTGAGCCTCCTGCATTGGCAGGTGGGTTCTTTACCATTAGTGCAGCCTGGGAAGCCAAGTCTTTACCTGGATTTCTTTTAAATTTTTTGAGTTCATACTTGGGCAGATTTTTCATCTATGCAAAAATAAATAAAATTTAAATGAACTCAACAATCTGAAGAAGAAGAAAAGGCAAGCCTGGCACACTCAGTCTGAGGCAAGACCAGATATTCTGCACTTTTTAGCAAATAATTCCAGCACCTCTGACTCCAGGTGCTGCCAAAACCCTGGTCTACGTCGTCAGGGATCAGGAGTGGTCTGCGCTATTCCACACCATCCAGATCTCGGCACTGAACCCGAATTAACATTGTATTTCCTAGACCCAGACCAACTACCCAAGAGCAAAAGTTCTGACCTTTGCCTCCTTTTCCGTCCTTCTTGAAATATTAAGTGGATATGATCCTACGGCCATAGTGTGCTTTTATTAATGTGTCTACATCATCGTACACACACTCACACTCACACACACCTGCACACTGCTCTCCACTCTCATAAACCTGAAAGTTCTTAGAGTGTTTCCCACCAGAATACATTTTGAGCCTGAGGACAAAGGTTACTCTTTGAAAGCTTAAAGGTCACTATTCTCATTGTGTATGAACAATGAGAACTTTTCAGGCGTGGACTTTTCTCGGCTAAAAGGCTTCCTACCTGATGCCTACTTTTGTTTCTTACTCTTTTTGCTTTCTTTCTCTGGGCATCATGCCAAACATCTAAGGAGATGACCCACTTGATCAATCTATTATAATCTTTTAAAGCCTCTGCCATTTCAAACTAATTTATTTTTACATGGCATCTTCCATAAAAATTATCTCAAAATACTTTGTTTGAGAAGAAGTAAAATTACGATGAAACAGTTTAAGCAATGAAAAAACTTTTGGTTTTGAGGATCAAGAGTTAAGCACGTGTCGATAATTTCTTGCAAGCTCACAGCTCTTACTCTATTCAGAGTTGTATCATTCTTAGCAATTCCCGTTTCAGACAACAGTGGCTGGCAAAAACTGAAACTTAGGTCTCGATTATTCAGAGCGTGAGAAACATATAAAAGCTGAACCAGGAAAAATACAGTTGCACTTGATTCAGACCTGCGGCCATTCAGTTAAAGCCAGCGTCCCAGCCTGCTTCCCACTCTTCACCTCTGCCTGGTTTTTCCCTCTGGTTCTCTCAGTGACATTTGACTCCAGTCCTTTTTCGCAACTCTTCCCTGCTCTGGCCCCTGTGACTCTAAACGCTACAATTCTCCTCCTAACATTCTGGCCATTTCTTTTCCCTCATTTTTTCTGGAATTTCCTACCTGTCCCCTGGTTTTCCCCCAAAACTGCTTTAAGGAATTGGTAGGAGATCTAAATTTATACCAAAGCTAGTTCTGATCTCTGTTCTCTCCTTTTCTTGCTTGCATCTTCAAGCAAGATGATAGTTTTATTCCCAATGGAGTCATCTATCTCCCTGACCAACACATATTATTCTTCTCTAGTCCTGCTCAGAATCTACTCTTTCTGATGTTGATAATTACCCCCAAGATCTCCTTTGGGAAACAAGACCTCCGCCATCTGTGGTCCATGTGTTTTAACGGGGGTCTCCACCAGGCCTGGGTTAGAGGTGGGCATAAAACCCTGATAGACACAATCAGCGTTTTCCATCCCCCTGGTCATGATCAGTTCACGGGTAAGTGTGTGGCAGTAGGTTTGTGTTTGGTTTTGTTTCGGAGTGTGACCCCAGGAAGCACCAGTAGCGGAATGGGGGGCATGGGACAGGAAAGGGGAGGCGGCCTAGACGGGGTCTGTCACCAGGGTGGCTGCCGTGCTGAGTCGTCCTGTTGTTTCGTTGCTAAGTCCTGTCTGGCTCTTTGTGACCCCATGGACTGTAGCCCACCAGGCTCCTCTGTCCATGGGATTCTCTAGGCAAGAACACTGCAGTGGGTTGCCACTTCCTTCTCCAACCACGGAGAAGGAGATAAATCCTTCTCAGCCAAGATGGCATCCAGTGTAAACCAGTATCCAGAAGTGAGAGAAAGCCCTTTGGTCAAGAAATGCGACCTTGGGTGTTGGAATTCAGGCCAGTGTCTAACGAAGTGGCGAGGGCATGGGGCTGGGACTCTCAGAGCACCTGCTAGGGCTTATGAGGCCTCGCGGCCATTCGCCACGCTTCCTGAACATGCGTGTGCTAGGTTGCTCAGTCGTGCCTGACTCTTTGCCACCCCATGGACTGTAGCCCACCAGGCTTCTCTGTCCATGAGATTCTCCAGGCAGTATTCTCAAAGAACACTGGAGTGGGTTGCCATGCCCTCCTCCAGGGGGTCTTCCCAACCCAGGGATTGAACCCAGGTCCCCTGCATTGCAAGCAGATTCTTTACTGCTAAGCCAGCAGGGAAGCCTTTGCCATGATTCCTAGCCTGTCCCAAATACAAAGCCTCTTTCATAGACATAGGTGAATTCCTGCTAATGAGTCTTGATGAAAAATAGTGACTACAACTATAGGCTAAAATCTATTTATTCACATTCTTGCAGCTAGGATGCAGTCATGTGACCTTCTCCAGCCAATCAAATGCACCCAAGCCCAATGTAAATAATCACTTTTTGGCATTCGGTATCAGGAACCTATTCTGGCAACATTATCTGGGTCATAGGCTGTGCTCAACAAATATTAGCTGCTATTAAGATTAAAAGGAATATTTCCAATTAGTTTCTTATATTTAAAATATGGGATGCATCTCTTTAACAACAACAACAAAAAAAAACCACCATATGCCCTTCAAAATGCTATTTGACATACAAACAAAATTAAATATTATTATGGACAAGAAACCAAAACAATGGAGTAAAACGCTACACTGTTCGAAAAACATGCCTGGCTCAATAATCTGGCAGTATGTTGATACGCCCACCTCCAGACACTTTTCCCCAGTGAAAAAAATGGAAGGATTTGAAAGATAAATTATTATACTGACTAAACTGTCTAATTGAGCCTCACCATGTCCTAGACTCTGCAGATGTCGGGGATAATGAGATAAAAGACAAACCTCCACCCTTCCAAAGAACACAGATTAGGTGGGGCGATGAACTGGTAGAATAATTATTACCAACATGTTACCACCAAAATATTTCCAGAGGGCAAAGAGAATACCAAAGGGCAGCGCCTTGTTGCTGGTTGCTTAAGCTGCATCTTGAACTTCAACTAGGATTTAGCCAGAAAGAGAGAGAATCTTGAGCTTCAACTAGGATTTAGCCAGAAAGAGAGAGAGCAGAAACACAGTCCAAGAAGAGAAACCCATGAGCAGAAGAGACAGATGTAAGGGCGTGTGAGCACCTCGAGCTTGGTCAGAGGAGGAGTGAGCAGGAAGGATGCAGGGACCTCCGGGAGCCCCAGTATCCGCTCCACGGTGGGCAAACCTGAACCCGGCTTCCTTTCTCTGGAAATTAAAGGGAGGAAGGAACTTCAAAGAAAAGATCAAGGCCGGTGCTTACAGCCCTCTTTAGAATCCACATCACCCAATACAAGACCCACCCCTGGATCAACACGTACAAGCACATTTCCGTGATTCACCACCTGAGCGCAAACACAGCTGGCCAGAAGATCACATTCATCAGGAACCACCGTTGCGAGTTTATCTGTGTGTATGTTTAAGGAAGGTTCTGAGTTATCCTTTACTTCTAAGGGAAACCAACACATAGGTGGATTTCAAAGCTGTTCTTTGAATAAGTCACTGTACCTGTTCTTCCGATTTTTCACAAACAGAAACACAAACTATTAGTTCAGATAGCTTCAGTTTTCTAAGAAATACCAGAACTCCACCTGGAATCACATTTTATTCTAGTACATATTTAAGTATTTGCCATTATTAAGAAATTAGGTGACAGTTTCCATATCATAGATGTGTCTTCCTGGTATCATATTTGGAACATGTCTGGTCTCCCTTTAAAATACATACGCAATTGTCTTTTAAAGTTTGACCTTTATTCAGCTTCATCAGAAATTTCATTTTGGTCTTTCTGGTAGTCATCAATACAAGAAATGCCAACTATTCATTTCTCTTCTCAATTCAAATCGAATCAACAAGCCTTATTGAATACTGGTGACTAGTACAGCACTTAGTACAGAGAAACTAAATTTTCCTCCTGTCCTTTCGTATTTACAACCACTTTTTACCTATGAAATCCACTTGGGAATCAGAGAAGGGAATTCTATTCAATTTCTTATGATTTAAAGTAGGTAAATCATAAACGGATGCTTTAATTCTGAAAAGCCCAGTATTGTTCAGCCAACAGATCAAACACACAATTTCGTTACCAAATACATTCTATTTGAAATCTACTTAGCGATCAAAATTTTAGATGGGGTAGTAGGTTTCAAATCAGATTTGTCCAAAATATTCAAGCCCAAAACATTTAAAAAAAAAAAAAGATCGAATACCTACCTCTATGGTAGCCCTTGTTCTGCAAATAAATCTCACATCAGCCTTCTCCTTCCAGATTTGTGAGAAAATGCATCTGGATGAAAGAGTAACTTAAACCCAGGTATAATTTCGGGTTTGCTTGCAAGTGGGAAACCCAGACGTTAAGGGACCAAGAGATTCCTTTGGGAGGTGTGAAGCAAGTGATCCAGGTGTGAGACACACCATCCGTACTGTTTCTACTCCAGGGGCACAATCAGAACCATCAGAAGTGTGAGGTTATCTTCGTTTATTATCATGGGGAGAGGTGGGATGATGAAATGTGAGGATTATTTAGTCTGGAAGCCCCAAGAAATAACAAGTGACCTTAAGAAGAGGATCCTTTGGAATGGTCTCGTGTTGACTTTCATTTCCTATACTGGTGACTAGTGTAATAGCACAGGGAAGCTAGAAGGCGGATTTACACTCCTCCCTGGATTTGAGTCATACTTAGTTAGCCAAGTACAAGACGCGAACACAGTCACGGCAACTTGCACAAGAGCTGGGTTCCAGGGGCAGCACGGAAAGTGCAAATTACAAAGCGAAGATGGAGTCGCTCAGTCGTGTCCGACTCTTTGCGACCCATGGACTGTAGCCCATCAAGCTTCTCCATCCACGGGATTCTCCAGGCAAGAATACTGCAAATTACAAGTGGTCCAAATTAGCCTTAAAAGAGTGTCATGTCTACCCCCACATACCATCTATACCTTACACCATATCCTAGCAAGCCCAGGGCAGACCCTTTTTCTAAAGAACTGAAACAGATGGTTGATTTTCTGGTCCATTCTAGAGCTCACTTAGACATAAAGGCCACATTATATGACCAGGATGCCTCTTTAAATGCTAGAACCACAGCTGCAGAAACTGGGATCAACCAAAGTAAAAGCAAGTTCTCCTTTCCCATCTCACACCGTGTGGGCCCTTATGAGTGAGTGAGTGAAATCGCTCAGTCATATCCGACTCTTTGCGACCCCATGGACTGTAGCCTAACCAGGTTCCTCTATCCGTGGGATTTTCCAGGCAAGAATACTGGAGTGGGTTGCCATTTCCTTCTCCAGGAGATCTTCCTGACCCAGGGATTGAACCCAGGTCTCGGGCAGACGCTTTACCATCTGAGCCATCAGGGAAGATGTGTGAGACCTTAAGCATTAAGCAAACTGAGGAAATATCAATAATCTCAGATATGCAGATGACACCACTCTTATGGCAGAAAGAAGAACTAAAGAACCTCTTGATGAAAATAAAAGAGGAGAGTGAAAAAGCTGGCTTAAAACTCAACATTCAAAAAACTAAGATCATGGCATCTGGTCCCATCACTTCATGGCAAATAGATGGGGAAACAGTGGAAACAGTGACAGACTTTATTTTCTTTGGCTTCAAAATCACTGCTGATGGTGACTGCAGTCATGAAATTGAAAGGTGCTTGCTCCTTGGAAGAAAAGCTATGACCAACCTAGACAGCATATTGAAAAGCAGAGACATTACCTTGCCGACAGAGGTCCGTCTAGTCAAGGCTATGGTTTTTCCATTGGCAATGTATGGCTGTGAGTTGGACCATAAAGAAACCCAAGCACCAAAGAATTGGTGCTTTTGAACTATGGTGTTGGAGAAGACTCTTGAGAGTCCCTTGGACTGCAGGGACATCCAACCAGTCCAACCTAAAGGAAATCGGTACTAAATAAATGATGCTGAAGTGAATCTCCAATACTTTGGCCACCTCATGCAAAGAGTTGACTCATTGGAAAAGACCCTGAGGCTGGAAAGATTGAGGGCAGGAGAAGGGGACGACAGAGGATGAGATGGCTGGATGGCATCACCGACTCGATGGATGTGAGTTTAAGTAAACTCCGGGAGTTGGTGATGGACAGGGAGGCCTGGCATGCTGCGATTCATGGGGTCGCAAAGAGTAGGACACAAATGAGTTACTGAACTGAGCTGAAACTGAAGAGTGTCTTTATTTAGACTGCTTTCCTCTCTTTCTCCTTTGCTTTGCATAGATTTGACATACACTGAAAGCATGTAGGGCAGAGTCCACAAGTCCCTGTCTAAGACAGCGGTGCGACTCAATGACACACAAAGTTGCTAGCAGCACCATGCGCTCCACAGGTACACCCCGGCAAGGCGGTGCCCACTGTTCACTTCCAGCGCCTCTTCTGATTGACTGGGCTTCTCTTATGGTTGGCTGGTGCCTACAGTCCAGTAGTTTTAATGTCACCACTGTGTACAATTTCCTAAATCCAAGAGCACAAAAACTTAGACCATTGACAGAATGTGCAAGAGAAGTCTAGATACGTCGCAGCCTAACCAGCACGCAAACTACTGAAATCTAAGGAAGCCAGGGTGTCTACAAAGAAAAAGGACTTTCTGCCCTGACTACCAAGGTCATGGTCAAGTGGGCTCTTTTTTTTTTTTTCCAGCTCTCCCCACCCCTGAATAAGGACTTCTGCTGCTTGTCACGTGGGGCCCCAGCAGGCCCTGTGACATAGCGGATGAAGAGCCGTGTGGTGGGAGCCTCCGACGGTGGGAAGATGCTTGTCACATGCTTCTAACAGCCCCCCGTGTCAGGGAACTCACAGAGCGAGCGTCGGCGGTGGGAAGATGCTTGTCACATGCTTCTAACAGCCCCCCGTGTCAGGGAACTCACAGAGCGAGCGGCGGCGCTGAAGGCAGCAGATAACCCTCTCTTCCCATCGGAAGCACGAGCCTCCTTTGTCAGCTGCACAAAGGCAGCCCGGGAGGAAGAAGCAAGACAGAAAGGAGCTCGAAAAGTGAAAGAAAAAGCCTGGAGTGAAATGAGAGGACAGAAAAAGGTAGAACGTAGGAAGAATTTGCCAGGTTCCTCCCAGCTGGTCACATCACATTTGGCAAGGAAACAGCGGGGCTGTCATCTCCACGGGCTGCAGCTGTGAGGAGCACCCCTCCCCACCCGCGGCCCGTGTTCTCGGGGCAGACAGACCCCGCCCCTCGCCACAGCCATGCAGAGTTTATGCAGTGTCCAGAAGGTCACCTACCTGGGATGCGGCGGGAAGGCACCGGGTGCGGCCTCCAGCCTCACTCTGAGCAGGGAGGACGGACCTCAGTTATCATGGCCAATAGGTTTCCGGTGGAACCGCAGTCTTCCTCACTTGTTCTTGCTAATGAGAAATGATTAGCTGGCTTCCAGAGGAAGGGCCCCCACACGCCTGACGCCTCAGCATCTGTCCTGCTCTCTGCATCCCAGGGCTTGTATTCACTTAGAAGTTAGGAATCAGCCCTGGAAGTAAAGAACACATTTAAACTCTGGCTTACTTTTCTCCCCAATCACCAAAATCATACGCGCTTCCCCGGGGGCTCAAATGGTAAAGAATCGGCCTGCAATGAAGGAGACCTGGGTTCAATCCCTGTGTTGGGACGATCCCCTGAAGTAGGAAATGGTGCCCCACTCCAGTATTCTTGCCTGGAGAATTCCATGGACAGAGGAGCCTGGCAGGCTACAGTCCATGGGGTTGAGTCGGACGCGACTGAGCACGCACACGCGCACAAAATCATCCTGGATGCTCTCCATGCTGCCGGGATGGGCAGTGGGCAGCCTGCAGCTGGGACTTCCTGGCCCTCTCCCTCCCAGGTCTTGGTCCTACAAGGCCCTCCTGGGTGTTCATGAAGATATCCTTCCAAGGAGCCACATCCTACAAGCATTCAGCTCCTGCCAAATCCACAGTATGTGCTGGGCCGAGAGAGACAGAAGCGGAAAAGAAGAAAGCTTCACATGCAGGTGAGTTTCCTCCCGAGTCTGGGCCCAGAACAGGTGTGAGAACGAGGTGTGAATCTGAGCTTCCCCCATGCTGCTCACCACCACACCCCTCCCACAGGCGAGGATCTCACCTTGCTGAGTGAGGATTTTGTGTCCGTAAATGCAAGCCAGCTCTTTCATCTGGAGTTCCACCAGAGAAGCTGCGACCTATACTAACCCTGGAGGAAAGCCGGGCTGGCTTGGACCTGTTCTGAAAGATGCTGCATTTTTATGGAATTGCTGCTGTTACTCTTTGTCTGCTAAGTCATGTCCGGCTCTTGCCGCCCGATGGACTATGTTATATGTAGCCTGCCAGGCTCCTCTGTCCGTGGCATTTCCCCAGACAGAGTGGGTTACTATTTTCTTCTCTAGGGATCTTCCCGACCCAGGGATCAAAGCCACGTCTCCTGCATTGGCAGGTGGATTCTTAACCACTGAGCCACCTGGGAAGCCCCCTTTAATGTAAATCATTTGGGGACTTTCAGGGGTAGTTTTGACTCTATGAGAATTTTCCCGAGGATGACATGAGAGCCAGACTTTTGCCAGGGGGTGGTGGGGCGGATGGGGGCGGTGAGTCTTCCTAGTGGTTGATGAGAATTTGAAGTTTTGGAGTGTGACCCAAGGTGACCTCCATGGGTAATGCTTCTGAAGTTGGGACCTGGGACCCATCCTGTGTTGTCCTTGATCTATGTCACAGTTAAAGGAACATGCTGCATCCAAGCCAAACTGACTTCAGGATTATGCCAGACCTTTATATTTGACTGCAAGAAATAACCCTTTAAATATTCTATCTCCCCACCGCCTCACACAGCCCCGATTCCCACCTCAAACCACTCTGAAACCATCGTCTTGCTCAGTTCAACAAACACCTATTTCTATCTTGCTCCTTTTTTCCTTTTTATTCTCCTCCGCAAAGACCCAAGTGACATGACTCTCTTTGAAGGGCAGAAAAGGGGAAGAGAGAGAATCTAGGGAAGCCAGAGTCTTCTTTAGCAGGAAAAGAATGTGGAAAGGATGGGGAACGTTTTAGAATCGGTATCATTCTTAGGCTGTCACACATTTGCAGGCCCTTGAAAATAAATCATTTTAAGCCCTGAGGACTGAAGCTAAGATAGGGGAATGCCAGGCACCTACCCGCTGCCTCTTCAATCTATTAATACACAAAGAGAAGCTGCTGAATATTACATATCACTCAGTAGGGTCAGCTTGTTAAGTCCCAGTTCTTTAGTTTGCCATTTGAGATGAAATTGATTTGCCAATCATACCATCTGGACCAATGGGGACTCCAGTTCCAATATCATATAATACTGTAGAGTGGATTTGTTGCAAAGACCTCTCTTCATTTCCCTCTTAATCCCTGGGAGATTCTTAGAATAAACCTAAAATCCAAATGGACCATGCAAAAAGCCACACCAGACAGGACCAAAGACTCCGCTGGAGTCTGCTGCCCCACCCTCCAAGCAGGGGCATGCTACCATGGCCGGCTGAAATGTGGCCCAGACTCTCAGGTCCCGGTCAGTGAAAACTTCCTCAAACTCACTTTCTGCTTCACATTAAGGAAATCTTGCAAAAATTACAACCTGTCACATTACATTGCATCAAAGCATGACGTAACATCATAATTTTTTAAAAAGCATTCCTTTTAATTTATAGTGTTGCACTATACCACAGAAAGCTTGATTTCCCCCTTGAGCACCAATCAATTTTTACAGTGACGGTTTATCCCAAAACTTTGGCAGACAATAACACAATGAAGGATGGCCAAAATCAAGCATTTAGCTGCTACTGGCAAACTGCTTCTGAGTCACCAGGTACAACTCTGTCTCCTGTCTGGATTCAAACTCTATCGTCCTATGCTGTTCACTAGAGTAGCCACTAACCAAAATGGTGAGCAAAGACCTTACATGTGACTTACCAAACTGAGAGTGAAAGTGAAAGTTGCTCAGTCGTGTCCGACTCTTTGCGACCCCATGGACTATACAGTCCATGGAACTCTCCAGGCCAGAATACTGGAGTGGGTAGCCTTCCCCTTTTCCAGGGGATCTTCCCAACACAGGGATCAAACCCAGGTCTCCTGCATTGCAGGCAGATTCTTTACCAGCTGAGTCACAAGGAAAGCCCAATACCACAAGTGTAGAATACACGTTGGATTTTGAAGGCTTAGTTCTAAAAAAATTGTAGAATATTTTGGAACCCAGTAGTAACTTTTTTATATTGATGTGTTATTGTTCAGTCACTAGGTCATGTTCAGCTCTCTGCAACCCCATGGACTGTAGCACACCAGGCTTCCCTGTCCATCACCACCTCCCAGAGTTTGCTCAAACTCACGTCCACTGAGTTGGTGATGCCATCCAACCATCTCATCCTGTCGTCCTCTTCTCCTCCTGCCTTCAGTCTTTCCCAGCATCAGGGTCTTTTCCAATGAGTCTGCTCGTCGAATCAGATGGCCAAACTACTGGAGCTTCAGCCTCAGCATCAGTCCTTCCAATGAGTATTCAGGGTTGATTTCCTTTAGGACTGACTGGTTTGATCTCCTTGATGTCCAGGGGACTCTCAAGAGTCTTCGCCAGCACCACAGTTCAAAGTCATCAATCCTTTCATATGGATTACTTGTTAATACAATATTTTGGATATATTGGACAAATAAAATATATTATTAAAATTAACTTCACCTTTTCCTTTTTACTCTTTTAATATGATTACTAGGAAATTTTTAATTACATTTGTGACTGACATTATATTTTGTACTATTACTGTTACATTTTCTGTAACATACATTTTCACTGTCTCCATACATGTAATTTCATTCCATACAGTTTCACTGTCTCCATGGGCAGGAAGACCAAACAGCTGAAAATCAGAAGTAAAAGAGACCTTACGCCTCCTTCACGGGTTCAGATAAGAGATAGCAACCTGATCCCAAAGGGCCAAACTATATATTTATGCATTCAAAAAGCATTTATTGAACACCTACTATATACCAGGCATTTTTCTAAGCAAGAAAGACAAAAGTGGTGGTGGGGGGGGAGCTAAGTCCCTTCCCTCATGGAAATCTCAACCTAGGAGAGAGAGAGACAATACATACGATAAGAAATGCTGTCAGAATAATGGATAATAAAGCAGAGGAAGGGGATGGTGCATATCAGGACAAAGCATCTTGTTTTAAGAAAGTCAGAGAAGCTCTTCCCCGCCACCCGCACCCCCACCCCACCTCATGTCTTATTCTCCCCATCTCTCTCCTGACTAGTCAACATCTCCACTCATTCCTGGATTTCTGTCAAGTCATGTCACCTTCCAGTTCTTGCAAAGACTGGCCCTGTACGTAGGTCTTCAGAAAACTGAGTTTCCAAAATGACTGATCCCAAAATGACAGGTCCCCAACCTGCTTTCTCTAAATGCCCACTTCTCCGCACTGAGTTGCCCCTTAAAAGCCTGGCGGTACATGGCTCAATCTTACAAATACAGTGCCTGCAATTCCCACTCTTTGCCCCTACAAGCAAATCATCTGTGGAATGTCTGAGGACAGGAAATTTTCACCAACAGTGAGACTTTTGATTCTGGAGCAGGAAGGAAAGGAAAATGTATTGTGGAATTTCCCTGGTGGTGCAGTGGATGAGAATCCGCCTGCCAGTGCGGGGCACAAGGGTTCCATCTCTGGTCCAGAAAGACCCTACGCACCTCAGAGCAGCTAAGCCTGTGCGTCACAGTACAGAGCCCTGCAAGGCCCGTGAGCCGCAAATCCTGAGCCCGCGTGCTGCAACGACTGAAGGCCTCGCACCAGAGCCCGTGCTCTGAACAAGAGAAGGCACCGCAGTGAGCAACCCGCGCACCACAGCCAAGAGCAGCCCCCGCTCGCCGCAACTAGAGAAAGCCCACTCACAGCAGCAAAGACCCAGCCCAGCCAAAAATAAACAGTAATGTTTGAAAAAGTGAATGTATTATGATGTATTATGCAAAGCCGGAAGCCTTAAAACAAGCTTTCTCCCCCTCGGCTCTACTGAGGCCTGGGGCCTGAGAATTCTGCTCTGGGGAAGGGGAGGGTTTTGCCCTGTGCTCGCAGGGCCCCAGCAGCACCCCGGCCTCTGCCTATTAATAGCAGCCGCTCCCCTGTTGTGACAACCGAAACACGTCTCCAGATGTTGTCAAGTGTCTCCCTGGGGAACAAAGCCACCTTTGCTTGAGAGCTGCAGCCACAGAGATACCCAACCAAAGGCTGCCATTTGCAATATATGCCATTTTGAGAACCTTCCCAAGAAGATGTTTCTGCTCTGACACATCAGCACTTCTCTGCCGAACCTAAAGTTTAAAAAAAAATTAGCATCCAGAGGGCTTGCATCCAGAGAACTGCAGCAGAGACCAGCCACCAGCTCACGGCAGCGCACAAAGTAGCGCCCGGTCAATCTGCCTAAATGTCTCCTCTTGCCCAGTGGGCTCAAGTTTGCTGGGGTCTCAGAACTTCACGCTTTTCCTAGGAAGCACAGGAAAAACAATTTTGGATATCACAGACTTCCTGGCTTTTTATCTTCAGAGTCTAACACACTGAAAATAAAAACTAGATCTTTAGCATCCTATAATCTGTTTTCACAATCCCTTCCTGGCTACTCAATTGTTGTATCAGGGTTTCTCAACCTCTGCACTATTGACATTGTTGTTCAGTGGGTCAATCATGTCTGACTCTTTGTGACCCCATGGACTGCAGCAAGCCAGGCTTCCCTGTCCTTCACTGTCTCCCAGAGTTAGCTCAGACTCATGTCCATTGAGTCGATGATGCCATCCATCCAACTCATCCTCTGTCGCCCCCTTCAACCAAGTAATTTTTTGTGATGGGGGCCGTCCTGTGCATGGTGGGATCTTTAGCTGCATCACTGGATACCAGTATCACCCACCCCGAGATATGACCGTCAAAAGTGTCTCTAAGGGACTTTCCTGGTGGTCCAGTGATTAAGAATCCACCTTGCAATGGAGGAGCTTGGGTTTGATACCTGGTGGAGAAACTAAGATCCCACCTGCCGAGAAGCAACTAAGCCTGGGCGCTGCAACTATCGACCTCGCGCACCACAGGCAGACGGTCCTTGCACTGCAAGGAAAGATCTCAAGTGCCGCAATTAAGACCCAATGCGGTAAATAATCTTTTTAAGATGGCTCTAAATGTACCCTAGAAACAAAAGTGCCCTCTGGTTGAGGACCACTGGGTTATTTCAGTTTCTCTTTCCTAGCTATTCTGTCTAGATGAATCATTCCTGTTTTACCCAGCCATCAAGCCACCATCCCAGGA